>OZ038434.1:26914304-27264304 GCA_964036275.1 Litoditis marina
GGGAGTTCTCCCTAACATAGAGCGCGGGACTTCTCCTTGACATAGAGCGCGGGACTTCTCCTTGACATAGAGAGCGGGAGTTCTCCTTAACATAGAGCGCGGGACTTCTCCTTAACATAGAGCGCGGGACTTCTCCCTAACATAGAGCGTGGTAGACAGGTAGACAGTGGTAGACACAAACAGCGAAAATGAGGAGAGTGAAATTTACATAGACAATGGAAATGAAAACATTGGGACTCACATAGACAGCGAGAATGAAAACATTGGGACTCACATAGCCAGCAAAAATATGGACAGTAGGGATCACACACACAGCTAAAATGAAAACCTGGAAATTGACAAACATAGCGAAAATGCAATACAAAGGAGGCACGACTTATTTTCTCACCCTCCCTCTCCCTCTATGTCTATTTACGGTCAAAATAATTTTCCAGCAACAGCCGAATGGGAACAGTGCGTTCACATACACAGCAAAAATTGGAACATTGAGACTTACACAAATAGTGAAAATGAGAACAGTGGGGTTTACATAGACAGTAATAAATTTCCTACTTTTTTCGTCTCTCTTTCTCTCTCTCTCTTTCTCTCTCTCTCCCTCTCTCTCTTTTTACGCTGTTCCTGAATAAACACAGCATAAATACAAAATAAATAAAATACCCCTTTCTACAAAAAAATTGTTTGAGAGCATCAGTAAGCAATATCGTACACATTAGAGTGAACTAATCATTCGAACACAGAAATGAAAATCAATTCCCACCTTTTCAGTACAGTGCAGCCTCTTTTGATCAATAAATAGAACAAATCCAATATAAAATAGCCGAGAAATCGCATCTCGCCGAAATGAAAATGAAAAGCATCTTGATCACGTTCGCTCACGCCTCCCATTCCCATCTCGACCAAAAGGACAAAACTGTGTGATTTCGCCCGAATTCTCGACCAAAAGTACAAAAGTGTGTGAATTGTTACACACACACAGACCAAGCAAGGGAATTATATATAGAGATAGGGATCGGTTTGAGATAGTTTTATCAGCTGTGTTTGTAGTTAGATCCCGCTACGTTTCAATCATTAATTGGTGAATTCTATATCTAACCGGGTTTTTCGGTAACCTAACCCTTTTTTGCTAACCTATTTTTCAGGTTACCTCAGTAGGTCAAGGTAGGTCGCCGGCGGCTAAAGCCGCCTCCGCCTCCCTTGATTTCTTTCCAGGTTGGCGAGAGCTTCCAGGCTCTTTTTAGAACATGGACCGCGGAAGCTCTCCTCAACATAGATCACGAAAAATGTCTTTAATAGCGAGACCTCTTCCTAACATAGGGTGGGAAACCTCTCCAGAGCGCGATATATTTTCTAACATAGAGCGCGAGTCCTCTCTCTAACATAGAGGGCGAGTCCTCTCTCTAACATAGAGCGTGAGAGTTTTCGAAAGTTCTCCCTAACATAGGGCGCGAGATACCCCTCTATGATAGAGCGCGAGACTTGTCTCTAACATAGGGCGCGGGAGCTCTACCTAACATAGGGCGCGAAAGTTCTTCCTAACATAGGGCGCGAAACCTTCTTTCAACATAGAGTGCGAGATCTCTCTCTAACATAGAGCGCGAGACCTCTCTCCACCGTAGAGCGCCAGACATCTCCCTAACATAAGGCGCGGGACCTCTCTCTAACGTAGAGCGTGGGAGCTTTTCATTAACATAGAGCGCGAGACATTTCCCTAACAGAGAACTCGAGACCCTTCTCTGACATAGGGCGCAAGAGTTCTCTCCAACATAGGGCGCGGGAGTTCTCTCTACCATAAAACTCGAGACCTCTCTAACATGGGACGCGGAAGTAACCCGTAACAACAATTAGTTTTGAATCAGGAAAACGCGAGAACAACAGTAAAAAAATCTTTTTGTCTACATTTTTTGAGGTGCAGAGATTCTTCGTTCTTTCTTCTTCAGGCGAGGAGCATCCAGCAGGTGAGGAGCCCCAGTGGCTCCAACAGCAGCACTCCCGACCATCCATCCAATCCACGGCAGCAGCTCCAGTCCAGGGCATCCTCGGGGCGAACAGAGCGTTCGAATGACTCTCCCCCTTCCCGCTGCGCTTTTATACCCATTTTCCCACCCTGTTGAGCCATTCCTGTTAACCGTGACGGCGTGAAACTCGTCTACTTGAGATGCACTTGCTATTGCTCAACTGCCCAGCAGCAACCGATTTGGAAAAATGAAAGCCCACGTTCTCTCACGTCTCAGCTAGAAAATCGCCGGCTTCAGTTTTCGGCCCATTTTCCGGCTTAAAGTGCAAAAATGATGGAATTTGCCTCAACAGACAGACAGACAGACCAAGCAAGCGAAATATACAAAGGACAAGGAAGGTACCCCGGGCTACGCCCGGGCCCCTCCCTTGTTTTTATTCCGGGCTGGCGAAAGCTTCCTGGCCCTCTTTTCTCCTAGACATAGGGCGCGAAAGTTATTCTCATTGTGTATCGCGGGATCTCTCCGTAACATAGAGCGCTATACTTCTCTCAACATGAGCGCGAAAGTTCTCCCTAACATAGAGCGCGAGAACTATTCCTAACATAGAAAGCGCGACCTCTCTTTAAGTTAGAGCAAGATACCGCCTTCTTACATAGAGCGCGAAATCCTCCTCCACATAGAGCGTGATATCTCCTCCTGACATAGAGAGCAATCCCTCTCCCTAACATAGACAGCGAGACTTCTCTCTCCCTAACACAGGGAGTTCCGAAGTTCTCCCTAACATAGAGAGCTGAAGTACTTCCTAACATAGATCGCGAGAGTCTCCCTCACATAGAGCGCAAGACCTCTCTCTAACGTAGAGCGCAAGACCTCTCGCCAACATAGAGCGCGAGACCTCTCTCTAACGTCGAGCGCGAGACATCTCTCTAACGTAAAGCGCGAGACCTCTCTCTAACGTAGAGCGCGAAACCTCTCGCCAACATAGAGCGCGAGACCTCTCTCTAACATAGAGCGCGAGACCTCTCGCCAACATAGAGCGCGAGACCTCTCTCTAACGTCGAGCGCGAGACATCTCTCTAACGTAGAGCGCGAGACCTCTCTCTAACGTAGAGCGCGAAACCTCTCGCCAACATAGAGCGCGAGACCTCTCTCTAACATAGAGCGCGAGACCTCTCTCTAACGTAGAGCGCGAAACCTCCCCCTAACGTAGAGCGCGAAACCTCTCGCCAACATAGAGCGCGAGACCTCTCTCTAACATAGAGCGCGAAACCTTCCCCTAACAAAGGGCGCGAGAGTTCTTACCAACATAGGGCGCGGGAGTTTTCATTAACACCCTAGCCGTGATAATAGCAGAACGCAAAATAAAAAAGTTGAGAACACAGTAAAAAAAACTCTTTTTGTCTACTATGATCCGGATGCAGAGTTTCTTCTTGGTTTTTGCTCTTCTTGACATCCAGCAGTTAGCGGGAACCACAGTAGCTCCTACAGCATGCTCCCGTCCAACCATCAGCGATCCATTCCATGGCAGCAGCTCCATCCCGGAGCAGGCATCCTCCGGGCGAACAGAGCGTTCGAATGGCTCTCCTCTCGTCCCGCCGCGCTTTTATACCCATTTTCCTACCCTGTTTAGCTTTTCCTGTTAACCGTGACGGCGTGAAACTCGTCTACCCAGTTAAGATGCACTTGCTATTGCAAAACTGCCCAGCAGCAACCGATTTCGAGAAATGAAATCTCACGTTATCTCACGTCTTAGCTAGAAAATCGCCGGCTTCAGTTTTCGGCCCATTTTTCGGCTAAAAGTGCAAAAATGATGGAATTCGGTTACAAACAGACAGACAAACCAAGCAAGCGAAATATATTAATAGACAAGGAAGGTCGCCGGCGGCTAAAGCCGCCTCCGCCTCCCTTGTTTTTATTCCGGGCTGGTGAGAGCTTCCAGAGATATTTAGTTTCATCTTCACTCCATTTACCAAACTCAAGAGAGGATGAGAAAGAAGAACAGACTATTTTGTAACACAGAACCCGAACATTTTTCTGGGGTGCGGGAGCTCTCCCTAACATAGGACGCGGGAGCTCTCTCTCTAACATAGGGCGCGCGATATCTCTCTAACAGAGAGCGCGAGAACTATCACTAACACAGAGCGTGAGATCTCTTTTTAACATAGGGCGCGAATCCTCTCTCTCTAACATAGGGCGCGGGAGCTCTCTCTCTCTCTCTAACATAGGGCGCGCGATATCTCTCTAACATAGAGCGCGAGAACTATCTCTAACACAGAGCGTTAGATCTCTTTTTAACATAGGGCGCGAAACCTCTCTCTAACATAGGGCGCGGAAGCTCTCTCTCTCTCTAAAATAGGGCGCGCGATATCTGTCTAACATAGAGCGCGAGAACTATCTCTAACACAGAGCGTGAGATCTCTTTTTAACATAGGGCGCGAAACCTCTCTCTAACATAGGGCGCGGAAGCTCTTTCTCTAACATAGGGCGCGCGATATCTATCTAACGTAGGGCGCATCAACTCTTTCTATAATAGAGCGCGAGACCTGTATCTGACATTGAGCGCGAGATGTTTCTTTGAGTTAGGGAGCAGAGCGCAACAACAATTAGTTTTTAAACAGCAGAACGCGAGAACAACACAATAAAAAACATTTTTGTCTACTATTTCTGACGCGTAGAGTTTATTCTTGATTTCTCTTACTCTCGAGATCCATGGTCGTTGATTGTGACAGAATGGCGCCCATTTGATAGAATCCGAAGCAGTGGGCGTCCCGTGGTTCGATGGAGAGATGAATTGGTGCTGGCCGTACAAAGTTTCAACCGTGCAATGAGAAGAGGTCGTGTCCGTCCGCCCAATGTCCGAGGCGAAGAGATATTGAAAATGTGCAGAGACCGAGATACTTGGATGGCCATAAAGGAACACCATATTGTAACAATATGAAGTGAATGAATAAATCTTGAAATCTTGAAATCTCGAGATCCAGCAGGTAGGGAGCCCAAGTGGCTCCTACCGCAGGACATCATCATCAGCCCAGTCCACTGCAGCAGTTCCAATCCAGGGCGGGCATTCTCGGGGCGAACAGAGCGTTCGAATGGCTCTCCCCCTTCCTGTCGCGCTTTTATACCCATTTTCTTACCTGTTGAGCCATTCCTGTTAACCGTGATTGCGTGAAACTCGTCTACCAAGTTAAGATGCACTTGCTTTAATGAATATGATATGATGAATATGAACAAAAATGGGAACAGTAGTGATTCACCTACACAACGAAAAGGAAACAGTTTGGCTCACATGGACAGCGACAATAGGAGCAGTGGATGTGGGGCTCATATAGACAGTGAAAGGGAAACAGTAGGGCTTACATAGACAGTAGAACCTCCTTTTCTCTCTGGCTCTTCCTCTCTTTCTCTTTCTGTCTTACTTCTCTTCTCTCTCTGTATTACGCTAGTGAAACACGGGACAGTGGGGCTCACATGAACAGCAAAAATGGGAACAGTGGAGCTCACAAAGACACCGAAAATGGGGACAGTGGGGCTCACTAAGACAGCGAAAAAGGGGACAGTGGGGCTCACACAGACAGCGAAAATGGGGACAGTGGGGCTCACACAGACAGCGAAAATGGGAAGAGTGGGGCTCACATAGACACCGAGAATGGGGACAGTGGGGCTCACATAGACACCGAAAATGGGGACAGTGGGGCTCACATAGACAGCGAAAATGGGGACAGTGGGGCTCACATAGACAGCGAAAAAGGGGACAGGGGGGCTCACATAGACAGCGAAAAAGGGGACAGTGGGGCTCACTAAGACAGCGAAAAAGGGGACAGTGGGGCTCACACAGACAGCGAAAATGGGGACAGTGGGGCTCACACAGACAGCGAAAATGGGAAGAGTGGGGCTCACATAGACACCGAGAATGGGGACAGTGGGGCTCACATAGACACCGAAAATGGGGACAGTGGGGCTCACATAGACAGCGAAAATGGGGACAGTGGGGCTCACATAGACAGCGAAAAAGGGGACAGGGGGGCTCACATAGACAGCGAAAAAGGGGACAGTGGGGCTCACTAAGACAGCGAAAAAGGGGACAGTGGGGCTCACACAGACAGCGAAAATGGGGACAGTGGGGCTCACACAGACAGCTGACATGGGAATAATTCTTCGCTTTCTCTCTTTCTCACTAACTCCATCCCCTCTTTCTTTTCCCCCTGCATATTGCTCTATGACTCAACACTAACAGTGTGACCGAACTACATCGAATAATAGATACAGTAAACATATGAACAGTAAAGATCGGCATAGAGAGCGTATCATACGTACCGTATGTAGGTGGCAGGGTACCGAGAAAGAATATGAGAAGTGACAACTCACATCATTACTCTCGCCTCACCATACAGTTCCTAATTTACTTTTTGTCTCTCTTTTTTCCCTATTTATCTCTCTCTCTCTCTCTCTCTCTCTCTCTCTCTCTCTCTCTCTCTCTCTCTCTCTCTCTCTCTCTCTCTTCTATTCTTCCTCTCCCACTATCTCACCTCTACCTTCAAATACACCGCAGAAAAAAAACCGAAAAAGGTAGAAATTGAGAAAAATCTACATTAAAGAGCACATTCACACATAGAACGTACACCTAGGTTGACAGAAACAATATAGAGAGTGTTAAAAATCTATTCTCACCTTTTTCATACATTGCAGCCTCCATTAATAAGTATTTACAACCAACCAATAGCAAAACTTTATAGCCGAAAATCAAAGCACTACCGCCGGCGTATCCATTGGAAATAAAAATGAAATGCATCTCGCTCACGTTCGCTCACGCGTTCCATTCAATTTCAGCTAAAAGTGCATTTTCCTCAGTTTCCTCAGTTTTTTCGACCAAAAGTGCAGGCATTTGCTTCAGACAGACACACACACACACACACCAAGTAAGCCAAATATAAAGTAAGGATAAACCGAAAATAAATACAATTACCTGTTCCAATGCCGCATCCCAGCCGCCTCCCGAGTTGCCAGTAAAACAAAATGGCTTTTCCCGAAATTGCTGCGTTTGAGCAACTCACGTAAACTCGTTTCCATTTTCTATCCGCGAAAACCGAACGGTATCTCTCCCTCTCTTGCTCTAGGTCTCCTCTGTCCTCTACCGTTTTCAGTGTTCACACATTCAATGGTTTCAAAGACAACATAGAAAGCATAAAATAAAAAACACATAGATAGCAAAAATTGAGACAGTGGGGCTCACATAGACAACGAAAATGGGGGCAGTGGGGCTCCCATACACAGCGAAAATTGAGACAGTGGGGCTCACATAGACAACGCGAATGGGGGCAGTGGGGTTCCCATACACAGCAGAAATTGAGACAGTGGGCCTCCCATACACAGCAAAAATTGAGACAGTGCCGCTCAAATACACAACAAAAATTGAGACAGTGGGCTCACATAGACAACGCAAATGGGGGCAGTGGGGTTCCCATACACAGCAAAAATTAATACAGAGCCATTCACAGCAAAAATTGAGACAGTGCAGCTCAAATACACAGCGAAAATTGAAACCGTGATAGACAGCAACCATGAGTACAGTGGGCTCACATAAACAGTAAGAATGGTAAAAGTGGGGTTAACATAGACAGCCAGAATGGGGACAATGGAGCTCAAATCCACAGCGGAAAAAGAGACCGTGGAGCTCACATTTACAGCGAAAATGAAGACAGTTGGATTCACATGGACAGCGAACATGAGTAAATAAGAAAAAAGAGATGCAAAAAAGAAAGAAAGAGTAGCACAAAGAGAGATATTAAACCAAAAATAAATACAAATACCTGGTTGAATGCATCCCAGCCGCCTCCCAAGTTGCCAGTAAAACAAAATGGCTTTTTCCAGACTTTGCCGCGTAGCTCACGTAAACTCGTTCCCATTTTCTATTCGCAAAAAAAACGATGATCACCACCCACCATCTCACCACCAATTGAAAATGAAAAGCAAAACGCACGCCGTCCACGCCTCCCCAGTTAGAAAGTGCAAACTGTGTGATTTCGCCCATTTTCCGGCTAAAAGTGCAATAGTGAAGGAATTCCGGACAGACAAACCAAGCAAGCGAAATATATTAATAGACAAGGTAGGCGCCGGCGGCTAAAGCCGCCTCCTCCTCCCTTGTTTTCACTCCAGGCTGGCGAGAGCTTTTCGGAGTATCTGTTTATTTTTCACGCTGTTCTCCGAATGTTTTTCTCAACCATCTCAATCACGTTTCTGACAATATCCAGCGCCACGCGCGACATCTCTCTCTAACAGACAGCGCAATATCTCGCCCCAACATAGACAGCGAGAGTTCTCTCTCCTTAACATAAAAATCTCTCACTAACATAGAGCGCGACATCTTTTCCTAACAGAAAGCGCGATATCTCTCCTTAACATAGACAGCGAGAGTTCTCCCCAACATAGACAGCGAGAGTTTTCTCTCCTTAACGTAGAGCGCGACATCTTTTCCTAACAGAGAGCGCGATATCTCTCCTTAACATAGACAGCGAGAGTTCTCTCTCCTTAACATAAAAATCTCTCACTAACATAGAGCGCGACATCTTTTCCTAACAGAAAGCGCGATATCTCTCCTTAACATAGACAGCGAGAGTTCTCTCTCCTTAACATAAAAATCTCTCACTAACATAGAGCGCGACATCTTTTCCTAACAGAGAGCGCGATATCTCTCCTTAACATAGACAGCGAGAGTTCTCCCCAACATAGACAGCGAGAGTTTTCTCTCCGTAACGTAGAGCGCGACATCTTTTCCTAACAGAGAGCGCGATATCTCTCCTTAACATAGACAGCGAGAGTTCTCTCTCCTTAACATAAAAATCTCTCACTAACATAGAGCGCGACATCTTTTCCTAACAGAGAGCGCGATATCTCTCCTTAACATAGACAGCGAGAGTTCTCTCTCCTTAACATAAAAATCTCTCACTAACATAGAGCGCGACATCTTTTCCTAACAGAGAGCGCGATATCTCTCCTTAACATAGACAGCGAGAGTTCTCTCTCCTTAACATAAAAATCTCTCACTAACATAGAGCGCGACATCTTTTCCTAACAGAGAGCGCGATATCTCTCCTTAACATAGACAGCGAGAGTTCTCTCTCCTTAACATAAAAATCTCTCACTAACATAGAGCGCGACATCTTTTCCTAACAGAGAGCGCGATATCTCTCCTTAACATAGACAGCGAGAGTTCTCTCTCCTTAACATAAAAATCTCTCACTAACATAGAGCGCGACATCTTTTCCTAACAGAGAGCGGGATATCTCTCCTTAACATAGACAGCGAGAGTTCTCTCTCCTTAACATAAAAATCTCTCACTAACATAGAGCGCGACATCTTTTCCTAACAGAAAGCGCGATATCTCTCCTTAACATAGACAGCGAGAGTTCTCTCTCCTTAACATAAAAATCTCTCACTAACATAGAGCGCGACATCTTTTCCTAACAGAGAGCGGGATATCTCTCCTTAACATAGACAGCGAGAGTTCTCTCTCCTTAACATAAAAATCTCTCACTAACATAGAGCGCGACATCTTTTCCTAACAGAAAGCGCGATATCTCTCCTTAACATAGACAGCGAGAGTTCTCTCTCCTTAACATAAAAATCTCTCACTAACATAGAGCGCGACATCTTTTCCTAACAGAGAGCGCGATATCTCCTTAACATAGACAGCGAGAGTTCTCTCTCCTTAACATAAAAATCTCTCACTAACATAGAGCGCGACATCTTTTCCTAACAGAAAGCGCGATATCTCTCCTTAACATAGACAGCGAGAGTTCTCTCTCCTTAACATAAAAATCTCTCACTAACATAGAGCGCGACATCTTTTCCTAACAGAGAGCGCGATATCTCTCCTTAACATAGACAGCGAGAGTTCTCTCTCCTTAACATAAAAATCTCTCACTAACATAGAGCGCGACATCTTTTCCTAACAGAGAGCGCGATATCTCTCCTTAACATAGACAGCGAGAGTTCTCTCTCCTTAACATAAAAATCTCTCACTAACATAGAGCGCGACATCTTTTCCTAACAGAGAGCGCGATATCTCTCCTTAACATAGACAGCGAGAGTTCTCTCTCCTTAACATAAAAATCTCTCACTAACATAGAGCGCGACATCTTTTCCTAACAGAGAGCGCGATATCTCTCCTTAACATAGACAGCGAGAGTTCTCTCTCCTTAACATAAAAATCTCTCACTAACATAGAGCGCGACATCTTTTCCTAACAGAAAGCGCGATATCTCCTTAACATAGACAGCGAGAGTTCTCTCTCCTTAACATAAAAATCTCTCACTAACATAGAGCGCGACATCTTTTCCTAACAGAGAGCGCGATATCTCTCCTTAACATAGACAGCGAGAGTTCTCCCCAACATAGACAGCGAGAGTTTTCTCTCCGTAACGTAGAGCGCGACATCTTTTCCTAACAGAGAGCGCGATATCTCTCCTTAACATAGACAGCGAGAGTTCTCTCTCCTTAACATAAAAATCTCTCACTAACATAGAGCGCGACATCTTTTCCTAACAGAGAGCGCGATATCTCCTTAACATAGACAGCGAGAGTTCTCTCTCCTTAACATAAAAATCTCTCACTAACATAGAGCGCGACATCTTTTCCTAACAGAGAGCGCGATATCTCTCCTTAACATAGACAGCGAGAGTTCTCTCTCCTTAACATAAAAATCTCTCACTAACATAGAGCGCGACATCTTTTCCTAACAGAAAGCGCGATATCTCTCCTTAACATAGACAGCGAGAGTTCTCTCTCCTTAACATAAAAATCTCTCACTAACATAGAGCGCGACATCTTTTCCTAACAGAGAGCGCGATATCTCTCCTTAACATAGAGCGCGATATCTCTCCTTAACATAAAGCGCGATATCTCTCCTTGACATAGAGCGCGATATCTCTCCTTGACATAGAGCGCGATATCTCTCCTTAACATAGAGCGCGATATCTCTCCTTAACATAAAGCGCAATATTTCTCCTTAACATAAAGCGCAATATCTCTCCTTAACATAAAGCGCAATATCTCTCCTTAACATAAAGCGCGATATCTCTCCTTAACATAAAGCGCGATATCTCTCCTTAACATAAAGCGCAATATCTCTCCTTAACATAAAGCGCGATATCTCTCCTTAACATAGAGCGCGATATCTCTCCTTAACATAGAGCGCGATATCTCTCCTTAACATAAAGCGCAATATCTCTCCTTAACATAAAGCGCGATATCTCTCCTTAACATAAAGCGCAATATCTCTCCTTAACATAAAGCGCGATATCTCTCCTTAACATAGAGCGCGATATCTCTTCTTAACATAGAGCGCGATATCTCTCCTTAACATAGAGCGCGATATCTCTCCTTAACATAAAGCGCAATATCTCTCCTTAACATAAAGCGCGATATCTCTCCTTGACATAGAGCGCGATATCTCTCCTTAACATAGAGCGCGATATCTCTCCTTAACATAAAGCGCGATATCTCTCCTTAACATAAAGCGCGATATCTCTCCTTAACATAAAGCGCAATATTTCTCCTTAACATAAAGCGCAATATCTCTCCTTAACATAAAGCGCGATATCTCTCCTTAACATAAAGCGCAATATCTCTCCTTAACATAAAGCGCGATATCTCTCCTTAACATAGAGCGCGATATCTCTCCTTAACATAAAGCGCAATATCTCTCCTTAACATAGAGCGCAATATCTCTTCTTAACATAGAGCGCGATATCTCTCCTTGACATAGAGCGCGATATCTCTCCTTAACATAGAGCGCGATATCTCTCCTTAACATAGAGCGCGATATCTCTCCTTAACATAGAGCGCGATATCTCTTCTTAACATAGAGCGCGATATCTCTCCTTAACATAGAGCGCGATATCTCTCCTTGACATAGAGCGCGATATCTCTTCTTAACATAGAGCGCGATATCTCTCCTTAACATAGAGCGCGATATCTCTCCTTAACATAGAGCGCAATATTTCTCCTTAACATAGAGCGCGATATCTCTCCTTGACATAGAGCGCGATATCTCTTCTTAACATAGAGCGCGATATCTCTCCTTAACATAGAGCGCGATATCTCTCCTTAACATAAAGCGCGATATCTCTCCTTAACATAAAGCGCGATATCTCTCCTTAACATAAAGCGCGATATCTCTCCTTAACATAAAGCGCAATATCTCTCCTTAACATAGAGCGCGATATCTCTCCTTAACATAAAGCGCGATATCTCTCCTTAACATAAAGCGCGATATCTCTCCTTAACATAGAGCGCGATATCTCTCCTTAACATAAAGCGCGATATCTCTCCTTGACATAGAGCGCGATATCTCTTCTTAACATAGAGCGCGATATCTCTCCTTAACATAAAGCGCGATATCTCTCCTTAACATAAAGCGCAATATCTCTCCTTAACATAGAGCGCGATATCTCTCCTTAACATAAAGCGCAATATTTCTCCTTAACATAGAGCGCGATATCTCTCCTTAACATAGAGCGCGATATCTCTCCTTGACATAGAGCGCGATATCTCTCCTTGACATAGAGCGCGATATCTCTTCTTAACATAGAGCGCGATATCTCTCCTTGACATAGAGCGCGATATCTCTTCTTAACATAGAGCGCGATATCTCTTCTTAACATAGAGCGCGATATCTCTCCTTAACATAAAGCGCGATATCTCTCCTTAACATAGAGCGCGATATCTCTCCTTAACATAGAGCGCGATATCTCTCCTTGACATAGAGCGCGATATCTCTTCTTAACATAGAGCGCGATATCTCTCCTTGACATAGAGCGCGATATCTCTTCTTAACATAGAGCGCGATATCTCTCCTTAACATAAAGCGCGATATCTCTCCTTAACATAAAGCGCAATATCTCTCCTTAACATAGAGCGCGATATCTCTCCTTAACATAAAGCGCAATATTTCTCCTTAACATAGAGCGCGATATCTCTCCTTAACATAGAGCGCGATATCTCTCCTTGACATAGAGCGCGATATCTCTCCTTGACATAGAGCGCGATATCTCTTCTTAACATAGAGCGCGATATCTCTCCTTGACATAGAGCGCGATATCTCTTCTTAACATAGAGCGCGATATCTCTTCTTAACATAGAGCGCGATATCTCTCCTTAACATAAAGCGCGATATCTCTCCTTAACATAGAGCGCGATATCTCTCCTTAACATAGAGCGCGATATCTCTTCTTAACATAGAGCGCGATATCTCTTCTTAACATAGAGCGCGATATCTCTCCTTAACATAAAGCGCAATATTTCTCCTTAACATAGAGCGCGATATCTCTCCTTAACATAGAGCGCGATATCTCTTCTTAACATAGAGCGCGATATCTCTTCTTAACATAGAGCGCGATATCTCTCCTTAACATAAAGCGCGATATCTCTCCTTAACATAGAGCGCGATATCTCTCCTTGACATAGAGCGCGATATCTCTTCTTAACATAGAGCGCGATATCTCTCCTTGACATAGAGCGCGATATCTCTTCTTAACATAGAGCGCGATATCTCTTCTTAACATAGAGCGCGATATCTCTCCTTAACATAAAGCGCGATATCTCTCCTTAACATAGAGCGCGATATCTCTCCTTAACATAGAGCGCGATATCTCTTCTTAACATAGAGCGCGATATCTCTTCTTAACATAGAGCGCGATATCTCTCCTTAACATAAAGCGCGATATCTCTCCTTAACATAGAGCGCGATATCTCTCCTTAACATAGAGCGCGATATCTCTTCTTAACATAAAGCGCAATATCTCTCCTTAACATAGAGCGCGATATTTCTCCTTAACATAGAGCGCGATATCTCTCCTTAACATAGAGCGCGATATCTCTCCTTAACATAGAGCGCGATATCTCTCCTTAACATAAAGCGCAATATCTCTCCTTGACATAGAGCGCAATATTTCTCCTTAACATAGAGCGCGATATCTCTTCTTAACATAGAGCGCGATATCTCTCCTTAACATAGAGCGCGATATCTCTCCTTAACATAGAGCGCGATATCTCTCCTTAACATAGAGCGCGATATCTCTCCTTAACATAGAGCGCGATATCTCTTCTTAACATAGAGCGCGATATCTCTTCTTAACATAGAGCGCGATATCTCTTCTTAACATAGAGCGCGATATCTCTCCTTAACATAGAGCGCGATATCTCTCCTTAACATAGAGCGCGATATCTCTCCTTAACATAGAGCGCAATATCTCTCCTTAACATAGAGCGCGATATCTCTCCTTAACATAGAGCGCGATATCTCTCCTTAACATAGAGCGCGATATCTCTCCTTAACATAGAGCGCGATATCTCTCCTTAACATAGAGCGCGATATCTCTCCTTAACATAGAGCGCGATATCTCTCCTTGACATAGAGCGCGATATCTCTTCTTAACATAGAGCGCGATATCTCTCCTTAACATAGAGCGCGATATCTCTCCTTAACATAGAGCGCAATATTTCTCCTTAACATAGAGCGCGATATCTCTCCTTGACATAGAGCGCGATATCTCTTCTTAACATAGAGCGCGATATCTCTCCTTAACATAGAGCGCGATATCTCTCCTTAACATAGAGCGCGATATCTCTCCTTGACATAGAGCGCGATATCTCTCCTTAACATAGAGCGCGATATCTCTCCTTAACATAGAGCGCGATATCTCTCCTTAACATAGAGCGCGATATCTCTCCTTAACATAGAGCGCGATATCTCTCCTTGACATAGAGCGCGATATCTCTCCTTAACATAGAGCGCGATATCTCTCCTTAACATAGAGCGCGATATCTCTCCTTAACATAAAGCGCAATATCTCTCCTTGACATAGAGCGCAATATTTTTCCTTAACATAGAGCGCGATATCTCTCCTTAACATAGAGCGCGATATCTCTTCTTAACATAGAGCGCGATATCTCTCCTTAACATAAAGCGCGATATCTCTCCTTAACATAGAGCGCGATATCTCTCCTTAACATAGAGCGCGATATCTCTCCTTAACATAGAGCGCGATATCTCTCCTTAACATAGAGCGCGATATCTCTCCTTAACATAGAGCGCGATATCTCTCCTTAACATAGAGCGCGATATCTCTCCTTGACATAGAGCGCGATATCTCTTCTTAACATAGAGCGCGATATCTCTCCTTAACATAGAGCGCGATATCTCTCCTTAACATAGAGCGCAATATCTCTTCTTAACATAGAGCGCAATATCTCTCCTTAACATAGAGCGCGATATCTCTCCTTAACATAGAGCGCGATATCTCTTCTTAACATAGAGCGCGATATCTCTCCTTGACATAGAGCGCGATATCTCTCCTTAACATAGAGCGCGATATCTCTCCTTGACATAGAGCGCGATATCTCTTCTTAACATAGAGCGCGATATCTCTCCTTAACATAGAGCGCGATATCTCTCCTTGACATAGAGCGCGATATCTCTCCTTGACATAGAGCGCGATATCTCTCCTTAACATAAAGCGCGATATCTCTCCTTAACATAGAGCGCGATATCTCTCCTTAACATAGAGCGCGATATCTCTCCTTAACATAGAGCGCGATATCTCTCCTTGACATAGAGCGCGATATCTCTCCTTGACATAGAGCGCGATATCTCTTCTTAACATAGAGCGCGATATCTCTCCTTGACATAGAGCGCGATATCTCTTCTTAACATAGAGCGCGATATCTCTCCTTGACATAGAGCGCGATATCTCTCCTTAACATAGAGCGCAATATTTCTCCTTAACATAGAGCGCGATATCTCTCCTTGACATAGAGCGCGATATCTCTCCTTAACATAAAGCGCGATATCTCTCCTTAACATAAAGCGCAATATCTCTCCTTAACATAAAGCGCAATATCTCTCCTTAACATAGAGCGCGATATCTCTTCTTAACATAGAGCGCGATATCTCTCCTTAACATAGAGCGCAATATTTCTCCTTAACATAGAGCGCGATATCTCTCCTTGACATAGAGCGTGATATCTCTCCTTAACATAAAGCGCGATATCTCTCCTTAACATAAAGCGCAATATCTCTCCTTAACATAAAGCGCAATATCTCTCCTTAACATAAAGCGCGATATCTCTTCTTAACATAGAGCGCAATATCTCTTCTTAACATAGAGCGCGATATCTCTCCTTAACATAGAGCGCAATATTTCTCCTTAACATAGAGCGCGATATCTCTCCTTGACATAGAGCGCGATATCTCTCCTTAACATAAAGCGCGATATCTCTCCTTAACATAAAGCGCAATATCTCTCCTTAACATAAAGCGCAATATCTCTCCTTAACATAGAGCGCGATATCTCTTCTTAACATAGAGCGCGATATCTCTCCTTGACATAGAGCGCGATATCTCTCCTTAACATAAAGCGCAATATTTCTCCTTAACATAGAGCGCGATATCTCTCCTTGACATAGAGCGCGATATCTCTCCTTAACATAAAGCGCGATATCTCTCCTTAACATAAAGCGCAATATCTCTCCTTAACATAAAGCGCAATATCTCTCCTTAACATAGAGCGCGATATCTCTTCTTAACATAGAGCGCGATATCTCTCCTTAACATAGAGCGCAATATTTCTCCTTAACATAGAGCGCAATATCTCTCCTTAACATAGAGCGCGATATCTCTCCTTAACATAGAGCGCGATATCTCTCCTTAACATAAAGCGCAATATCTCTCCTTAACATAGAGCGCAATATCTCTCCTTAACATAGAGCGCGATATCTCTCCTTGACATAAAGCGCAATATCTCTCCTTAACATAAAGCGCAATATCTCTCCTTAACATAGAGCGCAATATCTCTCCTTAACATAGAGCGCGATATCTCTCCTTGACATAGAGCGCGATATCTCTCCTTAACATAAAGCGCGATATCTCTCCTTAACATAGAGCGCGATATCTCTCCTTAACATAGAGCGCAATATCTCTCCTTAACATAGAGCGCGATATCTCTCCTTGACATAGAGCGCGATATCTCTCCTTAACATAAAGCGCGATATCTCTCCTTAACATAGAGCGCGATATCTCTCCTTGACATAGAGCGCGATATCTCTTCTTAACATAGAGCGCGATATCTCTCCTTAACATAGAGCGCGATATCTCTCCTTGACATAGAGCGCGATATCTCTCCTTAACATAAAGCGCGATATCTCTCCTTAACATAAAGCGCAATATCTCTCCTTAACATAGAGCGCGATATCTCTCCTTAACATAGAGCGCGATATCTCTCCTTAACATAGAGCGCGATATCTCTTCTTAACATAGAGCGTAGGGTTGTTAAAGTCGAACTCGAAACTCGACTCGACTCGAAAAAACTCGAAAATTTTCAAGTTGAGTCGAACTCGAAACTCGAAAACTCGAAATTTCTGAAAACTCGAAAACTCGAAAACTCGAAAACTCGAAATTTTCCAAAAACGCGACAACTCGAAAACTCGAAAACTCGAAATTTTCCAAAACTCGAAAACTCGAAAACTCGAAAACTCGAAATTTCTCAAAACTCGAAAACTCGAAAACTCGAAAACTCGAAATTTTGAACGCGAAAACTCGAAAATCAAAATTTCGGACTCGAAAAATGTCTATTTTGGGTCCAAAAACACTCAAAACTCGACTCGACTCGAAAAAACTCGAAAATTTTCGAGTTGAGTCGAACTCGAAACTCGAAAACTCGAAATTTCCCATAACTCAAAAACTCGAAAACTCGAAAACTCGAAATTTCCCAAAACTCAAAAACTCGAAAACTCGAAAACTCGAAATTTCCCAAAACTCGAAAACTCGATAACTCGAAAACTCGAAATTTCCCAAAACTCGAAAACTCGAAAACTCGAAAACTCGAAAACTCGAAATTTCCCAAAACTCGAAAACTCGAAAACTCGAAAACTCGAAATTTTGAACTCGATTAACAACCCTAATAGAGCGCGATATCTCTCCTTAACATAAAGCGCAATATTTCTCCTTAACATAAAGCGCAATATCTCTCCTTAACATAAAGCGCGATATCTCTCCTTAACATAGAGCGCGATATCTCTTCTTAACATAGAGCGCGATATCTCTCCTTAACATAGAGCGCGATATCTCTCCTTAACATAGATCGCGATATCTCTCCTTGACATAAAGCGCGATATCTCTCCTTAACATAGAGCGCAATATTTCTCCTTAACATAAAGCGCAATATTTCTCCTTAACATAGAGCGCGATATCTCTTCTTAACATAGAGCGCGATATCTCTCCTTAACATAGAGCGCGATATCTCTTCTTAACATAGAGCGCGATATCTCTCCTTAACATAAAGCGCGATATCTCTTCTTAACATAGAGCGCGATATCTCTCCTTAACATAAAGCGCGATATCTCTTCTTAACATAGAGCGCGATATCTCTCCTTAACATAGAGCGCGATATCTCTCCTTAACATAAAGCGCGATATCTCTCCTTAACATAAAGCGCAATATCTCTCCTTAACATAGAGCGCGATATCTCTTCTTAACATAAAGCGCAATATCTCTTCTTAACATAGAGCGCGATATCTCTCCTTGACATAGAGCGCGATATCTCTTCTTAACATAGAGCGCGATATCTCTCCTTAACATAAAGCGCGATATCTCTCCTTAACATAAAGCGCAATATCTCTTCTTAACATAGAGCGCGATATCTCTCCTTAACATAAAGCGCGATATCTCTTCTTAACATAGAGCGCGATATCTCTTCTTAACATAAAGCGCAATATCTCTTCTTAACATAGAGCGCGATATCTCTCCTTAACATAAAGCGCGATATTTCTCCTTAACATAAAGCGCGATATCTCTCCTTAACATAAAGCGCGATATCTCTCCTTAACATAGAGCGCGATATCTCTCCTTAACATAGAGCGCGATATCTCTTCTTAACATAGAGCGCGATATCTCTTCTTAACATAGAGCGCGATATCTCTCCTTAACATAAAGCGCGATATCTCTCCTTAACATAAAGCGCAATATCTCTCCTTAACATAGAGCGCGATATCTCTTCTTAACATAAAGCGCAATATCTCTTCTTAACATAGAGCGCGATATCTCTCCTTGACATAGAGCGCGATATCTCTTCTTAACATAGAGCGCGATATCTCTCCTTGACATAGAGCGCGATATCTCTCCTTAACATAGAGCGCGATATCTCTCCTTGACATAGAGCGCGATATCTCTTCTTAACATAGAGCGCGATATCTCTCCTTAACATAAAGCGCAATATCTCTCCTTGACATAGAGCGCGATATCTCTCCTTAACATAAAGCGCGATATCTCTCCTTAACATAAAGCGCAATATCTCTCCTTAACATAGAGCGCGATATCTCTTCTTAACATAAAGCGCAATATCTCTTCTTAACATAGAGCGCGATATCTCTCCTTGACATAGAGCGCGATATCTCTTCTTAACATAGAGCGCGATATCTCTTCTTAACATAGAGCGCGATATCTCTTCTTAACATAGAGCGCGATATCTCTTCTTAACATAGAGCGCGATATCTCTCCTTAACATAAAGCGCGATATCTCTCCTTAACATAGAGCGCGATATCTCTCCTTAACATAGAGCGCGATATCTCTCCTTGACATAGAGCGCGATATCTCTTCTTAACATAGAGCGCGATATCTCTTCTTAACATAGAGCGCGATATCTCTCCTTAACATAGAGCGCGATATCTCTCCTTAACATAGAGCGCGATATCTCTCCTTAACATAGAGCGCGATATCTCTCCTTAACATAGAGCGCGATATCTCTCCTTAACATAGAGCGCGATATCTCTCCTTAACATAGAGCGCGATATCTCTCCTTGACATAGAGCGCGATATCTCTTCTTAACATAGAGCGCGATATCTCTTCTTAACATAGAGCGCGATATCTCTCCTTAACATAGAGCGCGATATCTCTCCTTGACATAGAGCGCGATATCTCTTCTTAACATAGAGCGCGATATCTCTTCTTAACATAGAGCGCGATATCTCTCCTTAACATAGAGCGCGATATCTCTCCTTAACATAGAGCGCGATATCTCTCCTTAACATAGAGCGCGATATCTCTCCTTAACATAGAGCGCAATATTTCTCCTTGACATAGAGCGCGATATCTCTTCTTAACATAGAGCGCGATATCTCTTCTTAACATAGAGCGCGATATCTCTCCTTAACATAGAGCGCGATATCTCTCCTTGACATAGAGCGCGATATCTCTTCTTAACATAGAGCGCGATATCTCTCCTTGACATAGAGCGCGATATCTCTTCTTAACATAGAGCGCGATATCTCTCCTTAACATAGAGCGCGATATCTCTCCTTGACATAGAGCGCGATATCTCTTCTTAACATAGAGCGCGATATCTCTCCTTAACATAGAGCGCGATATCTCTCCTTGACATAGAGCGCGATATCTCTTCTTAACATAGAGCGCGATATCTCTCCTTGACATAGAGCGCGATATCTCTTCTTAACATAGAGCGCGATATCTCTCCTTGACATAGAGCGCGATATCTCTTCTTAACATAGAGCGCGATATCTCTCCTTAACATAGAGCGCGATATCTCTCCTTGACATAGAGCGCGATATCTCTCCTTAACATAGAGCGCAATATTTCTCCTTGACATAGAGCGCGATATCTCTTCTTAACATAGAGCGCGATATCTCTCCTTAACATAGAGCGCGATATCTCTCCTTAACATAGAGCGCAATATTTCTCCTTGACATAGAGCGCGATATCTCTTCTTAACATAGAGCGCGATATCTCTTCTTAACATAGAGCGCGATATCTCTCCTTAACATAGAGCGCGATATCTCTCCTTGACATAGAGCGCGATATCTCTTCTTAACATAGAGCGCGATATCTCTCCTTGACATAGAGCGCGATATCTCTTCTTAACATAGAGCGCGATATCTCTCCTTAACATAGAGCGCGATATCTCTCCTTGACATAGAGCGCGATATCTCTCCTTAACATAGAGCGCAATATTTCTCCTTGACATAGAGCGCGATATCTCTTCTTAACATAGAGCGCGATATCTCTCCTTAACATAGAGCGCGATATCTCTCCTTAACATAGAGCGCGATATCTCTCCTTAACATAGAGCGCGATATCTCTCCTTAACATAAAGCGCGATATCTCTCCTTAACATAAAGCGCGATATCTCTCCTTAACATAAAGCGCGATATCTCTTCTTAACATAGAGCGCGATATCTCTCCTTGACATAGAGCGCGATATCTCTTCTTAACATAGAGCGCGATATCTCTCCTTAACATAGAGCGCGATATCTCTCCTTGACATAGAGCGCGATATCTCTTCTTAACATAGAGCGCGATATCTCTCCTTAACATAGAGCGCGATATCTCTCCTTGACATAGAGCGCGATATCTCTTCTTAACATAGAGCGCGATATCTCTCCTTGACATAGAGCGCGATATCTCTTCTTAACATAGAGCGCGATATCTCTTCTTAACATAGAGCGCGATATCTCTCCTTAACATAGAGCGCGATATCTCTCCTTGACATAGAGCGCGATATCTCTTCTTAACATAGAGCGCGATATCTCTTCTTAACATAGAGCGCGATATCTCTCCTTAACATAGAGCGCGATATCTCTCCTTAACATAGAGCGCGATATCTCTCCTTAACATAGAGCGCGATATCTCTCCTTAACATAGAGCGCAATATTTCTCCTTGACATAGAGCGCGATATCTCTTCTTAACATAGAGCGCGATATCTCTTCTTAACATAGAGCGCGATATCTCTCCTTAACATAGAGCGCGATATCTCTCCTTGACATAGAGCGCGATATCTCTTCTTAACATAGAGCGCGATATCTCTCCTTGACATAGAGCGCGATATCTCTTCTTAACATAGAGCGCGATATCTCTCCTTAACATAGAGCGCGATATCTCTCCTTGACATAGAGCGCGATATCTCTTCTTAACATAGAGCGCGATATCTCTCCTTAACATAGAGCGCGATATCTCTCCTTGACATAGAGCGCGATATCTCTTCTTAACATAGAGCGCGATATCTCTCCTTGACATAGAGCGCGATATCTCTTCTTAACATAGAGCGCGATATCTCTCCTTGACATAGAGCGCGATATCTCTCCTTAACATAGAGCGCGATATCTCTTCTTAACATAGAGCGCGATATCTCTTCTTAACATAGAGCGCGATATCTCTTCTTAACATAGAGCGCGATATCTCTCCTTAACATAGAGCGCGATATCTCTCCTTAACATAGAGCGCGATATCTCTCCTTAACATAGAGCGCGATATCTCTCCTTAACATAGAGCGCGATATCTCTCCTTAACATAGAGCGCGATATCTCTCCTTAACATAGAGCGCGATATCTCTCCTTAACATAAAGCGCGATATCTCTCCTTAACATAGAGCGCGATATCTCTTCTTAACATAGAGCGCGATATCTCTCCTTGACATAGAGCGCGATATCTCTCCTTGACATAGAGCGCGATATCTCTCCTTAACATAAAGCGCAATATTTCTCCTTAACATATTTCTCCTTAACATCGCATTAGGTCATCGCGATAGATCATAGAAATGAATTAAATTAATAAACCGTGTGCTATTCTTCATTAATTGACTCTGACTGCCGAACTCCCATTTATTTTGGTCACATCGTGGGACTCCACGGAAAATTCCCAAAACGATCTTAGTACTGTAATAATGCATTATGTCATCGCAATAGATCATACAAATGAATTAAATCAATAAACAGTGTGCTATTCTTCATCACTTGACTTTGACTGCCGAATTCCCACTCATTTTGGTCATTTCGTGGGACTCCACGGAAAATTCCCAAAACGATCTTAGTACTGTAATAATGCATTAGGTCATCACGATAGATCATAGAAATGGATTAAATCAATAAACAGTGTGCTATTCTTCATTACTTGACTCTGACTGCCGAATTCCCACTCATTTTGGTCACTTCGTGGGACTCCACGGAAACATGTAAAAACGATCTTCCTACTGTAATAACGCATAAGGTCATCGCGATAGATCATAGAAATGGATTAAATCAATAAACAGTGTGCTATTCTTCATTACTTGACTCTGACTGCCGAATTCCCACTCATTTTGGTCACTTCGTGGGACTCCACGGAAACTTGTAAAAACGATCTTCCTACTGTAATAACGCATTAGGTCATCGCGATAGATCATAGAAATGGATTGAATCAATAAACAGTGTGCTATTCTTCATTACTTGACTCTGACTGCCGAATTCCCACTCATTTTGGTCACTTCGTGGGACTCCACGGAAACTTGTAAAAACGATCTTCCTACTGTAATAACGCATAAGGTCATCGCGATAGATCATAGAAATGGATTGAATCAATAAACAGTGTGCTATTCTTCATTACTTGACTCTGACTGCCGAATTCCCACTCATTTTGGTCACTTCGTGGGACTCCACGGAAACTTGTAAAAACGATCTTCCTACTGTAATAACGCATAAGGTCATCGCGATAGATCATAGAAATGGATTGAATCAATAAGCAGTGTGCTATTCTTCATTACTTGACTCTGACTGCCGCACTCCCATTCATTTTGGTCACTTCGTGGGACTCCACGGAAACTTGTAAAAACGATCTTCCTACTGTAATAACGCATTAGGTCATCGCGATAGATCATAGAAATGGATTGAATCAATAAACAGTGTGCTATTCTTCATTACTTGACTCTGACTGCCGAATTCCCACTCATTTTGGTCACTTCGTGGGACTCCACGGAAACTTGTAAAAACGATCTTCCTACTGTAATAACGCATAAGGTCATCGCGATAGATCATAGAAATGGATTGAATCAATAAACAGTGTGCTATTCTTCATTACTTGACTCTGACTGCCGAATTCCCACTCATTTTGGTCACTTCGTGGGACTCCACGGAAACTTGTAAAAACGATCTTCCTACTGTAATAATGCATTAGGTCATCGCGATAGATCATACAAATGAGTTAAATCAATAAACAGTGTGCTATTCTTCATTACTTGACTTTGACTGCCGAATTCCCACTCATTTTGGTCACTTCGTGGGACTCCACGGAAACTTGTAAAAACGATCTTCCTACTGTAATAACGCATTAGGTCATCGCGATAGATCATAGAAATGGATTAAATCAATAAACATTGTGCTATTCTTCATTACTTGACTTTGACTGCCCAACTCCCATTCATTTTGGTCACATCGTGGGACTCCACGGAAAATTCCCAAAACGATCTTAGTACTGTAATAATGCATCAGGTCATCGCGATAGATCATACAAATGAATTAAATCAATAAACAGTGTGCTATTCTTCATTACTTGACTTTGACTGCCCAACTCCCATTCATTTTGGTCACATCGTGGGACTCCACGGAAAATTCCCAAAACGATCTTAGTACTGTAATAATGCATTAGGTCATCGCGATAGATCATACAAATGAGTTAAATCAATAAACAGTGTGCTATTCTTCATTACTTGACTTTGACTGCCGAATTCCCACTCATTTTGGTCACTTCGTGGGACTCCACGGAAACTTGTAAAAACGATCTTCCTACTGTAATAACGCATTAGGTCATCGCGATAGATCATAGAAATGGATTAAATCAATAAACATTGTGCTATTCTTCATTACTTGACTTTGACTGCCCAACTCCCATTCATTTTGGTCACATCGTGGGACTCCACGGAAAATTCCCAAAACGATCTTAGTACTGTAATAATGCATTAGGTCATCGCAATAGATCATACAAATGAATTAAATCAATAAACAGTGTGCTATTCTTCATTACTTGACTTTGACTGCCGAATTCCCACTCATTTTGGTCATTTCGTGGGACTCCACGGAAAATTCCCAAAACGATCTTCCTACTGTAATAATGCATTAGGTCATCGCGATAGGTCATAGAAATGGATTAAATCAATAAACAGTGTGCTATTCTTCATTACTTGACTCTGACTGCCGAACTCCCATTTATTTTAGTCACATCGTGGGACTCCACGGAAAATTCCCAAAACGATCTTCCTACTGTAATAATGCATTAGGTCATCGCGATAGATGATACAAATGAATTAAATCAATAAACAGTGTGCTATTCTTCATTACTTGACTCTGACTGCCGAACTCCCATTTATTTTAGTCACATCGTGGGACTCCACGGAAAATTCCCAAAACGATCTTCCTACTGTAATAATGCATTAGGTCATCGCGATAGATCATAGAAATGGATTAAATCAATAAACATTGTGCTATTCTTCATTACTTGACTTTGACTGCCCAACTCCCATTCATTTTGGTCACATCGTGGGACTCCACGGAAAATTCCCAAAACGATCTTAGTACTGTAATAATGCATTAGGTCATCGCAATAGATCATACAAATGAATTAAATCAATAAACAGTGTGCTATTCTTCATTACTTGACTTTGACTGCCGAATTCCCACTCATTTTGGTCATTTCGTGGGACTCCACGGAAAATTCCCAAAACGATCTTCCTACTGTAATAATGCATTAGGTCATCGCGATAGGTCATAGAAATGGATTAAATCAATAAACAGTGTGCTATTCTTCATTACTTGACTCTGACTGCCGAACTCCCATTTATTTTAGTCACATCGTGGGACTCCACGGAAAATTCCCAAAACGATCTTCCTACTGTAATAATGCATTAGGTCATCGCGATAGATGATACAAATGAATTAAATCAATAAACAGTGTGCTATTCTTCATTACTTGACTCTGACTGCCGAACTCCCATTTATTTTAGTCACATCGTGGGACTCCACGGAAAATTCCCAAAACGATCTTCCTACTGTAATAATGCATTAGGTCATCGCGATAGATCATACAAATGAGTTAACTCAATAAACAGTGTGCTATTCTTCATTACTTGACTTTGACTGCCGAATTCCCACTCATTTTGGTCACTTCGTGGGACTCCACGGAAACTTGTAAAAACGATCTTCCTACTGTAATAACGCATTAGGTCATCGCGATAGATCATAGAAATGGATTAAATCAATAAACATTGTGCTATTCTTCATTACTTGACTTTGACTGCCCAACTCCCATTCATTTTGGTCACATCGTGGGACTCCACGGAAAATTCCCAAAACGATCTTAGTACTGTAATAATGCATTAGGTCATCGCAATAGATCATACAAATGAATTAAATCAATAAACAGTGTGCTATTCTTCATTACTTGACTTTGACTGCCGAATTCCCACTCATTTTGGTCATTTCGTGGGACTCCACGGAAAATTCCCAAAACGATCTTCCTACTGTAATAATGCATTAGGTCATCGCGATAGGTCATAGAAATGGATTAAATCAATAAACAGTGTGCTATTCTTCATTACTTGACTCTGACTGCCGAACTCCCATTTATTTTAGTCACATCGTGGGACTCCACGGAAAATTCCCAAAACGATCTTCCTACTGTAATAATGCATTAGGTCATCGCGATAGATGATACAAATGAATTAAATCAATAAACAGTGTGCTATTCTTCATTACTTGACTTTGACTGCCGAATTCCCACTCATTTTGGTCATTTCGTGGGACTCCACGGAAAATTCCCAAAACGATCCTCCTACTGTAATAACCCATTAGGTCATCGCGATAGATCATATAAATGAATTAAATTAATGAACAGTGTGCTATTCTTCATTACTTGACTCTGACTGCCGCACTCCCATTCATTTTGGTCACTTCGTGGGACTCCACGGAAACTTGTAAAAACGATCTTCCTACTGTAATAACGCATTAGGTCATCACGATAGATCATAGAAATGGAATAAATCAATAAACCGTGTGCTATTCTTTATCACTTGACTTTGACTGCCGAATTCCCACTTATTTTGGTCACTCCGTGGGACTCCACGGAAACTTGTAAAAACGATCTTCCTACTGTAATAACGCAATAGGTCATCGCGATAGATCATAGAAATGGATTAAATCAATAAACAGTGTGCTATTCTTCATCACTTGACTTTGACTGCCGAATTCCCACTTATTTTGGTCACTTCGTGGGACTCCACGGAAACTTGTAAAAACGATCTTCCTACTGTAATAACGCATTAGGTCATCGCGATAGATCATAGAAATGGATTAAATCAATAAACAGTGTGCTATTCTTCATTACTTGACTCTGACTGCCGCACTCCCATTCATTTTGGTCACTTCGTGGGACTCCACGGAAACTTGTAAAAACGATCTTCCTACTGTAATAACACATCAGGTTATTGCGATAGATCATAGAAATGAAATAAATCAATAAACAGTGAGCTATTCTTCATTACTTGACTCTGACTGCCGCACTCCCATTCATTTTGGTCACTTCGTGGGACTCCACGGAAAATTCCCAAAACGATCTTCCTACTGTAATAATGCATTAGGTCATCGCGATAGATCATAGAAATGGATTAAATCAATAAACATTGTGCTATTCTTCATTACTTGACTTTGACTGCCCAACTCCCATTCATTTTGGTCACATCGTGGGACTCCACGGAAAATTCCCAAAACGATCTTAGTACTGTAATAATGCATTAGGTCATCGCAATAGATCATACAAATGAATTAAATCAATAAACAGTGTGCTATTCTTCATCACTTGACTTTGGCTGCCGACTTCCCACTCATTTTGGTCATTTCGCGGGACTCCACGGAAAATTCCCAAAACGATCTTAGTACTGTAATAATGCAATAGGTCATCGCGATAGATCATATAAATGAATTAAATTAATGAACAGTGTGCTATTCTTCATTACTTGACTCTGACTGCCGCACTCCCATTCATTTTGGTCACTTCGTGGGACTCCACGGAAACTTGTAAAAACGATCTTCCTACTGTAATAACGCATTAGGTCATCACGATAGATCATAGAAATGGATTAAATCAATAAACAGTGTGCTATTCTTCATTACTTGACTCTGACTGCCGAATTCCCACTCATTTTGGTCACTTCGTGGGACTCCACGGAAACATGTAAAAACGATCTTCCTACTGTAATAACGCATTAGGTCATCGCGATAGATCATAGAAATGAATTAAATTAATAAACCGTGTGCTATTCTTCATTAATTGACTCTGACTGCCGAACTCCCATTTATTTTGGTCACATCGTGGGACTCCACGGAAAATTCCCAAAACGATCTTAGTACTGTAATAATGCATTAGGTCATCGCAATAGATCATACAAATGAATTAAATCAATAAACAGTGTGCTATTCTTCATCACTTGACTTTGACTGCCGAATTCCCACTCATTTTGGTCATTTCGTGGGACTCCACGGAAAATTCCCAAAACGATCTTAGTACTGTAATAATGCAATAGGTCATCGCGATAGATCATATAAATGAATTAAATTAATGAACAGTGTGCTATTCTTCATTACTTGACTCTGACTGCCGCACTCCCATTCATTTTGGTCACTTCGTGGGACTCCACGGAAACTTGTAAAAACGATCTTCCTACTGTAATAACGCATTAGGTCATCACGATAGATCATAGAAATGGATTAAATCAATAAACAGTGTGCTATTCTTCATTACTTGACTCTGACTGCCGAATTCCCACTCATTTTGGTCACTTCGTGGGACTCCACGGAAACATGTAAAAACGATCTTCCTACTGTAATAACGCATAAGGTCATCGCGATAGATCATAGAAATGGATTAAATCAATAAACAGTGTGCTATTCTTCATTACTTGACTCTGACTGCCGAATTCCCACTCATTTTGGTCACTTCGTGGGACTCCACGGAAACTTGTAAAAACGATCTTCCTACTGTAATAACGCATTAGGTCATCGCGATAGATCATAGAAATGGATTAAATCAATAAACAGTGTGCTATTCTTCATTACTTGACTCTGACTGCCGAATTCCCACTCATTTTGGTCACTTCGTGGGACTCCACGGAAACTTGTAAAAACGATCTTCCTACTGTAATAACGCATAAGGTCATCGCGATAGATCATAGAAATGGATTGAATCAATAAGCAGTGTGCTATTCTTCATTACTTGACTCTGACTGCCGCACTCCCATTCATTTTGGTCACTTCGTGGGACTCCACGGAAACTTGTAAAAACGATCTTCCTACTGTAATAACGCATAAGGTCATCGCGATAGATCATAGAAATGGATTAAATCAATAAACAGTGTGCTATTCTTCATTACTTGACTCTGACTGCCGAATTCCCACTCATTTTGGTCATTTCGCGGGACTCCACGGAAAATTCCCAAAACGATCTTAGTACTGTAATAATGCAATAGGTCATCGCGATAGATCATATAAATGAATTAAATTAATGAACAGTGTGCTATTCTTCATTACTTGACTCTGACTGCCGCACTCCCATTCATTTTGGTCACTTCGTGGGATTCCACGGAAACTTGTAAAAACGATCTTCCTACTGTAATAACGCATTAGGTCATCACGATAGATCATAGAAATGGATTAAATCAATAAACAGTGTGCTATTCTTCATTACTTGACTCTGACTGCCGAATTCCCACTCATTTTGGTCACTTCGTGGGACTCCACGGAAACTTGTAAAAACGATCTTCCTACTGTAATAACGCATTAGGTCATCACGATAGATCATAGAAATGGATTAAATCAATAAACAGTGTGCTATTCTTCATTACTTGACTCTGACTGCCGAATTCCCACTCATTTTGGTCACTTCGTGGGACTCCACGGAAACATGTAAAAACGATCTTCCTACTGTAATAACGCATTAGGTCATCGCGATAGATCATAGAAATGAATTAAATTAATAAACCGTGTGCTATTCTTCATTAATTGACTCTGACTGCCGAACTCCCATTTATTTTGGTCACATCGTGGGACTCCACGGAAAATTCCCAAAACGATCTTAGTACTGTAATAATGCATTAGGTCATCGCAATAGATCATACAAATGAATTAAATCAATAAACAGTGTGCTATTCTTCATCACTTGACTTTGACTGCCGAATTCCCACTCATTTTGGTCATTTCGTGGGACTCCACGGAAAATTCCCAAAACGATCTTAGTACTGTAATAATGCAATAGGTCATCGCGATAGATCATATAAATGAATTAAATTAATGAACAGTGTGCTATTCTTCATTACTTGACTCTGACTGCCGCACTCCCATTCATTTTGGTCACTTCGTGGGACTCCACGGAAACTTGTAAAAACGATCTTCCTACTGTAATAACGCATTAGGTCATCACGATAGATCATAGAAATGGATTAAATCAATAAACAGTGTGCTATTCTTCATTACTTGACTCTGACTGCCGAATTCCCACTCATTTTGGTCACTTCGTGGGACTCCACGGAAACATGTAAAAACGATCTTCCTACTGTAATAACGCATAAGGTCATCGCGATAGATCATAGAAATGGATTAAATCAATAAACAGTGTGCTATTCTTCATTACTTGACTCTGACTGCCGAATTCCCACTCATTTTGGTCACTTCGTGGGACTCCACGGAAACTTGTAAAAACGATCTTCCTACTGTAATAACGCATTAGGTCATCGCGATAGATCATAGAAATGGATTAAATCAATAAACAGTGTGCTATTCTTCATTACTTGACTCTGACTGCCGAATTCCCACTCATTTTGGTCACTTCGTGGGACTCCACGGAAACTTGTAAAAACGATCTTCCTACTGTAATAACGCATAAGGTCATCGCGATAGATCATAGAAATGGATTGAATCAATAAGCAGTGTGCTATTCTTCATTACTTGACTCTGACTGCCGCACTCCCATTCATTTTGGTCACTTCGTGGGACTCCACGGAAACTTGTAAAAACGATCTTCCTACTGTAATAACGCATTAGGTCATCGCGATAGATCATAGAAATGGATTGAATCAATAAACAGTGTGCTATTCTTCATTACTTGACTCTGACTGCCGAATTCCCACTCATTTTGGTCACTTCGTGGGACTCCACGGAAACTTGTAAAAACGATCTTCCTACTGTAATAATGCATTAGGTCATCGCGATAGATCATACAAATGAGTTAAATCAATAAACAGTGTGCTATTCTTCATTACTTGACTTTGACTGCCGAATTCCCACTCATTTTGGTCACTTCGTGGGACTCCACGGAAACTTGTAAAAACGATCTTCCTACTGTAATAACGCATTAGGTCATCGCGATAGATCATAGAAATGGATTAAATCAATAAACATTGTGCTATTCTTCATTACTTGACTTTGACTGCCCAACTCCCATTCATTTTGGTCACATCGTGGGACTCCACGGAAAATTCCCAAAACGATCTTAGTACTGTAATAATGCATCAGGTCATCGCGATAGATCATACAAATGAATTAAATCAATAAACAGTGTGCTATTCTTCATTACTTGACTTTGACTGCCCAACTCCCATTCATTTTGGTCACATCGTGGGACTCCACGGAAAATTCCCAAAACGATCTTAGTACTGTAATAATGCATTAGGTAATCGCGATAGATCATACAAATGAGTTAAATCAATAAACAGTGTGCTATTCTTCATTACTTGACTTTGACTGCCGAATTCCCACTCATTTTGGTCACTTCGTGGGACTCCACGGAAACTTGTAAAAACGATCTTCCTACTGTAATAACGCATTAGGTCATCGCGATAGATCATAGAAATGGATTAAATCAATAAACATTGTGCTATTCTTCATTACTTGACTTTGACTGCCCAACTCCCATTCATTTTGGTCACATCGTGGGACTCCACGGAAAATTCCCAAAACGATCTTAGTACTGTAATAATGCATCAGGTCATCGCGATAGATCATACAAATGAATTAAATCAATAAACAGTGTGCTATTCTTCATTACTTGACTCTGACTGCCGCACTCCCATTCATTTTGGTCACTTCGTGGGACTCCACGGAAACTTGTAAAATCGATCTTCCTACTATAATAACACATTAGGTCATCGCGATAGATCATAGAAATGAAATAAATCAATAAACAGTGAGCTATTCTTCATTACTTGACTCTGACCGCCAGATGAATTGGTGTCTAAAACTAATAAAACAGCGAGTAATACATATAAGTGCATAAAATTTAAGAGAACAAAAACTGGTTTCACGCAAATTATTTTAGCACGACATTCAACCGTGAAGACGAAAAAGGTGGACAGAAGACGGAATAAACAACTATCTTCGGAGAAGGATTCAGACTCTGGTCAGTCCCATACTTTGGTGTATCGATTTATGAGGACATGTTCACACCGTTTATCGAGTTCATAGGTGTTGTTTGAAAAAGTAGAAAAAATAATGAATCAGATCATTGCTATTTCCAGACGACATGATGACTGGTCAAGTCGGACCCTTGACGAGTACTCTCGTGCACAGGTCGCCCCGAAAGCAAAGCCGTCGTCTTGGTAAGAACATGTTTTACATTCTCAACTTTTTATATTTTCGAGTTCCCCAAGAATCTTTCGTTCTGTTGTTTTTGTGGAAAAAAACAGCTCGACAAATGATTTTTCCTCGATATTTCACATCTATACTGAACAGTTTTAGGTCCAGCCACCACATCCAGAGCGGCTGCCGTTTCTGACGATGTCTATGACTTTCACGGTTTGTTGAACAATATTTTCAAAATGGCTTCACACTTGTGAGTTTGACTATTTTTGAACGCCCTTATGATAATGGTTGAATGAAACAAGCAGGTCATTTTCACACCAATCTGAACGCATTTGTTTGTTTAAATAGTCTCATACAGCTGTGGACAACTGCTATTTTCCATCGTGCACGAAGAGTAGAAGATCAATTCCCAACGAAAAGAGACAGTTTAGCTGATTTGTTTCAAACTATTAAGTTTGAGTTGGATTTCTATAAAGTTGTTGTTACAGAAGAGGAAACTCCCTCAGTCTCTAGAATGTATCCGGAGCTGCAGGTACCAGAACGTGAGTCACGCGTTATCATTACATGAGTTGTGATCTCAATAAGCAAAAAGTTTTATAGCAAAAATCAGCTAGAAACCAACGAGAGATGAGAATTTGATGTTTGTTCAATCCCGCTCACTGTATATCTTCACAGTCTAGGGTGTGATTGAACCATTGTTGTAGTTATATGAAATTGAAAGCTATGTATTAAAACCTTGTACTACCACGATTTCATGGAAAGTTTTGTTGCACGAATACGTGTTCAACTAACAGTGGTATTAAACGATCACAACTTGAGGTCACCAAAGGCCAAAAACTGTGGCCGTACTTTGTGATCTCAAAAACATTGAATATTCTTCCTAAACTGTTTCTTTTCTACTTTCTCCATTCGAAGAACAATCAGGTCATTCATGTTCAGTTTACGGTTATCGCTCATTTCGTTGAAGTCGTTATCTCTGTTTTATACAAACATCAGAAACTACGGAACTGAACTTTACGACAAAAATCACGAGTGGTGAAGGGGCTTATCTTCTCAAAAAATTTAGCTGAAAAGAAGTAAAAGTAGTGAAGTAGACAATTTTACTTCCAAGTTAACATATTCAAATACGGATCTGTATCTTTGATTCACGGAAACTTTGCAGGCAACACACGGGTTTTTGGCGATTTTCATTTTCGTTGGTATTGCAGTGTCTAATACTTTCAAACACTTTTCGAAAATAACAAGATCAATTGTTTTCTTTACTCAATGTGGTTGGTTGTATATGAAATTGAAGTCAAAACCAGCAGTTTAAAATATACAGTTTTATTCAATCAAATGAACGATAATAATCACATGATCACCAAATCAATGTACATAACAAATCTTGTATTCTGTCTTCAAAGTTGACTGTGAAGCTCCTCTAACTGGCGTGCGTACGATTCCTGCACCTCCCAAAGGGCAAATAACTGAAAGTTCAGATAAATAGATATTTAAATTTGAATGTGCGTGTTAAAATGCTACATTTACCTGCAAAAATGGAAACATATAGGAAATGACCACATCTGTTTTGTTCTATGAAATACACGCCAAATTCTGTGTACAGTATACTGTAGTAAATCCGGAAAACGACCGTGTATTTCATATTTACACTGCAGTGAATACATTTGGTTCATCGAGGATTTCTGTATTTGGTTTCGTTTCGAGCAAAATATGAACATCTTCAAGTATTGAAAAAACTTACAATTCGAAAATTTGTTCGAAAGATTTAGATTACATTTCGTGTCGCGCGTACTCTGTCAAAAGTTTCTATAAAGAAAAGAAAGCTGCAAATAAGTTTAGAGCAGGAAAGGTAGAGAGACAAACTAAGTTTGTGAATAGTTTGTCCTGAATATTCATGCATACGGCCTCAATTCTCCACAAACGATAATTTAGAGAACATAGCTGTACCTGATCGCAGATCGAGTCCACATTCTCGTCATTGAGTTTTTCTGTCAACTCAACACATCTGGCGGTGATTCTTCTGATTTGACCACAGAGATACTCAATATGAGTATCTTGCTGAAACAAACAAATATAAATTTCGAAAAATGGTCAATCAGGGCGGTCAAAGTGCTCCCTTACATGTACATCCAGAAGTGAACCAAAACATTCTAAACTGCTCTAATTTCTCAGATTGACCCGTATTGAAAATGACTAGAAATGGAGAGGTGTTAAAAATTTGATTCGAATAACCGATTCGAAACGACACCAACTCGCACATACTCGATTCCCAACATACTACGCCTAGAAACACTACGTTTTGAGATAAATATAAGAATAGCGACAGAGGTCTGGTTTTTTTTATTCAAAAACTAGAATACATTCGTAAAAAGTGGGGGACCAGAAAGTGTGTGAGTTCTGTTCGGTTTCACCGTTTTCTGCAAAAAGTGAACAATACGATGTTGTAAATGAGTGTGCAACAAAAAAAGAACAATACATTTGTTTGCACAACGGTTCACAACGTTCTTAGGGGAAACCACTATGCACTTTTAAGTTCAAGTTATACTTTGTATATTCTGTTTTTTTGTGAACCGTTGTGCAAACAAATGTATTGTTCTTTTTTTGTTGCACACTCATTTACAACATCGTATTGTTCACTTTTTGCAGAAAACGGTGAAACCGAACCGAACTCACACACTTTCTGGTCCCCCACTTTTTACGAATTGTTCTCTTTTTGCTAGTTGTACTAGTACAACAACTCCTAGAGTTAAATAAGAAAAACGAACTTTGAATAGTGGTGACTATCAAACATCCTGATATCTGAAAGTTCCGAGTTTTCGAACGATGTGATCCTGATCTTTCAAAATATTTTTGGCGCTAATTAACCTCGTCCCCATTAACCACTTGTCGATAATCGTGATCCCCGTACCCGAATACCTATTCCCAACAAGTTTCAGCCATTTTAAATTTTTTGATCTTCGACCTCTGCTCCCCCTTTAACGACATGTCGATATTCGTGATCCCCGTACCCGATTACCTATTCCCAACAAGTTTCAGCCATTTTAAATTTTTTGACCTTCGACCTCTGCTCCCCCTTTAACGACATGTCGATATTCGTGATCCCCGTACCCGATTACCTATTCCCAACAAGTTTCAGCCATTTTAAAAAATTCGATCTTTGACCTCTTCGTCTCCTTTAACGCCATGGCCATATTCGTGATCCCCATGGTCGATTACCCCTTACTGCCAAATTTCAGGTCAATTGGACCACTTTCATGTTTTGACTCACCTTGACGCGTCGCGTGCGCGCGTCGCCCAAAATTTTTTTACACTATTAGATTTCCCTCGAGTGGGGAGTCATTTTACATTATTACAGCGACCCCCAAAAATCACTCTCAAGCAAGTTATAAGCAAAAGTTTGATTTTGGCAAAATTTGTCGCGTCGCGTGCGCGCGTCGCCTGCGATATTTTTAAAAATTTTTGGAGGGGGGTCATTCTATCAATTGCAACCCCACCCCTATCTTCAATAATAAAAAACAACCCGTTGTTTTCACATATATTCATAATTGGTCCCTGTCAGCAAAATGCCAGTCATTACAGTATTTCGCAAGTTTTTTTTTCATATTTGGCGCCAATAGGCGCCCGCGTTTGGCGCCAATTGTTAGCCATGTCACCATGTTCTGGAAAATAGCTGGAATTCACTATCATGATCTCTGTGCGAAATTTCAAACAAATTTATTCATGGGAACACATATTTTCCAGCTTCTGGCGCCTATTGGCGCCCGCGCCAAGCGCCAAACGAAACGTGACAACACCAAACTTTGGGGGCCGCGCTAACTTTGGGGTCTACGCATGTGTGCCAAATTTCAGCCGAATCGGTCCAGTAGTTAAAAAAATAATTTTCTATGCGGACATTGGACGAGGGACGAGGGACGAGGGACGAGCGACGAGGGACGAGCGACGAGGGACAACGGAAATTTTCATAACGCGCGATTAGTAAAAAGTGGGGGACCAGGAAGTGTGTGAGTTCTGTTCGGTTTCAACGTTTTCAGCAAAAAGTGAGCAATACGAGGTAGGGAGTATGCAACAAAAATAGAACAATACGTAGGTATGCACAACGGTTCACAACGTACGTACGTTGAACCACTTATACACTCACGCTAAAATCGGGATTTTCGTAATCAATGTTTTTTTGTAAACCGTTGTGCAAACCTATGTATTGTTCTTTTTTTGTCGCACACTCCCTACCTCGTATTGCTCACTTTTTGCTGAAAACGGTGAAACCGAACAGAACTCACACACTTTCTGGTTCCCCACTTTTTACTAATTGTTCTCTTTTTGCCAGTGGTACTAGTACAATCACTCATAGATTAGAACAATCAGAATGAAATTCGAAAATTGGTGACTATCAAACATCTTGATTACTTATCAACGTTTCGAGTTCTCAAACGGTGTGATACTGGGTTTTCAAATTATTTTCGGCGCCAAATGACCTCTAAAATTGGCGTGACTGGCGAAACTTGTAAAACCCACAAAACCGTACTTTTTCGCCTACTTAATGAAAATCTGAGCTTTGTGAAAAATCTGAGTCATTTCAGTACAACGCAATGCTTCACTTATTTGGCGCCAACGGGCGCCAGCGTTTGGCGCCAATAATCATACATGTTACTCCAATTGGTGAAAAAGACCTGGAACGAACGGTTTTAACCAATTGGCACAGTTTCCAATGATTTTTTGTTCGGAAACAATATTTTCAATTTTTGAGCCAATTGGCGGATAAACGGGCTTTTCGGCGCCAAATGTCGAAGAAATGTGGATAAAATGTTAATCCGCTTGTCAACTAAATGTATAGTTCTGACATCTGTGGGCGAATCCGGTCGTTACCCTACTTCGCTAATGTCGTCCTCATTTGGCGCCAATAGGCGACCGCGTTTGGCGCCATTTGATAATATTGGCATCATGTTTCGGATATCAGGTTTCTTTTATGAGATGTGTGCGAAATTTCGAACATCTTAACTCATGGGAACACATATTTTCCAACTTTTGGCGCCATCGCTCAGACAGAACCTGGGCTAGTTAGAGGGGGACATAAAGGGGCGTGGCTTATAGGGTCAGGCGTGGCTCGAAAAATCAATGTCACGCGCCAGTTTTTGAGTCTTCAACGCGGTAAAGGTGCGGTTTTGAGTGGATAAAATTGAACTTTGTGTGAAAAAATGGAAATTAGAGAGAAAATTAGATCTAAATGCATATATTTCCTCTTCTTTTGTTAAGAAATGGAGAAGTTTGGTTTTTAGAATCTGGGACTTAGGGGGGTGCTTAGTCCGGAGTTCGTTACCGCAAGACTTGGTACCAGATTTTCCACAGCTAAGTCCCCGAGATTTGTCATAGCGGGCGCCAGCGCCCAGCGTTAAACATAACGTTACATTACCAAGCTTCCGCGGACGCGCTAACTTTGGGGTTTACACATGTGTGCCAAATTTCAGCCGAATCGGTCCAGTAGTTAAAACAAATAATTTTCTATGCGGACATCGGACGAGCGACGAGGGACAACGGAAATTTTCATAACGACACGACAGCATAACTTTTTTCAACCCTGACCGATTCTTCTAATTTTTTCACACAACATGTATTTAATAGATATCTAGCTCCCTCTTTTTTTATTTTGGAAAAAAGTTTTATTTGAAGACTTTCGTGGTTTGGAAGCCAAAAATGGGTGCGCAATGGCCAAACCAGGCACACCTCACACGCAGCGCTTCGCGCTGCGCACGATTGAAGACCTACCAAGATTTAGGGTAGAAGTGAAAGGGAGAAGGGTAGAGTGAAAGGTAACGTGGTTAAAATCTCAAATAGTGGTTCATCGAAAATTAGCGGTTGTTCATTTCAAAGGAGCCAAATTGTTCATTTCAAATAGGGAAATCCATCAATAGTATGGAAAACTCTGACTCACCGGATGATTCAACTGGCTTTCTTCTTGATCGCAAGAATAATCGATATCCATGGATTTCATTGGTGATTCGGATTCGAACGACATCTTCTGGTGAATCTGGAAACAAAATGAATGTATAAACGTATTACGTGAGAATTGTATGAGAAAACAACGTGTAAACATGTGAAAAATACAAAAACAATGACGGTGTTTTTCGTAATACAAGTGTCGTATTTCACGTTTATAACGAATACTCGTGTAATGAGCATTGAAAACATGTGAAAGTGTTGCTGCCAAAACTAAATGGACATTTCAATGTAAGAAGATTGTCCCCAACTTTTGATTTCAATCAAAGCATTAGAAACACTCAAGCTACAAGGCTAAAGTTTGTTGTCAGTGAAGAGTGAATATTTTTGTAGTGTGTCATGAAATAAAAGTGTTAAAAGTGTGAAATAAAATACAAAAAAGGGGATACTAGTCGAAGTGAAGTGTTGCACCGCAAGTAGTAGTGCTCCAATGCTGTGAATGACTGTAGTTTCGCTGAGATGTGGGTGTAGACTTGATTGGCTAATTGCCAGGACCACTATTTGGGTATGTGGTGACGAGGTCAGCTGGACTTTGGCAGACTGCGGTATGAGATACCTGTAATATGTAATTAGAGCGAAGAGCAATCACCACTTGTTAATTAGAGAACAGAATTTCTGATGACGTAGTTATCTAATCAAACCCCCTGCAAAAAAACACGAAAAAAATTGATAATCTGTCGAAAGTTGAATGAATATCGAACGTGTCAAGTTATGTTACACATTTCAGAGATTAAAGGAGACCGGAACACAACGCTAAATGTCAGATAGCTGCTGTATCCTACTTCTAATCAAACGCGTTGCGTGTCGCGCGGGATTGTCATGTGAATGTCACGTGGACTGATCAAACTACTATACGTGTTATTTGTGCTATCTGATCTCAATACAGTTGAAAGCAGCCCGAAACATAACCTATGCTAGTAGTGTATGTCCCCCCCGTGTGACATGTCCCCCAGTTGTGACATGCACCCGGTGGCGTGCTAGCGCGCCACAATATCTCCCCCCAGTGACACCAGGTGTCCCCCCCCCCCCCCTAGTGACACTATCGAAATATTGACTTCACTAATTTCGAAAAAAAAAAACGATTCCCACGAAATTCGTAATAATGATTTCGCTACTCATTTCGTAATAGCCATTCATTCGCAGCGTGCCAGCCATGATAAACACTTGGGAAGACTTCCACTCATATTTTCTACATTCCTGTTTCGAAGATTATGAAGAAATTGAAACTGCCTCAGACGTGCAAATTGAATGTTTGCGGGCTGTAAATTTCAATTGGCTTTCCTGGCCCACTTGAAAATGTCTGAAGGAAAAAATTTGATTACCTTAGTTATTCCTTCTTTGTAAGATTCATTTTCAAACTCGAGAAATCAATATTACGAATTTCGTGGGAATCGGTTTTTTTTCGAATTTAATGAAAAATCAATAGTGTCAGCGGTGGGGGACCTGATGTCACTGGTGGGAGACACCCTTGATGTCACTGGGGGGAGCCATTGTGGCGCGCTAGCGCGCCACCGGGTGCATGTCACAACTGGGGGACATGTCACACGGGGGTACATACACTACTTATGCTCAAGTTGTGTTCCGGTCTCCTTTAAGAAAAGTTATTTTTTCATATTTTGCACCGGTTCGAGTCTCACATAAGGCGGCTATTTCATGAGTTTGGCACACACTATATTCGCATTTTGCCCACATACCTTACCCGGCTATTTAAGCTTACAAAATACAGCCACTGATCTATACGTTTTAGTGTACGGCAACGTCTTGGCCACTCCCCCTCATGATTCCTGCACAGAGACACGTTTCAATGGCGACAGTGTGAAGGTTGGTTTCATAGTTCTCTACAGGAAAAAGTAGTTCTTATTTATGACAACGTATTGCCTGAGTTCAAGGCTTCTCTTCTCGACCTATTCTCTCTCGTTAAAGTAATCTAGATTTATTTCTCCAATGTTTCGTGATTTTGGGCAATAAAAATTTTCGAGTTTCGAGTTCGAATTTAACCAGCCTACTATTCTTGTCTAGCAAATTCCCTGATTCAGGAGTGCTGTCGCGCGCACGGCTACGGCGGCATCGGAGTCTGCTTCTCCAACGGCCAATACACGGCCGCCTACTGTCCCTATTATTGAGTATCATTCTGTTGATACACGTGATTTCAATCGATAAATATCTTCTCCACGCCGAGCTATGTTAGTTCAGTCGAACAAAAATCTTCTTGACATGATGGTTTGTGGCAATAATTCTACTCCAATAGTCAATGACAGTCAGACCACTCGAGAAGAGAGTGTGCAGGTCAGTGAGACGCAGACTGCCTTCGCCTTTCTGGGGACTCAACGACTTCTATAGTGAGTGCCGAATTTATTAACTTCTGTCTCTAACCGAGATTGAATCTGCGAGCGAAAGATTGTTAGCAGGACGCTAACCACTGCGCTAATAGAGCACACAGCCGGCAAGCTTTGAAATCAATAAGATGTGTGCTTACACACCGGAAAGTGAGATATACAGTACCCTTCCGCCTTTCTGCTGGCGACTACTATATGCTCCCTTACTGCTGTAGCTGGCCAATCAAACGGAATTTCCGCAAATGTTTCTGACGAAGTTTTGTAACATGAGAACAAGTATGGAGAAATACAATTCATATCAAACATAGATTATTACTACTTGAACACACAGAAGTTGTTTTGAATGAGATTAACCGTCGGACGACCGAAATTGGACTCAGAATCCCGTAGGATAGTTGAAGTCTAGTGCTCGTCCATCCACCGCGGAACGAATGTAATCATTTGTGAGCATGGAATTGGTTGAGAAGAGAATCTGAACAAAATAGTGAATCAATCATAACTCATAATATATGCGAATAGACAACCGTCGTGAATTATTATTTATGAAAGTTTTCAAAGAGTGTTTGTTAATTTTCATTTTGACCTAATCTACTTTCACTATTACGTTGAAGAGTTCAGACCAGACCAATTTTTACTCTTGCTCAACAATTCTGATTAAGTTACAAAGTTTACCTTCAAACCGATTTCCTAAGTTGTCACGAATAAGGTCCCAAAGAGAGCCCTTCTGGTCTACAAGTAACGGGTCCGACGCTTTTCCCGCCACAAACAGTTCATCTACGGATTCCTCCACCTTCTGTTCTATGATTGATCTGAGCGACCTCAGAACAGAATCGATGCGAAAACTGTTATAAAAACGACTAAAATAATTGTCACTGTCAATCAAGCATGTTGTTCATGCACTATTTGGTACACAACAATGGAAAAAGTAAATACGGCCTGATTTTTCACCCATTTCGGTTTTCCGTGGGACTCCACGGTGATTTGAAACAAATGATCTACCAACCGTACTATTGTTTTTTGTTGCTCCAATACGTCACGAGTATGAACATATACATTAAAGAGAACAAAATTATTCTATATCCCATTTTACTGCTAATTTTTCACCCATTTCGGTTTTCCGTGGGACTCCACGGTGATTTAAAAAATTGATCTACCAACCGTACTATTGTTTTTTGTTGCTCCAATACGTCACGAGTATGAACATGTACATTAAAGAGAACAAAATTATTCTATATCCCATTTTACTGCTAATTCTACACTCATTTTGGTTTTCCGTGGGACTCCACGGTGATTTAAAAAATTGACCTACCAACCGCACTATTGTTTTTTGTTGGTTTAATACATCACAAGTATCATCATACACATTAAAGAGAACAAAATTATTCTATATCCCATTTTACTGCTAATTTTACACTCATTTTGGTTTTCCGTGGGACTCCACGGTTATTTAAAAAAATTGATCTACCAACCGCACTATGGTTTTTTGTTGCTTCAATACGTCACGAGTATGAACATATACATTAAAGAGAACAGAGTTATTCTATATCCCATTTTACTGCTAATTTTTCACCCATTTCGGTTTTCCGTGGGACTCCACGGTGATTTAAAAAATTGATCTACCAACCGTACTATTGTTTTTTGTTGCTCCAATACGTCACGAGTATGAACATGTACATTAAAGAGAACAAAATTATTCTATATCCCATTTTACTGCTAATTCTACACTCATTTTGGTTTTCCGTGGGACTCCACGGTGATTTAAAAAATTGACCTACCAACCGCACTATTGTTTTTTGTTGGTTTAATACATCACAAGTATCATCATACACATTAAAGAGAACAAAATTATTCTATATCCCATTTCACTGCTAATTTTACACCCATTTTGGTTTTCCGTGGGACTCCACGGTGATTTGAAAAAAATGATCTACCAACCGTACTATTGTTTTTTGTTGCTTCAATACGTCACGAGTATGAACATATACATTAAAGAGAACAGAGTTATTCTATATCCCATTTTACTGCTAATTTTACACTCATTTTGGTTTTCCGTGGGACTCCACGGTGATTTGAAAAAAATGATCTACCAACCGTACTATTGTTTTTTGTTGCTCCATTACGTCGCGAGTATGAACATATACATTAAAGAGAACAAAATTATTCTATATCCCATTTTACTGCTAATTCTACACTCATTTTGGTTTTCCGTGGGACTCCACGGTGATTTGAAACAAATGATCTACCAACCGTACTATTGTTTTTTGTTGCTCCAATACGTCACGAGTATGAACATGTACATTAAAGAGAACAAAATTATTCTATATCCCATTTTACTGCTAATTCTACACTCATTTTGGTTTTCCGTGGGACTCCACGGTGATTTGAAAAAAATGATCTACCAACCGTACTATTGTTTTTTGTTGCTTCAATACGTCACGAGTATGAACATATACATTAAAGAAAACAGAGTTATTCTATATCCCATTTTACTGCTGATTTTACATCCATTTTGGTTTTCCGTGGGACTCCACGGTGATTTGAAACAAATGATCTACCATCCGTACTATTGTTTTTTGTTGCTTCAATACGTCACGAGTATGAACATGTACATTAAAGAGAACAAAATTATTCTATATCCCATTTTACTGCTGATTTTACACCCATTTTGGTTTTTCGTGGGACTCCACGGTGATTTGAAAAATTGATCTAACAACCGCACTATGGTTTTTTGTTGCTTCAATACGTCACGAGTATGAACATATACATTAAAGAGAACAGAGTTATTGCATAATTCACGTACGCATATTGTCAGTAACTAATTGTCGATAACCAGTCCCTTTTATTTCGCCGCCTTTTTTGATTTACGCGATTTATGTACTAAAACAAGTTCTAATATGAGAAAAAATCAAAATATATAATTTTTCTGGAAAACTGGTTAATTGTGCTCAAGGACGTATGTACTGATGATAATCAGTGTTCAAAACACTATATTTGACTTTTGGACGTTTTTTGGTCGATGTTTTTGCCACGCGTTCTAGCTGGGAACGCAAATTCGTGGGACTCCACGGAATTCCGTGGAAGTCCACGGGCTTAACCATTGGAAAAGGGGCGGGGCTTATATTTAGTATTGGTTGCTAACCAGAGAGAAACTGCTCCCCTCTAAAAAAATGGAATTGGCTAAAAATTTCAGGGTACGTTGGTATTGGTTTAAGAAGACTATTAGAAGTGATCCTACATACTAATTAATTATTTTTAAAGTTCAAAACTTTATTATATTTTTTTAAAACTTTATTTCCAAAAAAGTCTGGATTTAGCTGAAAACTACAAAATGTACTCGGATTTCATTGAGAAGAGTATTAGTGGGCTTATAACGATTGATGTATTTGTTTTTAGTTATCTGACGTCATTCATTACTTTTCAGTACAGCCAGACGACGAACCTTGTTTTGTGCACAGAAACTCGGACGTGAATAGTGTGTTGAAACCATTTGAACGTTTAACCATGTTGTTGAAATAATCTGATACAATCTTACTGGTAACTCCATGTTTGTTGTCGAGTTTTACCATTCTCCGAGCGAAGTAACGGTAAACGGCAAAAATGACTCCGCACTGTAGAGCGAAAAGAATGAATACAACACAAAATAGTACAGTATATGTCTCTATAGTGAAAGATGAGTGAAGATTGCTGATTCTTCCGCTTCTCTCGACGTAATCGGTCATATTAGGAACCTGGAAGTATGTTTATTTCATTGTTTGTGTGATTATATTACAGAAGTACCCTGGTGAATAGGTCGATTGGCTGACTGATTTTATTACAGAAATAGCCTTGTAAATATGTTCACTGGTCAGCTGGCTAAGACGACCGTTTCATGTGCACGTGGGTTTCTACAGTACTCCGTTAAACAGTACAACGTTGCTCTGAACGAATAGTTTAGTTCCATTTTCATGTACTCGAAACTGAAAGTTAGATCGGGAGTGCGGAGAGAAATATGTTTAATTTTTAGGTTGATACTAACAGTTAGAACTTTTTGAAACAAACATCACAATGCCCCTACAACCCGAATTAGTTTTACTCACGTTTCCATAACTTGCAAAACTGATGTGATCGACCACAGAAATTCTGCTCTTGATCAGCGTATGACCAATTCTCAGACTCGTATCTAAAGGAAGTTGAACCGAGAACACCTGGCCAGGCAGGGAGAGAGGTTCAGGATGTAAATACGGATGTTCCAATTGACCTAGTGCACTGGTAGTCGCGATTACTTGCTTCGAGACCATGTTTCTCACCAGCACAAACTATAAAACAGGATAAATGACTTCTCTTGCATTTCGCATGTATGCGAATAGTAAGTTGTTTCTATATTTCATCACCACTACGTTTTAGTCTACATTGTTATTATGAAAAACAATGTACTCGTACGATAAAGTTAGACGTCGCGCATGTTTTGACAGCATATGTGAATTGAGCGTTCTTACACATCAGAAACTAGGATTAATACGCTACTGCAACGAATTCACTGATATCATACATTACATTCAACTTTTTAATGATAGTTCACGTTTATTTTGCGTTTTGCGCATTTCACTTGTTGATATATGAATGACTAACCGACTTATCCACTTCAACTGAGTTGTAGACACACCCTTTTCTTTTCTTCATATCGAGTGCGCAGTTGTCTTCTTGGGCAAAAAACTCCGGGCATAGGTCAACATTTCCCAGTTTTTTACAAGCAAAAGACTTTGAAAAGACTTTCAAATCGGCCACATTATTTGTTAGCCATTTTGCTACGAAACAATGAGGAAGATTCGGATACACGAAATGTCTCTGGTCGCGATCGAACTGGCCAGATGGGACCATTTGGAGTAGCGAGCTCACCGTACTTTTGTCAACGGTGGGATAACACACCTGTAAGTATTTATAGATCTTGAACAATTGTTCTTCATTTCATTTAAAATAGAAATTGACTATGATATTTTCACTCATTCACCCCAATCAAATTCTAGTTTGTCTTTTTTGTATTTTCTGTATTTTTCCGGATTTCGACGGTTAATAACGCGCATGTTGGTCTCATTGGTTTGAGCATGAAAACTATCGACTGTTCTACAAAAACGTATGCGTTTGAGCAAGCTTAAACTGATTGTGATTGTTAGGCAGATTAAGCTAGTAATCATGAAGTTCAGTGTGGTTTCAGCTGCAAGCAGTACTATGTAATTGCTCTGTTTTATACTCCTAATACATTTTGATTACGATATTACCCTATGCAAACTGTCAATGCAATCTCATACCAATCTCACCTTGACAAACAGGTGTTTATTGTTCATTGTAGTCACTTCGACTGTGATAACAGAACGTGCGTGAGCATGGAATTGGTTGAGAAGAGAATCTGAACAAAATAGTGAATCAATCATAACTCATAATATATGCGAATAGACAACCGTCGTGAATTATTATTTATGAAAGTTTTCGAAGAGTTTTCATTTTGACCTAATCTACTTTCACTATTACGTTGAAGAGTTCAGACCAGACCAATTTTTACACTTGCTCAACAATTCTGATTAAGTTACAAAGTTTACTTTCAAACCGATTTCCTAAGTTGTCACGAATAAGGTCCCAAAGAGAGCCCTTCTGGTCTACAAGTAACGGGTCCGACGCTTTTCCCGCCACAAACAGTTCATCTACGGATTCCTCCACCTTCTGTTCTATGAATGATCTGAGCGACCTCAGAACAGAATCGATGCGAAAACTGTAATAAAAACGACTAAAATAATTGTCACTGTCAATCAAGCATGTTGTTCATGCACTATTTGGTACACAACAATGGAAAAAGTAAATACGGCCTGATTTTTCACCCATTTCGGTTTTCCGTGGAACTCCACGGTGATTTGAAACAAATGATCTACCAACCGTACTATTGTTTTTTGTTGCTCCAATACGTCACGAGTATGAACATGTACATTAAAGAGAACAAAATTATTCTATATCCCATTTTACTGCTAATTCTACACTCATTTTGGTTTTCCGTGGGACTCCACGGTGATTTGAAAAAATGATCTACCAACCGTACTATTGTTTTTTGTTGCTTCAATACGTCACGAGTATCATCATACACATTAAAGAGAACAAAATTATCCTATATCCCATTTTACTGCTAATTTTACTCTCATTTTGGTTTTCCGTGGGACTCCACGGTGATTTGAAACAAATGATCTACCAACCGTACTATTGTTTTTTGTTGCTCCAATACGTCACGAGTATGAACATGTACATTAAAGAGAACAAAATTATTCTATATCCCATTTTACTGCTAATTCTACACTCATTTTGGTTTTCCGTGGGACTCCACGGTGATTTGAAAAAAATGATCTACCAACCGTACTATTTTTTTTTGTTGCTCCAATACGTCACGAGTATGAACATGTACATTAAAGAGAACAAAATTATTCTATATCCCATATTACTGCTAATTCTACACTCATTTTGGTTTTCCGTGGGACTCCACGGTGATTTGAAAAAAAATGATCTACCAACCGTACTATTGTTTTTTGTTGCTTCAATACGTCACGAGTATGAACATATACATTAAAGAGAACAGAGTTATTCTATATCCCATTTTACTGCTAATTTTACACTCATTTTGGTTTTCCGTGGGACTCCACGGTGATTTGAAACAAATGATCTACCAACCGTACTATTGTTTTTTGTTGCTCCAATACGTCACGAGTATGAACATGTACATTAAAGAGAACGAAATTATTCTATATCCCATTTTACTGCTAATTCTACACTCATTTTGGTTTTCCGTGGGACTCCACGGTGATTTGAAAAAAATGATCTACCAACCGTACTATTGTTTTTTGTTGCTCCAATACGTCACGAGTATGAACATGTACATTAAAGAGAACAAAATTATTCTATATCCCATTTTACTGCTAATTTTACACTCATTTTGGTTTTCCGTGGGACTCCACGGTGATTTGAAAAAAATGATCTACCAACCGTACTATTTTTTTTGTTGCTTCAATACGTCACGAGTATGAACATATACATTGAAGAGTACAGAGTTATTGCATAATTCACTTACGCATATTGTCAGTAACTAATTGTCGATAACCAGTCCCTTTTATTTCGCCGCCTTTTTTGATTTACGCGATTTATGTACTAAAACAAGTTCTAATATGAGAAAAAATCAAAATATATAATTTTTCTGGAAAACTGGTTAATTGTGCTCAAGGACGTATGTACTGATGATAATCAGTGTTCAAAACACTATATTTGACTTTTGGACGTTTTTTGGTCGATGTTTTTGCCACGCGTTCTAGCTGGGAACGCAAATTCGTGGGACTCCACGGAATTCCGTGGAAGTCCACGGGCCTAACCATTGGAAAAGGGGCGGGGCTTATATTTAGTATTGGTTGCTAACCAGAGAGAAACTGCTCCCCTCTAAAAAATGGAATTGGCTAAAAATTTCAGGGTACGTTGGTATTGGTTTAAGAAGACTATTAGAAATGATCCTACATACTAATTAATTATTTTTGAAGTTTAAAACTTTATTATATTTTTTTAAAACTTTATTTCCAAAAAAGTCTGGATTTAGCTGAAAACTACAAAATGTACTCGGATTTCATTGAGAAGAGTGTTAGTGGGCTTATAACGATTGATGTATTTGTTTTTAGTCATCTGATGTCATTCATTACTTTTCAGTACAGCCAGACGACGAACCTTGTTTTGTGCACAGAAACTCGGACGTGAATAGTGTGTTGAAACCATTTGAACGTTTAACAAATCATTGGAGGTTTATTAGGCATAAGTCATGTTGTTGAAATAATCTGATACAATCTTACTGGTAACTCCATGTTTGTTGTCGAGTTTTACCATTCTCCGAGCGAACTAACGGTAAACGGCAAAAATGACTCCGCACTGTAGAACGAAAAGAATGAATACAACACAAAATAGTACAGTATATGTCTCTATAGTGAAAGATGAGTGAAGATTGCTGATTCTTCCGCTTCTCTCGACGTAATCGGTCATATTAGGAACCTGGAAGTATGTTTATTTCATTGTTTGTGTGATTATATTACAGTCTTATGTCGATTGGCTGACTGATTTTATTACAGAAATAGCCTTGTAAATATGTTCACTGGTCAGCTGACTAAGACGACCGTTTTATGTGCACGTGGGTTTCTACAGTACTCCGTTAAACAGTACAACGTTGCTCTGAACGAATAGTTTAATTCCATTTTCATGTACTCGAAACTGAAAGTTAGATCGGGAGTGCGGAGAGAAATATGTTGTGAAGGAGTGAAAAACTCTTGGAAAGTTTAATTTTTAGGTTGATACTAACAGTTAGAACTTTTTTAAACAAACAGCACAATGCCCCTACAACCCGAATTAGTTTTACTCACGTTTCCATAACTTGCAAAACTGATGTGATCGACCACAGAAATTCTGCTCTTGATCAGAGTATGACCAATTCTCAGACTCGTATCTGAAGGAAGTTCAACCGAGAACACCTGGCCAGGTAGGGAGATAGGTTCAGGATTTAAATACGGATGTTCCAATTGACCTCGTGCACTGGTAGTCGCGATTACTTGCTTCGAGACCATGTTTCTCACCAGCACAAACTATGAAACAGGATAAATGACTTCTCTTGCATTTCGCATGTATGCGAATAGTAAGTTGTTTCTATATTTCATCACCACTACGTTTTAGTCTACATTGTTATTATGAAAAACAATGTACTCGTACGATAAAGTTAGACGTCGCGAATGTTTTGACAGCATATGTGAATTGAGCGTTCTTACACATCAGAAACTAGGCTTAATACGCTACTGCAACGAATTCACCGATATCATACATTACATTCAACTTTTTAATGATAGTTCACGTTTATTTTGCGTTTTGCGCATTTCACTTGTTGATATATGAATGACTAACCGACTTATCCACTTCAACTGAGTTGTAGACACACCCTTTTCTTTTCTTCATATCGAGTGCGCAGTTGTCTTCTTGGGCAAAAAACTCCGGGCACAGATCAACATTTCCCAGTTTTTTACAAGCAAAAGACTTTGAAAAGACTTTCAAATCGGCCACATTATTTGTTAGCCATTTTGCTACGAAAAAATGAGGAAGATTCGGATACACGAAATGTCTCTGGTCGCGATCGAACTGGCCAGATGGGACCATTTGGAGTAGCGAGCTCACCGTACTTTTGTCAACGGTGGGATAACACACCAGTAAGTATTTATAGATCTTGAACAATTGTTCTTCATTTCATTTAAAATAGATATTGACTATGATATTTTCACTCATTCACCCCAATCAAATTCTAGTTTGTCTTTTTTGTATTTTCTGTATTTTTCCGGGTTCCGACGGTTAATAACGCGCATGTTGGTCTCATTGGTTTGAGCATGAAAACTATCGACTGTTCTACAAAAACGTATGCGTTTGAGCAAGCTTAAACTGATTGTGATTGTCAAATAGATTAAGCTAGTAATCATGAAGTTCAGTGTGGTTTCAGCTGCAAGCAGTACTATGTAATTGCTCTGTTTTATACTCCTAATACATTTTGATTACGATATTACCCTATGCAAACTGTCAATGCAATCTCATACCAATCTCACCTTGACAAACAGGTGTTTATTGTTCATTGTAGTCACTTCGGCTCACATCGTGGGATTCCACGGAAAATTCCCAAAACGATCTTAGTACTGTAATAATGCATTAGGTCATCGCGATAGATCATACAAATGAGTTAAATCAATAAACAGTGTGCTATTCTTCATTACTTGACTTTGACTGCCGAATTCCCATTCCTTTTGGTCATTTCGTGGGACTCCACGGAAACTTCCAAAAACGATCTTCCTACTATAATAACACATTAGGTCATCGCGATAGATCATAGAAATGAATTAAATAAATAAACCGTGTGCTATTCTTCATTACTTGACTTTGACTGCCGAATTCCCATTCCTTTTGGTCATTTCGTGGGACTCCACGGAAACTTCCAAAAACGATCTTCCTACTATAATAACACATTAGGTCATCGCGATAGATCATAGAAATGAATTAAATTAATAAACCGTGTGCTATTCTTCATTACTTGACTCTGACTGCCCAACTCCCATTCATTTTGGTCACATCGTGGGACTCCACGGAAAATTCCCAAAACGATCTTAGTACTGTAATAATGCATTAGGTCATCGCGATAGATCATACAAATGAGTTAAATCAATAAACAGTGTGCTATTCTTCATTACTTGACTCTGACTGCCGAATTCCCACTCATTTTGGTCACTTCGTGGGACTCCACGGAAAATTCCCAAAACGATCTTAGTCCTGTAATATTGCATTAGGTCATCGCGATAGATCATAGAAATGAATTAAATTAATAAACCGTGTGCTATTCTTCATTACTTGACTCTGACTGCCGAATTCCCACTCATTTTGGTCACTTCGTGGGACTCCACGGAAACTTGTAAAAACGATCTTCCTACTGTAATAACACATTAGGTTATTGCGATAGATCATAGAAATGGATTAAATTAATAAACCGTGTGCTATTCTTCATTACTTGACTTTGACTGCCGAATTCCCACTCATTTTGGTCATTTCGTGGGACTCCACGGAAACTTGTAAAAACGATCTTCCTACTATAATAACACATTAGGTCATCGCGATAGATCATAGAAATGAATTAAATTAATAAACCGTGTGCTATTCTTCATTACTTGACTCTGACTGCCGAATTCCCACTCATTTTGGTCACTTCGTGGGACTCCACGGAAACTTGTAAAAACGATCTTCCTACTATAATAACACATTAGGTCATCGCGATAGATCATAGAAATGAATTAAATTAATAAACCGTGTGCTATTCTTCATTACTTGACTCTGACTGCCGAATTCCCACTCATTTTGGTCACTTCGTGGGACTCCACGGAAACTTGTAAAAACGATCTTCCTACTATAATAACACATTAGGTTATTGCGATAGATCATAGAAATGAATTAAATTAATAAACCGTGTGCTATTCTTCATTACTTGACTCTGACTGCCGAATTCCCACTCATTTTGGTCACTTCGTGGGACTCCACGGAAACTTGTAAAAACGATCTTCCTACTGTAATAACGCATTAGGTCATCGCGATAGATCATAGAAATGGATTAAATCAATAAACAGTGTGCTATTCTCCATTACTTGACTTTGACTGCCAAACTCCTATTCATTTTGGTCACATCGTGGGATTCCACGGAAAATTCCCAAAACGATCTTAGTACTGTAATAATGTATTAGGTCATCGCGATAGATCATACAAATGAGTTAAATCAATAAACCGTGTGCTATTCTTCATTACTTGACTTTGACTGCCAAACTCCTATTCATTTTGGTCACATCGTGGGACTCCACGGAAAATTCCCAAAACGATCTTAGTACTGTAATAACGCAATAGGTCATCGCGATAGATCATAGAAATGAATTGAATCAATAAACAGTGTGCTATTCTTCATCACTTGACTTTGACTGCCGAATTCCCACTTATTTTGGTCACTTCGTGGGACTCCACGGAAACTTGTAAAAACGATCTTCCTACTGTAATAACGCAATAGGTCATCGCGATAGATCATAGAAATGGAATAAATCAATAAACCGTGTGCTATTCTTCATTACTTGACTTTAACTGCCGAATTCCCACTCATTTTGGTCATTTCGTGGGACTCCACGGAAAATTCCCAAAACGATCTTCCTACTGTAATAATGCTTTAGGTCATCGCGATAGGTTATAGAAATGGATTAAATCAATAAACAGTATGCTATTCTTCATTACTTGACTTTGACTGCCGAATTCCCACTCATTTTGGTCACTTCGTGGGACTCCACGGAAACTTGTAAAAACGATCTTCCTACTGTAATAACGCATTAGGTCATCGCGATAGATCATAGAAATGGATTAAATCAATAAACAGTGTGCTATTAGACACCAATTCATCTGGCAGTCATTACTTCTTCATTACTTGACTTTGACTGCCGAATTCCCATTCATTTTGGTCACTTCGTGGGACTCCACGGAAACTTGTAAAAACGATCTTCCTACTGTAATAACACATTAGGTTATTGCGATAGATCATACAAATGACTTAAATCAATAAACAGTGTGCTATTCTTCATTACTTGACTCTGACTGCCGAATTCCCACTCATTTTGGTCACTTCGTGGGACTCCACGGAAACTTGTAAAAACGATCTTCCTACTATAATAACACATTAGGTCATCGCGATAGATCATAGAAATGAATTAAATTAATAAACCGTGTGCTATTCTTGCCGAATTCCCACTCATTTTGGTCACTTCGTGGGACTCCACGGAAACTTGTAAAAACGATCTTCCTACTATAATAACACATTAGGTTATTGCGATAGATCATAGAAATGAATTAAATTAATAAACCGTGTGCTATTCTTCATTACTTGACTCTGACTGCCGAATTCCCACTCATTTTGGTCACTTCGTGGGACTCCACGGAAACTTGTAAAAACGATCTTCCTACTGTAATAACGCATTAGGTCATCGCGATAGATCATAGAAATGGATTAAATCAATAAACAGTGTGCTATTCTCCATTACTTGACTTTGACTGCCAAACTCCTATTCATTTTGGTCACATCGTGGGATTCCACGGAAAATTCCCAAAACGATCTTAGTACTGTAATAATGTATTAGGTCATCGCGATAGATCATACAAATGAGTTAAATCAATAAACCGTGTGCTATTCTTCATTACTTGACTTTGACTGCCAAACTCCTATTCATTTTGGTCACATCGTGGGACTCCACGGAAAATTCCCAAAACGATCTTAGTACTGTAATAACGCAATAGGTCATCGCGATAGATCATAGAAATGAATTGAATCAATAAACAGTGTGCTATTCTTCATCACTTGACTTTGACTGCCGAATTCCCACTTATTTTGGTCACTCCGTGGGACTCCACGGAAACTTGTAAAAACGATCTTCCTACTGTAATAACGCAATAGGTCATCGCGATAGATCATAGAAATGGAATAAATCAATAAACCGTGTGCTATTCTTCATTACTTGACTTTAACTGCCGAATTCCCACTCATTTTGGTCATTTCGTGGGACTCCACGGAAAATTCCCAAAACGATCTTCCTACTGTAATAATGCATTAGGTCATCGCGATAGGTTATAGAAATGGATTAAATCAATAAACAGTATGCTATTCTTCATTACTTGACTTTGACTGCCGAATTCCCACTCATTTTGGTCACTTCGTGGGACTCCACGGAAACTTGTAAAAACGATCTTCCTACTGTAATAACGCATTAGGTCATCGCGATAGATCATAGAAATGGATTAAATCAATAAACATTGTGCTATTCTTCATTACTTGACTTTGACTGCCGAATTCCCACTCATTTTGGTCACTTCGTGGGACTCCACGGAAACTTGTAAAAACGATCTTCCTACTGTAATAACGCATTAGGTCATCGCGATAGATCATAGAAATGGATTAAATCAATAAACATTGTGCTATTCTTCATTACTTGACTTTGACTGCCGAATTCCCATTCATTTTGGTCACATCGTGGGACTCCACGGAAACTTGTAAAAACGATCTTCCTACTGTAATAACACATTAGGTTATTGCGATAGATCATAGAAATGAAAAAAATCAATAAAGAGTGAGCTATTCTTCATTACTTGACTCTGACTGCCAGATGAATTGGTGTCTAAAACTAATAAAACAGCGAGTAATACATATAAGTGCATAAAATTTAAGAGAACAAAAACCGGTTTCACGCAAATTATTTTAGCACGACATTCAACCGTGAAGACGAAAAAGGTGGACAGAAGACGGAATAAACAACTATCTTCGGAGAAGGATTCAGACTCTGGTCAGTCCCATACTTTGGTGTATCGATTTATGAGGACATGTTCACACCGTTTATCGAGTTCAGGTGTTGTTTGAAAAAGTAGAAAAAATAATGAATCAGATCATTGCTATTTCCAGACGACATGATGACTGGTCAAGTCGGACCCTTGACGAGTACTCTCGTGCACAGGTCGCCCCGAAAGCAAAGCCGTCGTCTTGGTAAGAAGATGTTTTACATTCTCAACTTTTTATATTTTCGAGTTCCCCAAGAATCTTTCGTTCTGTTGTTTTTGTGGAAAAAAACAGCTCGACAAATGATTTTCCCTCGATATTTCACATCTATACTGAACAGTTTTAGGTCCAGATCATCAGCTTGCCACCACATCCAGAGCGGCTGCCGTTTCTGACGATGTCTATGACTTTCACGGTTTGTTGAACAATATTTTCAAAATGGCTTCACACTTGTGAGTTTGACTATTTTTGAACGCCCTTATGATAATGGTTGAATGAAACAAGCAGGTCATTTTCACACCAATCTGAACGCATTTGTTTGTTTAAATAGTCTCATACAGCTGTGGACAACTGCTATTTTCCATCGTGCACGGAGAGTAGAACATCAATTCCAAACGAAAAGAGACAGTTTAGCTGATTTGTTTCAAACTATTAAGTCTGAGTTGGATTTCTATAAAGTTGTTGTTACAGAAGACGAAACTCCCTCAGTCTCTAGAATGTATCCCAAGCTGCAGGTACCAGAACGTGAGTCTCGCGTTATCATTACATGAGTTGTGATCTCAGTAAGCACATTTTTAGCAAAAATCAGCTAGAAACCAACGAGAGATGAGAATTTGATGTTTGTTCAATCCCGCTCACTGTATATCTTCACAGTCTAGAGTGTGATTGAACCATTGTTGTAGTTCAATCTCAGTGCAACCAGTTGCTTCGTTACAGAACCGAACCAAAGTTAGGCTAGCGAAGATGAAATCGAACCGGTTCGAGAAAATAATGTTGAAATTGTTAGTTTATTGGAATCTGATTATGCTCGTTTAAGTACGCAAACGATTCGGTCCTTCGCCAAACTAACTGGTTTGGAAAGAACCGGTTTGGTTTTGGTGGAAGAAATTTGCCCTCAGGCAGTGAGGTTATGAGCACATCACAAAATGCGCAAAAATAAGTTCAGATTTCCGTTTATGGGGTTCATGTTCTCCGTTGCCAGTGTATACGGTGTGCTGCCCTATCTCGCGGCTCTTGGTTTGTTCCCGTTATTTTGACCTGAATTCCTAAATCATGGTACATGTCGAGATCAAACAATCACTATGGTCAGGTCACGTTCATGATACAAAGGACATAGTTTTTGTCCACACTTCCTCAATGGAAAACCACAACTCGACTCACCAATGTCTCGGTAACCATATGTGCCCTGCACCTGTCTATAACTCCCTCGAAAGTCTCCTGCACCGTAGAACTTCTTGAAATACCGCTGATAGTGATACCTATAGTGGGTGACTAATTTATAAATTTCTGTCTCTCACCGGTATCGAACCAGCGAGCAAAAGATTTGTAGAAGGCCTGTAACCACTGCGCTATTAGAGGACATAACGTTTATGTTTTGGAATCGAAGATATGTGTGCGTACACAGCGGAAAGTGAGATATACAGTACCCTTCCGCCTTTCCGTTTGCTACGACTATAAGTAGACAAAATTATTTATTCGTTTATCCACGTTGAAAAAATGTGGCACTTTTTCATCAAAGAATAGAAAAACATGTATAAAAATTGAAATAATAAAAGCCATAAAATTTCAAATCGTTTATAGTTCACTCTTTGTACGATATTGTATCGGAAAGAGGTGAAACAATAATTTTTGAGTGAATAATTTTTTTTGCTATATGTGTTTTTGAGTATCATGACAGTTCTTGGTTCAGATCATTCCTATAGTGGATGCCAAATTTATAAACTTTTGTCTCCTGCCGGAATCGAACCTACGAGCAAAATATTCGTAGCAGGGCGCTAACCACTGCGCAAAGCACATAACCGACAATCTTTGTTATCGAAGACATGTGTGCGTACACAGCGGAAAGTGAGATATACAGTACCCTCCCGCTTCTCCGTTGGCGACGACTATAACCGGTTTCGTAGCGGTGTCAACGAGATTAAAGTGATGCTTTTCTGGCGGCGTAGCAATCCCCACAAAAAGTTCATAAGATCACCTCATGAGGTATTAGCACGAGCTGCTCATGAGATTCTATTGATTGCTATGCTACAACATTGAGAGTTCACGAGTAACTCATGAGGTATCTCATGAAAAACTCATATGAGCTTCTCCTGAGGTTGAACGGTTTGCTACGCCGCCAGGACTCACGTCTGTTGAGTTGATATAGCAAAATGTATTTGTCGATATTACACTGGAATGGCTTGTTTATTAGGTCTGCAGAAACGTTCTAAACGGAATTTTAGAATAACTCACTAACCAAAACCAACGTTCGCCAAACATCAGGTACTGAGAGTAGATGTCCGATAACTTAATCCACTGATAACTCGCAAAAGATCCGTGTACGTACATGAAGGCACTGAAATATACGTAGTTGGTGAAATATCTTTTCCCTTTTGATAACATTTCATTTTCATTCTGTGTAGTTTTTGTCTATTCCGTCTGAGATTTGTATCGCTACAAATTGCTCGGATCGTTTTATTTTTCGATCGGAACTAAAGATGTCAGATAATATCACCAGTCCTGGCGCGCACCGGTCTCTCTAACATTATGTGAAGTTCATATGAATTTCTGATAAGATGCTGATACTTGTGAGCTTTCAAGGTTGTAGCATAGCAAGCAATGGAGTATTGTTAAAAGCTCATGAGATGTCTCATGAGCTCTTACAATAATTTACTGCGCCCGCCAAATTGTGTGTAGAGCGAGAAAGGCAGGATACGTACTGACGTACTGCTCCACTGTCAGCCAACGTCAAAACGTCTGCTGTGTTTTGAGAGCAAACTACAACACAGATTGGGCATGAAAGTGTTTTATTGGCTCACCGAAGTGAGCAAACTCTACTCTTGAGTTTCTCTTTGTTACAGAGTCTCGGTTTCAGTGTGTCGGCCAGTAGAGCTTCAGTCTGAAAAGCAATTTTGGAACTTAACTACACCGAAACCTCAAAAAGCGTTTATGAAGCATTTCTCAATTTGTCCGGAAACTCGACGTGAAACCAATTGTGTAATTACTGTCCATTAGTATTATACCATGTTATATCATTTTTACAACAGAATGTTGAGATAACATTTAAACCTCACCTGACAAGTTATAGCTGAATCTGTTACATCTAATTCGATGGAAAAACTATACAACCGTCGGTTTATTACTATGAGAAATTTGACGAGGCGGAGAAAACAATTTTATACGTTGTGAGTTAGACATATTCAATGAGCCATTTTCAATTTGTTCCACCCTCTGATCTATTATTCTATTGTGTTTATCCTATTTTCTTTCTCATGCAAATAGTCACCAGAGCTTCCTTCTCTTGTATGTAGAACCAAAGAGTTGAAACGGCCGAGTCCGGGGCGGCGGTGTGGGGTTCCGTGATGGAGAGACACATCATTCCGTGGAACATTGCGTCGCGAGGGTCTATCTTTTGCATGAAAAGAGATCTGAAACAGAAGTTCACTTCAATGTTATTGTTCATCGAAGAAGGACGATTATCTGGTCCAATCGCAACGGTTCAGTCCTTTAAACTGCAATACATTTTTCAATTGCAGTTTAAAGGAGCGTTGACACGGGATTGGTCCACATAATCGTCCTGCTTTGAGTATCCAGAGTTCTAAGAGTTAGTGTCTAGTGGAATTACAATCAGGTGAAATGACAACCGGCTCAAACTCACTTTATGTAAGTGGAGCACTCTAGATTGTCTGACATGACCACAACGTGTTTTCGACTAAGGTCCGCAGCCTGTCTGTAGGGTCGGGTTATCTGAAATGCGAAAGAAGTTATAGTTGTGACGGGGCGAATAGGGTCTGGCACAGTATGTTTCCTGACAGCGTTTTCGGACATAAGAAATTGACTATTATCGATGATTTAGTAAAGTAGTTGAATTTATCATCGATAGTTCAGTTATAGTTTAGTAGTTATTTGCTAGCAATTCACTTACTAAATTGTAGTATTTTACTGAATTATTTCCAAAAAGTTAGTAAACTACTACTATCCTTATGCCCCTGTGAACTATCAGTATCTTTTTCGTAACCGCGGCAGCCACCCAGGGGTAATCAGCTGTTCGCCGCACTGAAACAAAACCCGTACTAGATACGGCGCAGATACCGCCAGACGCCTTCTGGTCAAATCCTAAATGCAGCTATTTCATCCGCTTGAAAGAGCTTAGAATAGAGTCGCAATTTATGAACTTTTTTAAAGAGAAGTTTTAAAAAACAGTGACTATTTTTTTTTAAAGAATTATGATCTTCTATCAGAATTGTTTCTTTAAAGGATAGGATCAAGTTGATGCAAGAACATTGAAAACTAACAATGCACAAACGCTGTGCTGTTAGTAAATTGTCATGAAAAAGTTAGTGAATTATCACTAAACTTTCACAGAAAAGTTACTAAATTGTCACTAAACTATCGCTAGAATGTTACCGAGTTATCACTGAAGTATCAATTTGGCTGTATGAGCTTACATAATGGGGAACTCGAAACACGAAAGCTCGAAATTGTCCAAAACTAGATAGCTCGAAAACTAAAAAACTCAAAATTCTCAACTCGGTTAACGACCCCTTAAGCCAAATGCATCAAACATCTCGGGTCGGGTTGGGATGCTATCCCGAGCTCGATTCGGCTATTTTCCGGTCAATTCAGGGCTGGATAGCATCTCTTCATGTTTCCCCTCAGGGCATACTAATGTTAAAAATGACTAGCTGACCAAATTGATGTTACCTCATCGGGCGGAAATTCCTTCAAGTGCATGTAAATTGTGAACCCGATCAAGACGCATAGCACAATGGAGAGCAAAATCAGCTGAATTACACGGTATCTGGAACATTATGGTTAGAAGAGGCCACATAACAGGGTGGATTCTTATTCAGTTCAAAACGTTCTGAACAAAAAGAGTCGAATCGAACTAGGACTTCGGAATTTCAAATTGTAAAGTATCAGTCAAGTTGTGACATCAAATTTGGATTTCATAATAGTTGGCAAGTGAAATGTGCTTCACTTGACAGAAAAAAACGCGTAAATAAAAGTTGGAGACTGTGTATTGTACACGACAAACAACTTGGGAAACTTTCGACTAAAATTTGCGATAATTTTTCTACTTCGTACAAAGTGTCTCATTTCTTCCAACACACCTATGTTCTTTCGCAGTCTGCGGACTGTTGATCTGATCAAAATCTTGTCTCTGGTCCGTGAAGCGTTTGTTGACATCCTCAGCACTGTAGGACCCTGAACAAATGAAATATATACTCTGTTTAACCAACCAATGTCCTTTCACAGTAATTCGTCAAATATTCAGAAGACGTCTCTGATGAATAACTCAAGATTTTGATCTCAAATGTCTAGGGTTTGCGATAGTAAAGGTACAGAGGACACTACCAGATTCTGAAGAACATATATGTACGCCAGCGTACCAAACTTTGACCTGAAAGTTTGAGCATATTACTGCAGGGGGTTATAACTGGGTGGAATGAACTATATAGTTATAAGAATGTGCTCAGTAAAACATGAACTCAAAGTCATCTTGAATCAGGGTCGAAAATGAGTATATCTTTTACTGAGCACATTCGGGAAAAATTGAAGTATCGCCCCCCCCCCCCCCCCCCCCCCCTTCAGTTGGGTCCCCCCCCCGTAGCACTTCAACCCCTCACCCAAGCTGAAACCTGGAAATATAGCAGAGGGGTGGGGGTCAAAATTCAACTTCTACATTTACTATTTGCCCCCACCAAGGTCGGCGGGGGGTAGAACTATAATGGTGGGGGGGGGGGGGGGTCAAACTTCAACGAGTAAGGGGCTGAAATTCCATACCGGAAATGTTTACTTTTTACCCCCACCCTCAAACTTTGGTATTGCAGGTGATGAATTGAATTTTGTTTCGTTTATGTGTTACGCTATAGTTCGGCGGGCGTCGGAGACAAATGCGTAGAAAACGTTGACAATTTTTCTCAATTTAGGTTGCAAAGGTGTTCCGAACTTCATTTTCATGCACAATAATCATGATAACTGTTACTTCTTGCCTATATTCGCAAATTTAACTGAACCATCAGACAGAGCAAGCGGAAAATGCAACTTACTTTTGTATTTGTAGGGGTCTTCTAGTTTTGGAGCCCTATCTGGAAAGTACAAAGTTGACAAAATAGAAACAACTGTGGTTGATTGAATGTTTTAATAGTTTATTTACAGAATATTTTACCTAATTAGCAAATTATCAAGAGGCCCTCCAAATAGGACGGCTAGTTTTGAGAAATACCGGGGCATCGTAACGATATCCCAGTTATGTATGAGTTTTTATCAAAAACACATTAGTAAACAAAGTGTGAGCATCCATGGCCTCTCAAATGAAGGCGGTGGTTTACTGTAAATCTCGATTTGTGCTGTGTAAAAACAGTTATATTCGGTTAGTCGACAACTTTCTATAGTGGTTTGCGTGCGCGCCTTCCATTCTTTCGGGCGTGGTTCGAGTCACACAAGAGGCGGATGTTTTGTAAGTTTGGCATGCACATTTATTACAGGCACCGTAGCAAAGTCGTGAAAGTGGTGAGCTCAACCTGATTGAGGACCTGATCACAGTATGGCCACATATTTGCCAACTTTCCGTGTTTAAGCATAGTGGGGGTAACCCGAATCTGGGTCAGGTGGTGTCCAGATAGTTCAGCTCGCAGCTGACCTTTATAGGGTACTTTGCTACGGTGCCTGATCTCACAGAAACTCACTGCTTCGCGTGACATATTCGCAAGATTTGTCGAGATGAGGCGCGGGTAATTTGTGGTCGTCCTTGGTTTTGCCTAAAAATGTACCAAAAATTGAGATTGAACATCCTAAGCTTAAAAAAGCTTTAAAGCCGAAATTTTTGTCTACACTTTGTCTCTGTATCGTCACTTTGTCTACACTTTGTCTCTTTGTTAGAAACGTAACCGGTAAAGATCAAGAAAAAGCTTTATTTTCGCTGTCCACAACGATTTGACTCGTTTCTACCCACCTTCAACACTTTTTTATTATCGTTTAACTCTTCAGCTCGATAAAAAGTTTCAGTTCAAAGAGAGAAATAAACCAACCGTTTGAGGACGACATTACCTAGAAATGATAGGACTTGACTGCGCCAACAAGACGCACTTTCGAGAAAACGTGAAACTCGAAAACGCGACGTGGCTCTAGACAGATTGTACGTGTTAGCCATGCCTACCACTCGTTTTTTTCACGTTTGGTCTGGATAGGAAGAAATAGTCAAATGCACGTTCTCTTTCTTTCTTTCTCTCTTTCTTTCTCTCTACCTTTCTCTCTTGTTCTTTTACCTTCTCTTTCTTCCAATCTCCTCTCTCGGTCATTCTTCTTTTTATTTCCCTCAGTACATTCTCGCAGTTACTCTGTTTTTGTAATTCTTTTTCTAGGTAAGTAAGGACTCTGTACATTCTGTACTTTCTCTTTCTCCAACCCAGCCTCTCTCTCTTTTATCGTTTTTCACTTCCTCCTTCTCTCTCTAATTCTGTTCTCCCTCTCTCCCTCTTTCCGGAGAACAGGCATAAACATGTTCACCCGTACTTCGTCACGTACATTTCCCCATTTCATTTCTCTATCGGTTCGAAACGCTTCCGGTTGAATGACAATCTTTGGTATATTCGGTATTCTGTTCGACGGTGAGTGTTTTATTGTATATGCGACCGTAACCCACCTAACATATCTGAACAAGAATGATAGTGATGATACAATACAATAATACAAGCTTTATTTTTCTCCCGTATCACTGAGTGTTGTGTGAAGGTGTTGTTGGCGTCAAAAGGGCGCTGGGAGTTGGGGGAAAAGAGTCTTCTAGAAAGACAACGGCTATATAGGATTAGTCACACCGTTGTGGACACCGTACCATCGATTTTGTTTGTGACGGGGTTTGGCGAGCGGCCAGTTCGTCGGCGTATAATTGATCTACACACTCTCTCAACTGCTGGCAAATAATCAACGACCGCTCACCCCGCATCGCTCAATCAATTGAACCGTTTGCTGTCTTTATGGGGAAAATGGCGACTATATGTACAGACCTATTGGTTGCATTTCAAAAGCAACCGGGTTTATTTCAGATGCAACCAAAATTACATTATATAAACCAAAATTTTTTACCGTAGATTCTCAATAAGTCAATCAACAAATCAATAAGATCAATAAGATAATCAATAAATTCTCAATAAGACTATTTTAACAGTCAGTGCTATTTACCATTACTCATCTTGGTTGCGAAATATTTTCGCACAGATTTTAGTAATCTTTCTGTTGATTGTACCCCGATTAGCTGTCTTGCACTGTTTGCTATTTAATTCCAACGTTTGACTAGTTTTGTAGAGTTTCTCGAGCATACCCATACTCACCATCCAAAAGACGTCGAGGGAAAATTGTACAATTGCCCCCCCCCCCTCACCTTAAGTCCCCCCCGTAGTACTATCACCCCCCTCCCAATACGATTTCCTATAGAGAGGGGGGTGATTGTAAATGGGGGTGATTGTAAATGGGGGGTAATTGTACAATGTCGACGTTTAACAATCACCCCCCACAATACAAAATGGGGGGTAAAAGTACAACCCCGGACCTGTTTAACAATCGCCCCCCACTCAATCCAAACCTGCAGTAAAGAAGGACGTTGTACAATCCCCCCCCCCCCTAGGGGTGGGGGGCGATTGTACTAAGGGTCGGATTCCAACCTATTTCGGCTCAAGGGGGGGGGACGATTGTACAATAAACCCGACGTCGAGATTTACAATATTTACATATGTTCCAGCCTACAAGAACGACGGGAGGGTGGACTTGAGCCGCTGGCCGGAACATTTGATCTACGTGTCTCTGAGTGGAGTGGCAGCAGGGGTGGTGGCTATTCTGGTTCTCGTTCTCTATCAATTAAGATGGGCACACGTGACGACATGGACAAGCGAAGGGTCTATGGCACAGAATGTGGATGAACACAAACAGGTATTGGTTTTTCCTATGTGTTTGTTGTTTGATTGCTGTGATTTTTGTAATACTTTGTCAACCTCGCCACAGTCGCCATCTCTCCTACTGAGACTCCTACAGTACACTTTAGAGTTTCCCAGTTGTTGATTTCTAATGAAAACTTCAAGTTTATCAAAAGAGAGTTCGAAAATTTCTTATTATAGGTGATCAGATTCTAATGCAAAATTTGTACATAATTTTGATTATATTCACGTCACTAAAACAGACTTGAAGTTTTGTAACCCCACTGTAGGAGTCTCAGTAGGAATGAAATAGACTATACCAATGATATAAAGAAAGTTCAGACTAGAGTTGTAGTTTGCACATAATCTAACGGATCCAAACCACAAACATCGGATATAAAGCCTTGCTTCGGACAGAGCGAGCCTCGGAGTAAAAGCACAGTCATTTTCGTTTTTTGCTGTTTCCATAGTTTATGATGTTTAGGCCAAACATTTTTGCTGTGTTCGAAGATACAACTTGAACTCTGAAGTTAAAAATCGAGTTGTTTACCAAAGTTCGTCCCACCAAATAGGTCACTAGTTGATATCAAGTTGTGTAATCAAAGATTGGTGCACAATTGTGCACCAAGTTCTCGGTAAAAATCTGATCCTTGGTTCACAACTTGGGTTCTCGGCGAACGTTGCTAAACAACTCGGTTTTTAACTTCAGAGTAATCGAAAAAGGGAAAATTGAAGTATCGCCCCCCACTTTAGTTGAGTCCCCCCCGTAGCACTTCAACCCCCCACCCAAGCTAAAACCTGAAAATCTAGGAGAGGGGGGGGGGGTCAAAAATCAACTTTGACATTTACTATTTACCCCCCACCTGGGTCGGCGGGGGGTAGAACTTCAATGATGGGGGGTCAAACTTCAACGAGTGGGGGGCTGAACTTCAATACCGGAAATGTTTACTTTTTACCCTCCACCCTCAAACTTTTGTATTGCAAGTGATAAATTGAATTATCACCCCCCGGTGGGGGGGTCAAACTACAATTCCCCAAACGCAATACAAATTCAGAGAGGTGGGGGGTAAAAAGTCAATGTTCCCATCGAAAAAGTCAGTTATACCGTGTATGAAATCATCGAATTTCCAGCTACTCTGTCACCAAAGTTGCGGCGACGTTGAGCAGGGAATGGTGGTTTCGGACGACGAACGATCGGACAGATCTTTTATCGAATAGGAAACATTCTCAAATGTTTTACTTGTGATTGAAACCTATTTCTGGAATGAATTTTAATGAACAACGTATTGTTTTGATTTAAATGAATCAAATTTCAACGAGTGGGAGGGGGGGGGTGAACTTCAATACCGGAAATGTTCACTTTTCACCCCCACCCTCAAACTTTTGTATTAGTTTTGAGTTATTGAATTTCCACCGCCCGGGGAGTCAGACTACAATACCTCGAAGGTATAGTCTTTTTCATTCCTACTGAGACTCCTACAGTAGGATTTGGAAAATTCCAAGCCGTTTTTCTCACTTACTTTTGATCGGAGAAGTTCAGGATTTTTGTACCTCATTCTTCTTCTCAGGTAGAGTAAATATACGAGAGCATTTTCTATGAGCTTCATTTTCAGCTCCACAATAGCCTATGGGCAGTTTGTAAGGTTACTGTAGGAGTCTCAGTAGGATTGGTGTGAACTATAATACAAACTCGGAAAGGAGGAGGGTAAAAATTGTTTTTTTTTTTGATTTTTCGAAGATATTCCCAGGTTCGGTTTCGCCCACCGACATCTACTTTTGCAGAGATGCCAGATGAGTTCGATCGCAAATTGCTTTTTCCAGAATATTTCTGTGCACTTTCTGTTTTTGCCAAGTGTTCACGCCTGCCCTGTAAACCAGAAAGTTTAGCGAAAAGTTAGTGTGGCTTCATTTTTGATTCATTTCGTCTTGCTAGTGGTCGTGATGGTCCACAGTTACGATTCGTTATATTCAGAAGGTACAGTTCTCTCTGTACTCGTTTTGATGATGTGTAGTATTGTGAAATTAGTGAGAACATCATAACCACAAACATTTTTTCTAACTGTAGGGTTTTTTCAGCCAACGCCGCAATAACTCGATCCTTGTCATATTGGTTGCATGAATTTTGAGAAGTTTTCATTGGTGGTGCACAAATTCTCAATGACGAATAACTAAAAGTGCATAACAGTATTCCATTGTTGTCGTTAAATAAGAGTCTTCACTTCATTTAGGATCAAACGATGCCACCAACTTTGAGCCGAAACGAGTTTCCACCGTCATTCCGATGAACATTCATCTGCTTTTTTTCGCCATCAGTTTTATTCTGGGCATTTTCATCACAACGGCGGTCCGCCTGGGACATCATCCGGAGAACTTCGGCTGCCTCGAAACGATGGAGAGATGGACCGAACGACTGTTGACGGTCAGTTCTGTAGTTTGATCTCCGGAGTATAGTACGGATCATTTCTACTGAGACTTGGCAGCGTGCCAATAAATATTCCAGCCAAATTTTCACCACGTTGTAGTTTTTCAAAAAAAACTGCAAATCTCTGTTAGCCATGGTTTAGTTTGTAAGAACACGTGAACAAAACATTGCTCCAGAATACTCAGGTTTCCTTTAAGAAATAGGCATTCGAAAATTTTGGCACCCCGCCAATGGGTCTTAGTGGGAATTCTATAACAATTGTAGTTTGAACCGCTGAGTTGTAGTTTGATATCTTTTTACTTCATCGATATATCGAATGCACTCAAGATTTTGTTCCGAAAAAATGCTACCGTGTACTTTCGAAGTTCTCTACAAATAATTAAAAAGTTTTCAACTCGAAAAGTTTGTTACAGAAAATATGAGTTTGAAGGAGGTTCCGCGGGCCGAAACAGACTAAAACATATGCACCGTTTGTGAATTAGGTTGGTAAGTTTGAGTAAAAAAATATATATCAGTTTCTCTTTCGATGTTCTTTCATATTAATTTTCTTCTCTACCCCCTTTAAAGAAGGACGATTATGTGGTCCAATCCCAACGGTTCAGTCCTTTAAACGGCAATACATTTTTCAATTGCAGTTTAAAAGTGGGCAGAAAGGGTAGTTTATATAAAAGAGCTGCTTGAGAGAATCTGATATGTACCTGTTCTTATTCGAACTAACAAACCTAACTCGCATACGAATCACATGTGTTAGGCTCTTTTTGGCGCGCGCAACGTTATGTTTAGGTACCCCGGGGTACCTAAACTAGCTTTCCATTCTGCCCTCCTTTAAAGACCGATGACACGGGATTGGTCCACATAATCATTTTTCTTCAACATAAAGTTATTTGCAGCGTTTTTCGGGTGAAGAAATGGACGAAGAGGAAGATGGTGACTACAGCTGGACGGCTCAGCAAAAATTTTCGGAAACGGAATTCAATTAGAAAAAGACAATAAAAAGACAAACAACAATACGTTTCGTGTGTTTAAATGAAGATGGTACCTGTATGTGGAAGATTTCACAAAACTATCATTGTATAAACACAATACATTCTGTCAAAATCAGTTTCTATCACATTATTGGTGGAAAACGATAAACAACTATAGTCGTTACCAACGCAAAGGCGGTAGGGCACTGTATATCTCACCTTCCGCTGTGTACGAGCACATGTCTTAGATTCTAAAGCTTCCCGGTTATGTGCTCTAGTAGCGCAGTGGTTAGCGCCCTGCTACGAAACTTTTGTTCACAGGTTCGATTCCGGCGAGAGACAGTTAGACCACTCCATACAGGCACAACGGTCTTACTTACTTAGTTACTTAGTTGTCCCGTTCCTCAGAGGGCGATTGCTCTTCTGCGGGACCCAACTCTTCTTCCATGTCTCTCTGTCTTGGGCGATCGTTGACCAATATGAGAATTTCTTTGTGACTGTTCTGGAAATTCTGTTGAAAATTAAGGTGTGCTTGTTGTTTCTGTGGGCCAAGGAGTCAGACCAACGGATAGGAGGGCGACCGCGGGGGCGGGGGTGAGTTCTTGGGTACCATTCCATTGTTGCTCTACACCATCGGTTGTCCGTGCGTCTCATGACGTGGCCTGCCCATCTGTGCTTGGCGTGGTCGGCATATGTGACTGCGTCCTTTGCTCCGGATAAGACGCGGATATCGGAATTGTGGAGGAGGCGATCACGTTGCTCGCGGAGTGAAATCCCGACCAGTTTTCTTTCAAGAGCGGCTTGGGTGACCTTGAGGTGGCGTTCTGAGGCGGCAGTTAGCGTCCATGTTTCGGAAGCGTATGTTATGGCGGGGAGAACATGGGTGTTGAAAAGGTTGGTCTTCAGATTGCGGTCAGTGGATGACGATATGACCGGCATGATGTTCGAGATGGTGGCCCAGCCTGCGCTCCGCCTCCTGTGCAGTTCATGGTGCATCTCGTTTTGCATGTTCAGGGATCTGCCGAGGTATATGTAGTGGTCGACTTCTTGGATTGTCGTTGTCCCGATCTTGATGTGGTGATTGGGTCTGGTTTCGATGTTGGCTGTCATGTACTTGGTCTTCGATAGGTTCATTTCAAGCGACCTCAATGCGACACGTGTCGCCTGTCTACTGGAAAGTGTGATTTAAGTTTTCGGGGCGAACATTTGAATTCGCTCACAAATACCTCAACGTCGAACTTACCACTTATATATTCAATTCGAACTGTTGATAATGTTCAACAGGTATTGACTTCAATATCGTTTAATATTAATTTCTCTTGGAAATACAGAAAAAGAGATCAATTAGTATAAGAAACGAATGTAAAGAGAGAGTAGATTAGTTTTTGAGATGAAGCTGCATGGAAAATAGAAAAGGAGTTCAACAACTCGAGAGGGAAATGAAAAATCTAATCTCGCAACTTTCATGATCAATCTCACACACAATTTCAGAAAATAAGTGCCCAACCTTTGAGAACATTCCTTCTTACACTAAAAACGTATCTGAAATAAAAATCAGCTGTGCTGTCAGTCAATCGCACAGTCACGTGAAACATGATAAACACAGCAGAACTCGAAAACGTGAAATAACAAAGAACAAAGTTCACATTGGAATGACAAAGTGTACAAGAATATGCAATTTGCTTCTAGTATACTTTGTTCTGTTAACAGTTTTTAATCAGTGGTGAGCAACTGTCATATTCAGAAGTTTTATATAATGTGTGTTTGCTGCAAGATATTTTTCAGTAGAACACCAAAATGTTTTTGAACCATGAAAATTGCGAGATTAGATTTTTCATTCCCCTCTCGAGTTATTGAACTCCTTTTCCATTTTCCATGCAGCTTCATCTCAAAAACTAATCTACTCTCTCTTTACATTCGTTTTTTATACTAATACGTTTCGTGTTTACAAACTTTTTCGCAAATCGACCCGATGTATTTGAGACTTGAATAAGACAAATTGTGTGTTTCCTCCATAGTAAAATACCACGCTCAACTTGATTGTTAGAAAGACAGAATTGTTAGAGGCATACTTGGTCAAGCGAACTTGATGAATGTTAAAACACATGCAAAATCAATATGAGATTATTAGCTGAAAACGTTTTCTGAAAAATTAAAAATTGGGAACATATTTACGAGTATTTCAGTGGATAGTTTCAAGGGTAATGAAATATGTGGGTATTTATAAGTATGACGTTCATAAGTATCTACCGGTCTCCATGACTAATTCCCCCTCTTTCCTTGTATTTGTCGAAAAGTCAGTCGAAGTTCACGCGGGGATCAAAGTTGTTGACCCAAGGGAGACAGGAACTAGACACGTGAATCATGCCAAATTTCGAGAGGATTTCATCAAATGATAAAATTAACACCAGAATCACGTGGAACGTGAAAATACAACACTATGGAACGTAAAACTTTTGGTAGAATACACATTCCCTCTAAAATATGTTTAAAAACTATTTCGAGAAAAACTTCTGAGAAACAAGCGTTCAGTTTCCGAACTAGATGAGATAGACAGAAATACCTTAAACTGTGCATAACTCATGAACTTTGAGAACACAACGTCACCCTTTATAGAAACTGTATATTTGAAAGAGATCGAAATCAAAAAAAATGCGTCCTTCTTTAAAAATATAAAGTTCGTTTCCGGCCATTTTCAAGGCACCAATTGATCAACGAAAAAAACCTCAAAAAGATTATTCGTGAGCAGAACAATAACACGTTTCTGTAACGTGGAGACATAGAAAGTAGAAACCTTGGAAAAAGTTTTGAGTATAAAACGCAAAAGCTCAAAGCTGTTTCGAGTAAACTTGGAGGGTCATGGGAGCCCGAAAAAGTAGTGGCGTCAAGTTCGAGGTTAACAAATAAGATTGGAGGGCTGCCGTCAAATAGCAAATGTCAACAGGGAGGAGGTGGCAGCAGTATATAACCAGCTGGGTGGGGGGAAAGAACAACTTCCCTCACGGTAATATGCTACAGTTAGCTGCTACTTTAGCGATTATCGCAGGTTTGTTGTTTTACAAATTGATATATTGTACATTTTATTGTTTAACCGATTTGAAATGAGGTTAAAAACTTTCAGAAAAGTTAATGAGTTGAACTCCGGTTTATTTTAACTTATTTTTGCTCTTAGCATTATGGATGGTTTTATACCATAGATTCTAAGGTTTTAGACATTCTTTCAATTTTTCCTGTTGATATTTTTTGTGAACAGAGAGTGGGTAGTTAACAGAATAACATTTTCTTGAAATTGTGGAAAAATAAAATTTGTATTCCAGGAGCCTCAGCATACGTGGTTGGTTCGGGCGTCCAGGCCAACCCATCTGGGTGTGATGTCTGTGGGCAGAGCCCCACAATGGGCAATTGGGGCCAGTGGGGCACCTGGTCCGCTTGTAACTCACAGTATGGAAGTGAGTTCACAGTTATTAATATTTTAAGTATTCTACGTTTTGCACAATTTGTTTTTACGAGGCATTTCGTAAAACACGACGGAACTTGATTTTTCTAGCTTGCAGTGTGAAAGTGAGTTTGGATGAAAATAGGTTCTTTTATTCGTTCAACCTCTCTTAAACTCTTTGAATCGGCCTCATAATTATGTATTGCTTGGAAAACATATTCTAAGAACATCTGACCGAAATCCGTATAATATATTCCTCTTTTTTTAAATTTGCTTCTCTGAGAGCTTGTGAGCTGCGCTTCTGATACAACATCACTACGCATAGATCAGCCAAACTAAGTTTTGCCAAAATAGGTAAATGGAACACAAATCATAGAAATTCAATACACCGATGCAAGTCTTCCATCATACATGGTTCACTCCTTTCCAGCGCCCGCTCAGACCCGCCAAAGAGTCTGTTCTGCGGCCCAATGTCCGGGAGGTTCGGCGACCGAGTCTCGACCCTGTGTGCAGTATGATCCCACACCACAATGGGGAGAATGGTCCTCCTATGGACAGTGCAGGTGGGTAGATTTTCAGAGTTAGTTACGAGTACACTGTACATCCAAGTTTGCCTGTTTTCAAACGGGTACAAACTTTCATTCGCATTAAATTTGAAAAGATGTTAGTGTTTTTGATTGATCGCTCATATTGAGGTATACTGTATATCTTGATTTCTGCTGTAAGCAGACAGATACAGTGATTCATTTGCCTTATTGTCAGACATTTCGTTAATTTAGTGTTATCTGTGATCATATCATAAAGACTGGTAGAATTTCGGCGATTAGTTTGAGCCCCATGTAGGACAGGCCATTTTTCAACTTTTACCAGTATTCGGCTGCCACAAGTTAAGATACCTGTCAGTTGAGATTAAAGGTTCAATCGCAGTTATATCCTCGTTCGAATCAGAACCAATTGATTGAAGTGCCAATCGGTGCTACCAAAGTGACCGTTTTTCTATTTACTCAACTCCCGGGTAACTCGCCCCAAGCCGGCTGAGGGTCAACATGATACTTTGCGCTATGACAACAAGCGAACTTTGAGAAGTTTGAACTGATATTCTAAAATAAAACTGATACTTAAGACCTGAAAGTTTACATCATTCAAGTTCAGTATAGTAACAGAATTTGGACTTAGAGACTTTATGACCGAACTACCAGTGTTTGTTCAAATTTTCACACTATATGCTCGAGATAACTTCGCATAATAGTCATTCTGGCTTATGCGTTAACGCTATAGTTTGTTCCACCCACATATAACCTTCTACAGTAATTTGCGCCAATTTCTAGATCAAAGTTGAGTATGTAGGCATTCTTGGATTGTCTTCAAGTTTTGGTAGTGTCTCCCCCACCCTTACCACTACAAACTCTGAAAGTTTGAAACCAAAGTAATGAATTATCCGTTGTTAAAAGCCTTCTAAAATATTTTATGGATTACTGTAGAAGGCCAACGATTGGTGAAACAGAGTATTTAACAAGCTTGTTCTAACGGCTTTTCAGAATTTTTCTGGTTTCTAGCGAAAACTGTACTTTTGAAACAATGAGTTGTTCTAACTAACCATGTCTCGTGCGACGGTGGTCAGTCTATATTTACGCGATTCGCAATTGAGAACTTTGTTGTCTTTGTGGGCGAAATGTTTCTGTATGTTTTCAGTTCATATCTTGCTGTATTTCAGTGTCTCGTGTGGCGGTGGCCAGTGCACGCGGACCCGTGTGTGCAACAACGGATGTTCTTACTGTCAATGCGTCGGCTCGGCTACCGAAGTGAAGGTGTGCAATGCACAGCCGTGTTGCGAATGGTCACAGGTATGTGGAGAGAGATAGAGCGCTAACAAACCACAAAACACATCAGAAATATTTTAGTGTCGGACAAGCAACAAAGTCTGTGACTAACTCATAAGAGTGTGGTCAGACATGCCATTCTTGTGGTTGACTTGAATTCGTTTAAAACACAAATCAAGTACTCAAACCAAACATTATACACGCAGAAAACCGAACGGGAACATACAAAGATAACGTCTATTCACGTTAGCAATCAGTTCAAATTAAAAAGGTTCCAGTTGAATGTATTCTCAAAAAACAACATTTTCAGTGGTCCGTCTGGTCGGAATGTAGTGTGACCTGCGGAGACGGCGGATACAGAAGCAGAACCCGCCAGTGCAGCTGCACCACCGGGGTGAGTTCAATTATACAGGTGGAAGAGAGAGTGAGAAGGAGAGATAAACGAAAGAGAAAAGTGTGAAAGTTTTACAGAGTGGATTAATGTTTTGAATTATTAGACATAAGAATTAAATGTGAGTTTCCGTCCAATTTCGCCCCTAAGTCTAATATTGGACGGAAACTCGCTATCTAGGTTAGTGGGGCTGTACTTATAGGGATGTAAAATTTGTGAATCATCTGACTCATCAGTTAGACCTAACCTGATTCTACCGCAAAAAATTATAACAAAATAATACACATAAAAAACTACTGTTAACAAACAATGTAATTTAAACAATAAAACAATAATTTTACCATCTTTTATAAAAGATAGTGGGGCGCGCATAAGAAAAGATAGTATTGGATATTGTGACTGTTTTCTATCGCACTGTCTATTTATACTAGTGCTGGGTCAGGTCGTCTGTCGTTTGGTCTATTGACTATCTGTAGTTTGGTCAGGTGGTCAGATGATTTTTTATTGCAATGAGTTGACAAATGTTCTAACCTTATCTAGATTATTTAGATTGTATTTAACTATTATGGTTTTGTTTTTCAAGATATTTTTCGATATTTGTTGATCAATATAGGTGGTATTGTATCCGTTTTCCAAATATCTAGTTCGAAGTTCTTTGCTTCGTTTTCTGAAATCATCTGTCTTACTACAGCATCTTGAAAATCGGATTATTTCTCCCGTTATAGTGTTGTTTGCAATACTGTTATGAATATTGGATTCAATATTGGGGTATTTCAAGATCTTAAAGTCATAGTCATCGGTTTTATTGTATAACGTAGAAGATAATGTGTTGTTTTCTAGCTTCAGTTCTAGATCCAAAAAGCTACATATGTTATCGGAGTGGTTTGTGCGTTCGAGTACTAGAGAAGAATCGTACATACCAGAGAGAAGAGAGAGAGTAAGAGAGCAAAAGAGAGAGAGAGAGTGCAATTGGGGTGAGTTCGTTCACTTTGATCCAATTCACTATCACGACACGTTTGCGGTCTCATTCGAAACTGCACTGTCTGAAACGAGCTAATTTCAGAGGAATAATAAAGTTTCCGTTGGAAACTGAGCCAAACATTATTACAGTTACAATTGATTTTCTTAATATCCAGTTCAGTTTCTGCATTTAGCTATTCTATTCTGATACTTTCAGTGCATCGGTAACTCGAATGAGCAGGAGCAGTGCAATTCGCAGATTCCGTGTCCAGCCGTCTGTAATACCTGCCAGCCGCAGTACGAGCCACCCCCGTGCAACACTTGCAACCAGCCTGTAGGTTGACAGGGTCACTTCGAGCAGACATTTGAAATTAGGAGAGCGGAAAACCTGAAATACGACATTTCAGTGTTCACCGTCGCATTTGAAAATCATCCTGCTCTCTCGTTACTCGCTAGCTAACTGAAAACACGTTACATTTAATTTCGAATTTTGTCATGGAGAAAGTGTGTCAACTCAACATTCTACCATGACTGTAACAAAACAACATGTTAAGGGGGGCTGCATTGAATTTTCAAATAATTGATCGAACTGAGACAGTTCGATATACGTACTTTTCTTACTGAAATGTCCAATTCAAAGTTCTGTTTTCAAAATTTCACCACCTTTTCGCTTACTGTCAGAGACGCAGAGGATGATTTGGAGTGAATGAATATTGATTGCGCGCATATCTCTGATTCCCGTACCTTTTCGGCTAACGCCGTTAGCCAAATTTAAATTTTAATGCAGCCTTCCTATAAGACAACGCTCACTATTAGCCTCATCGTTAACTTGGCTTGATTGTCATGGATTCACGAGTATTGGAAGAATAATAGAAGAAATACGGAACTGTACATTTTTAGGCGCCTCCCCCTCCTCCCGCGCCGTGTACCACGTGTTACCAACCGCCTGCCTGCTCTACTTGCGGACAGCCTCAGCCATACTACAATCCTTATGGAAGAAGGAAGAGACAGGCTATCGCTCGAAAGAACAACTCTACCCGGGTCTAAACAGTATTAAAAGAGAAAAGGTCACATATATATGTACTATAGATCATATTATGCATAATAAAGATATCGAATTCGGAATGTGTACGTTTTTATTCAGCAGATTATGAGAAAAGTTTAAAATTTCATCACTTCGACCAACAGGCAAGCAAGAAAAGCACATGGTTTAATCCGCGTTTGAACTATAGTCGTTGCCAACGGGAAGGCGGGAGGGTACTGTATATCTCACTTTCCGATGTGTCTTTCCGATGGACACATGTATTCAATTCCAAAGCTTCTCCGTCATGTGCTCCAATAGCGCAGTGGTACACGCCCTGCAGCGAATCCTTTGCTCCCAGGTTCGATTCCGGTTAGATACAGAAATATATAAATTTGGCACTCACTATACAGTAGTGAACAGGTCCGTGTACCCGTAGAATAGGGCATCTCGTAGGTTGTACCAAATAACAAATGAGATGCGAGGTAATCTCGTGTACTGCTGGAAGTTTTGATCTCAAATCCACGAATTCTCGACTCGAGAAAAACGTGGTAGATCGTGAACGTAGAATTCTAATAACTACACAAATGTAGGAGAAACAACTTTTTTTCCCGAGAGTTTCAAACTTCTGCTCGATTTTCATCGATACATCAACAAAATACATCGAACCTTTATTCTCACAAAATACAATAAAGTAGCCGAGCCGTGCCCTGTATTGGTATATCGCTCGAATTGAAACTGGTTGACAATTTACTTTTTCATCGAACAAAGTTGGAGTCGAGTGGCGGCTGTTGTAGCGAGGAAAAGCACTGGAATGTTTCAGATAAATCATTGTTGAACTTTAAAAAATAGGTTTCTGCGTTAGTCAATTGCACAGTCACGTGAAGCATGTACACGATGCATCATTAGAATACCGACTTGATGTGACAATTCAATCTACTTCTAGTACAGTGGAGTAAATGTGCAGAACGTGAGAAAAAACGTGAAGTCTTTCCAGAGACATACCTATACTAAGAATTCGAATGTTTTCAATACTCCGAAAATGTGTAGAAGTACGACGATCAGCGCCACTACGGATAGCACAAGAACTGCCAGCGACACTCCAGCGAAAACTTTGCAACACAGCTGAAAAGGTTTTTTTCGTTTGCAAATAGGGTATAGTTTATTTGTATTTTGAGCTTCCTACACATGTGAATTGAACACAGCTCAATTTGTGAGCACAGAATAACATAGTATTATATACTGCTTTAGCCCCTGATCTATGCAATATGTTCATCACATTAGAGAATAGAATAACATGCTTGAATAGAACAATGCACGGTTTTACACGCGACTTTTCATTATTCTTGATGTGATACTCCAATCATATGATATCAGAAAAACCTACTGCAATCATAGCTGAAAGGAGAAATTAGGTTAGCACGTGAATAAAACAATTGATAACTCACCGATCCCTTCTTTCTGTGACTTTTATCACTTTTCTTCCCCTTCTCCTTCTTTCTATCATCTTCATGCTCCTTTTCCTTGTTGTGGTTCTTTTTGTTCTTCCCTTTCCCTTTATTTTTGCTTTTGCTGACAGAGTCATCGGAAGACGACTTTCTCAGACCTGAGAATAGAATTATCATTCAATTTTTTTCCACAAATTTTAGAACCTATGTAACACTTTATTTCGTAAATCTTTTAACAGAAGTGCTGGTACTGTTTTAACTTTCTGATTCGAGAATGTGGAACAAACGTGGAACAAAATGGAATGTGTAGGTGAAATATGCTTTGTGAGAAACGAACGTGCTCATCAGCGCTACCAAAACATGTGTCTATTGAAGTCAAAAAGTCAGGTTGAATTCAACGATTTTATGTGTTTTGGCTCTAATGATTTTAGTCTACACTCTATAAGTCTATGTTAAGACTAAGAATTATCATCACAAAAGGTTAATGCTCAGATAAAGTTTTACCTTTCTTTCGGTGATCGTCTTTGACTTCACTTTCCAAGTTCACATTGTCATCGGCTCTGAAACATGAATATAACCTATCACTTTCATCGAGCTTTGTCATAAATATCAGATTCTAAAACTCACAGAGAATGGAATGGGCAGCAGTGATTTTACTAAATATCGCCCAGAATCGCCCTATTCTACCGTTTCTCAATAGACTAAACCTAAGTTACAGATAAATTATGAGTTTCATGCTAACATTTTCCTCAAAAACATACCTCAACGGTGCTAACGGACTATGGGGTCGTGCCGGACTAGTCGGATGTGCCGCGGGCGGCGGCGGAGCGTCGACGGGGAGCCCCGCGCCAGGACCCAATTCCTCGTAGTCACCCATTTTCTGAAAAAAGAAAAAATCAGTGAATGATAAATTTGCGGGTTGGTGTTTGATCTATGACCTCAAAAATGCGTGTTTTGTGGTGATGCATTATTAAATTTTAGTTGTGTTGAGGAGAAGTGGTTTGACCTATAACCTCAGGAATGAAAGCTGATCTACATCACTGAACTACCGTTTTTCTACTCCTTTCGAGCAACCACGAAGCATCTCAGTTGCGCAATAAGTTCATTACACATATTACCGAAACAGAGGTGAAGTATGTGAGAGCATACTAGAGACAGCGACATTCATTGCCTTTCTATTTTGTCTTTGTATAATATAAGTGTCTCTTTTTCTATCTCCTTACTGAGATTTGTATACAAACAAACTGAACTTAAGGTTAAAAATGTGACCGATAGAGAACTAATCCGGGAGGTAAAACTGAAACAACTTCTAGAGAAACTCACCTAATCTGATTGACTAAGAACACAAAGTGAAATGTCGAAGCAGAATGAACGCTGTTTCAGGACTGTGAACAAGGCGAAAACTTGTTTGACAAGTGACAAGTCAAGGACTGGTCCAGAAACAACAGTCAAGTTGGGAACTTGTTTGAGAAGTTTAAAACTGAGTCAACAGCTTGTTCGACAAGTCAATGTTCCGGTTAGTTGACTGGTTTGTTAACAATCTAGTCAGAAAAAGAGTCCGACTCAGACATTCAAGTTCAAGATAGTTTTGTCCAGTTGTGTTTGTTGTTTTAACTCCTTTTTTAAAGTTTATATTCATCAAACTTTCACTCCTTTCTGCATGTAATGAGCGAAAAATTGATTGTTATCCAGAATATCTACTTTTGTAAAAATGACTAGGTTTTCAATGGTTCCGCACCCCGTTAACTCTTATGGGATGAAAACCTTTTGTAATACTACATTGTGAGGTTGTGACACCTATTCATTGCAGGACGGAATCAAACTATTTAAAGCAGTTGGCGGAATGTTTCATATCGACCAACGCTCTCTCACTCGGAAATGAGGTAAGATTTCTGTATTCAAAAATAATGCACTGTCCTAAACAGTTTTGTTGTTCACGAACTTACTCATATCTGATTCTGACTGTCAAATCTTAACTATCTTCTGAAGATATATGCTATTTTTCTCCTCTTATATCCTGTCGAAATAAATCTTTCAAAGTATAAATGAGCTGAGAATGAGCTTTTATGATTTTACAACATAATACTTGACTTGATCGTTTTGAGGATTCGAATAAACTGAAACTGCGACAAAAATTGACTTGATGTTTTGGAGTTAGTGAATTTCCCAACTTTCAGATCTCTTTTTGTGCTACTCTTGCTCGCACTCGTGGCTTTCAAAAACTGCGAAGGATTCAATTTCGGTTTGAACCAGGCGGTGTAGCAAACCCTCCAACCGTATGAGAAGTTCATATGAGTTTCTCATGAGATACCTCATGAACTACTCGTGAACTTATACTGTTGTAGCATAGCAATCAATAGAATCTCATGAGAAACTCGTGCTAGTAGCTCATGAGGTGATCTCATGAACTTTTGTAGAGATAGCTACGCCGCCTGGAAAATCTGCTCGGAAACTCAAAAAAACTGGCAAAAAACCACAGTCGTCGAGTTTCAAACTCGACTTGAAAGGACTGAGTGAGCTCGGAAAACTGACGCAACCGAAGTCATCGCAAAACGGATTATTACCATTTGGCCGCTAAAGCTGTCTATTTGAAAGTTGAATAAATGATTACGTTCTGCTTGCTGTTTTTTTAATGTTTTTTGAACAATACAATTGAATAACTATGATACGAGTTGAGACGAAACTAAATGAGAATCTTTGTGGATCCATGATTAGAACAGGATTTTACTTGATTGTCAACAAACCAATTCACCTGCCCGAAATATTCACATATCAAACAAGTTGTTCATCAGATTGCGAACCGTTTAAACGTACTTTTTACTCGACTGTTAGTCTTCGACTCGGTTCTCACTTGTTTAACAAGTTTTCGCCTTGTTTGACAAGTCGAGCAAGTGTCCAAATGACGGTTATTCTACTCAGTGCGTTTCTTCTACCAATTTGTGTTGTATTTCTCACAGTCAACGCCTCAAAGGGAAAATTCACTAAAACAAGCGGATATAGTAGTGAAACACTATAGTTCGTTTCAACCATCGATAGCAGCCAGTTACAGTAGATTTTAGTGGGCGGAGTCAATTGTGTTGGAAAGTTTCCAACAGCGATCAGCGAATAACCTTTTGAAAACAAAAAATTGGCGAAAAACTTAAAAGAACCACTTTTTGAATTTTTATTTGCAATGAAAAGACTGGAAAGCTGCCAAATCAGTCGCCTGCAATATAGGGTGCGCTCGGCCAGCATGGCTGACTGCCATCGATGGGTGAAACGAACTATATATTCGATGGAAATATTGAGCAATTGAGCGAAGTGTTCATACCGCCCACGCGTAGATACTGCCAAGCTGTTTTTTGTAGTTAGTTGTATCTCTATACAAAAGTTCAGAATTTTTTTTGAATATTTCAATGAACTTTTTCTTAATTTCGACAACGTGGTCAAATATCCAACGCTCTTGACAAGTTCGACGACAGTTAGTCGACTTTCGCCCGATTTTCAATTTTTCCGTGGTATTTTGCAGGTTTTGATGAAGTACGTCGAAATGCTCTTCTCTGAATAACGAGTGGGAATTGTTTTTAACTCTGACATTTATGGAGAGGAAGCACAAGTTTTCCAAAATGTTTTACACATGTGTGTGGGCAAAAGGTAAATTTTCAAGACAACCCTTACTTTCCCAGATATTCCAGAATATTTCTTGGCATGATGCCAAGGTCTATTGGAAAATGGGAAAATCTCATAGTTGCTAATTGCTCTTCGCTCTAATTACATATTACAGGTATCTCATATCGAAGTCTTCCGAAGTCCAGCTGACCTCGTCACCACATACCCAAATAGTGGTTCGGGCAATTAGCCAATTAAGTCTACACCCACATCTCAGAGAAACTCCAGTCATTCACAGCAGTGTAGCACCAGTTGCGGTGCAACACTCATCACCTCGACCAGTATCCGCTTTTTTGTTTTTTATTTTATATTTTCAAAATTTTTATTTCATGACACTCTTTACTGACTACTCGATTGGATCTAAAATTTATTTTTTACAAACAACTCTGTATGAAATTACATTGGAATGCCTGATCAGTATTACAATGCAAGAAAACTTTCACAAGTTTCCAATACTCATTACACGTCGTCAACGTGAACTATCACCCGTATTACAAGTAACTTTACCGGAAAAACATCATTGTTTGTATTTTCGGCATGTTTACACGTTGTCCTTTATACGAGTTTCGCGTGGAACGTGTATATACAATCATTTTGTTTGCAGATTTACCAAATTATGTCGTTCGCTTCCGAGTTCGCAATGAAAACCATGGATATCGAGTGTTCTTCCGAAGAAGAACAAGAAACTCAGTTAAAACATCAGGTGAGTCAGAGTTGTTTTATAGCTACCTCACTAACTTCAACTATTCGAAATAAATTTTCGCTGGTTTTTTGAATGAAGTTTCTTCTGAGTTGTCTAGGAAATCACCTGTCAGTTAAAATCTAGTTTGCTTCTGCGGTGAGTGATTTAGCTGTAGGTGATATTATATTGCGGTCTAGTTTACACTTATTATGGTTGATTAATTCCTATATTTACTGAAGCGTGAAAAACCTAGGAGAGGGGGGTAGGGTCAAAATTTAACTTTCAATGTTTACAATTTGCAATACAAAGTTGGGGGGTGGGGAAGTCAATGTTCCTCACAGATTTACTGTCAATATTGATTATAACTGTGTTACTTCTTGAAATGAAATGATAAGTTTTCAGTACGACGCCCTCATTGACTATCTTTGTGCCCAAATCACAAGGATCTCCGACAGATGTGTTGAATTGTTGGAAAAATGCAATGCCGACAATTTGGACTCGGTGTGCGATCAGGTAAAAATTCATAGCTTTCAATTCTCTGTTCTTTTCTCAATCTTATTTCTCCCGGTTTTATACTCTTTTCCCTCACACTCAAACACGAAAAACACATTTTCAAAAAGTTACTGAATTCGTTTTTTTTTCAATTTTCAAAAAGTTACGGAATTCGTTTCACTGTGTTTGTAGTTTGATTCTTCTGCTTTTTGGTCATGCGAAAACTTCCGTGTGCTGCTAAGTTTTAAACTGAGCTGAAGTCATTTCCAATACCAACTGTGGTGATTTTTTTCCCGAACCAAAACCGAATCAAAACCAAACGGTTCGTTTGGTGGTTCGTTTCAAAACCGAACCAAACTTTGGCTGACAATGTTGGAACCGAACCAGATCAACTAATTAATCGTTCCATTTCTCGTTGAGGGGTTGGTTCGATTTCCTGTCGGTTTCAGTAGGCAAGTGGTTCGATTTTCGTTCGGGAAGAATCGGTTTGGAGAGAAACGGTTTGGGAAGAAATTTGCCGTTAAGTGTGGGTTAATATATATATATATATATATATATATATATATATATATATATTCATTCACAGTGTTACAAGAACAACAAAAAAACGTGAATAAATATGTAGAACCCCTAAGGGGCAAGGCAACAAAACCCTACCTACGAATTAAGGGAAGCTTACTCGTAATACTTTGAGAGAACACAAGTGACCAAAAAAAACTAACATGATAAAACGTGAAAACATGGGGCAGGGAAAGTACAAACGAATATCAGCAAATATAGCTATGATAATGACAACGAGAAAGTCAAACATACTATGTTAGCTGAGCAGGAGGTTCTATAAATGTTTCAATTAACAGCACATCTGGAAAAGATCTTAATTGCTCAACACTTTTGAAATGAGATAGATCCTCAGAAATACAATTTCTGGGTTGCGACATAAGTCCATCGATCTTTCACTTTATTTTAACCTTCCTAACTTCCAGGTTCGGGCTCTTTGGGAGGTGCAAGAGTCGTACAAACGCCAACTAGAGGAGGCTCACAGTCGACTTTGAAAACGCCATGATTCATTGTGTACATTATTTCTGAGATTATCTGATTATTATCGTTCATTTGATTGAATAAAACTGTATTATTTGATTGATCCTTTCTGGTTAGTTAAGAAATCCAACAATGACAACGTTGATCGAACCGTATGAATCTCACAGTATCGAAAAGTAATTAAACATTCAAACTCGAGAAGAACCCCACGAAAACAAAAACTGAAAATCAATAATTTGAAGAAAAAAACCTTCAGAGTTTTGGTGTTTTCTGGAAACGTTCAGAGAATGAAATATACACATTCTTATTTGAAACTTTAAAATTTGGATAGTAATGTTGTCTGATTCACTACTTTGACTTCTTTTCTGCCACACCTTTTTGAGAACATTATCCCCTTCACCGCTTGTGATTTTTGTCGTAAAGTTCAGTTCCGTAGTTTCTGATGTTTGTATAAAACAGAGATAACGACTTCAACGAAATGAGCGATAGCCGTGAACTGAACAGAAATGACCTGAGTCTTCTCGAAAATAAGAAAAAAACTAGATTAGTGAACATATTGAAAGTTTTAGAGAGCAAAAAATTTGGGCACACGTTTTGCCACCAGCTTTTTGTGGTGAAAATATTGATCAAACACGTTATTGCGTTCTTGAGAAACAAAAACTTCATTAAACCGTAGTAAGACAACGATTTACGCATTTTTCTAGCTTTCTACAGCTAAGAAACTGCAATCATTTTCGTCCTACACATACTTCTGTACTTATGGCAACAGGCCTAACCACATTTTCATGCTGGTGTTAATTCATCAAGCTACTGCTCCGAATAGCCTTCAACGCGTGTGATTTTTGTGAAATGAACATATTATTATTATTATTATTACCACCAGTGTCACAGCACTTTCATAAGTTGGTGAAGTTTGGTCGAAACTGTATTGCAACAAATCTAGAGACAATGCGGGCGCCGGAGAGACAGACGACGGGAGGAAAAAATCAATATCTATGACAGCCACGCTGTATAAACATTATTCTACTGTTTTGCAACTACGCTTGTTCTGAGTTCTGTAACTAAAAGGGTACACCTCAAATACTGGCCATAGTCACCTTTCAACCTCAATTCCTCAAATCCCGACGTTGTCAAGTTAATCGTCAATTTGTCAAGTTTGTCAATTTTGCTCGTAATGAAAAAGATTCAGAGTTGATTCTCGTAATGAAAAAGATTCTCCAATCAAGTCGGTGACTTCTAAACATCAGAAATCGAATCAGAGACTTGTATAAGAGAGGTTTACAACCGAGTTTGAGGATTGTGTGAGCATTTTTTGTTTACTCTTGTAAATTATATGAATACAGATACAAGTAACGATTATTATTTGAACCACAGAAACAAACCGAAGTTTGCGGCGCAGTAATTTCACGCCCTTGTGCTCGTTCAACCGTCTGATTTGTCATTTCACAAAGTTTCTTATAAGTACAAGTTTCGTCTTAACTGCTTTCTTTGACCTCATTCCACCATTATGGAAATCGAAAACACATAACGGACCAAAATCAGAACATGCATATTCATTCCATCTTCAAATACCAAATCCAAATGATGAGAATCGATTTTGCGCCGGCATTTGTTGCGGTTTTCTGCCGACCCCACGCAGCCCTCCCAGATCCAGCTTGAAATTGGACGATCCTGGCTTCGGTTTTCCGAACAGTCCTCCCAACTCCAGTTTGAAGCTCGAAAGTCCTGGTTTCGACTTCGCGAACAGACCACCCAAGTCCAATCCAAAATTCTTCTGACCGGCTTTCAGCGCAAACCCTTCGCAATTGTTTATAGCCAGACACGCGAGCAACAGTAGTACGAAAAGAGAACTGAAAGAGTCGAGTTTATTATAGGCGGTGCCAAATTTAGACAGCAAAAGATTCGTAGCTACAAGCTGAACACTACGCTACGAGAGCTCACAAGAAGCAGGCTTCCAATTTACCGACGTGTCCTCACGCAGCGAGAACTGCGATATACAGTACCTTTTCGCCATTCAGTTGGCGACGACTATATAAGAAAATCGAATATAGGACGCGCCCGAAATCGTTGTTGCAATTTGTTCTCGGTGCACGCCATTGTTCGCGAAATTCGATCGAAAATAACCAAATTCGCTCATCGATCATTCGATCCTTTATTTGTATTTTGTAGTTTAACGCGTCCTTTCAAAACCGTTGCGAAAAAAGCAAGTAATAATAATTATCGAATATTACATCAATCACATTCTGTTTCTCTCGCCTTACGCACTATTCCGATAGAGCTGCGGGATTTGAGAGAAATAAAAAAAACGTCTCTTTGAAGAGACGCAGGTTTTTATGTGACAACGGGAACATTTTCGAAAATGGATTGAGTTATAAATCGGTGATTGGGTCCGTGAACGACCCATTGGAGAGTTTTTTGATAACTTTGACTATGATGCAGAAGGTCTAGCTCATTACAACAAGTGTCACACTTGATTTTCAATATATTCGTCGCTCTTTATGAAAGCGAAATCTCGTTGTTTGAAACAATGCACGTAGATGGGTGGGATCGTTAGAAGCTTCAGATCGTAGGGGCCGAGTGGTCGACTGGTTGTGTGCGCGCTAGCACTCGAAACACCATGGTTCGATCCCACTCGGCGCGGTATCTTTATGGCGGACCGCATGAGCTGGTAATAAAGCCCACCCATGCCTAGTTTCTCTCTACGGACCCCTCTCTCTACGGATACTACTATGTGATCATTGTCGCGATTGTTATAGTATGAATAAAGTAAAACACGGCGGAAATATTTGCCGTAAAAGATTATTATTATTATTATATTATTATTATTATTATTATATTATTATAATTATTATTATATTATTATTATTATATTATTATTATATCCAACTGAGGGAATTATATATCAAAAAAGATAATCCCGTCACCAACTTGAGTACATGAAAAATGACCATACCATACCATTTGCTCTAGCTGAAGCAATCACATCGAAATAAGCCTCCAACTGGCAAACTGGCACCGTTCTCACAGATATATTGAAAGTAGATCAATACATTTACTTTTACAGCATGTTCGGCACCTCAGAAATTATAGAAAGTGCTCTGAACGGTTGTTTATTTATGTAACACCGCGTGAACGGAAGAAATTTTCGAATAATGATGTTGTCTCTAAGAAAAATTTAACGTACCCGAGTGGCCTAACTTGTAGCGGAGGGGGCGGGGCATTCACGGGTGCATCCGCGCCGGGACCCAATTCCTCGTAATCTCCCATTTTAAGAAATATCTAAAACTGAGTAGGGTTATTGGTGTTAATTTTTTGTAACAAGAATAGTTGTTGTCATGAAGAATTCTAAATGGTGTTATGCAGGTATGTGCTCAGTAAAAGTTCCTACTCAAAATCGTTTTAGGGATATTTTTAAGATAGGTAGCGCACATTAGGGTTAGAGTTGCGGAAAGTTGAATAATTGAACTTTTGTTGCAAAAACTTATCGCAAATGGAGAGAACATAATCATTTAAAGCAGTTCTAGGGCGAACAATTTACAGTGACCACGAATATTTTGTAACTAGTTATGCTTCAAATTACATGCCGAATTCTTTGAACTTTTATAAAGTTTAGAAAACCGTAATGACAACTAATCTATCGGAGTTTGGAAAAAAAGCAAGAGATGAAACGAAACCGACATGACTCTGCTGTTGGACAAATTTAAATGAGAATCTGGAGTCGAAAGAAACGTGCAAGACTCAACTCGTCGACATGGAAACGAACCACATTGATTCACATGGAATCTGGATTTTCGAGATCGTCACATCCCAATTTTCCGAGAATCTGATGATTCACAAAAAAAAACGTATCAAGGGAAAGTTATAATTTTATCAGTGTGTTCAGGGGTTTTGTTCAGATATCCAAAGATGGTCTATGTCCAAATAAGGCCTCTACGGTAAATTTTGCTCTATCACGCTGTGTTTGAAGTACGATCCCGTTGCTTTTTGGTCGAAATAAGTGAAACTTTTTTTTCTTTCATTTCTGCCTTTGGGGAGATTTTTTTAAGACATTTTTCAAATGTCTGCTTTGGAGTAGGCGGCATTCGATGATCAACTACGAGTCTAGGTTTTGCTTCTTTCTCGTTAGAACTACATTTTGAGCAAGAACACAATGTGTTATTATTCAGGTTTTATTAATATTCCAATCTGTTAATAATATTTTCCGTCGTTATATCCTTCATTTCTGTTGTTATGGAGATCTGATTTTGCTTCGGACGATACATTAGGATTCAACTACCAATATAGGTTTTGCTTCTTTCTCGTTAGAATTACATTTAAGCAAGAACACAATGTAAAATTATTCATGTTCCATTAATATTCACGTCTTTTAATAATATTTTCCGTCGTTATATCCTTCATTTCTGCCTTCATCTGATTTGCCTTCTGCCGATACTTTTCCCGATTTCTGCCCTTCAACCGGGGGCATTCCCTCAAGAGCCACCAATACAGGCGGTTCTGGCGTGGCCAACATATATTGTGCCGTCACACAGTTGACAGCCACCAGAACCAAAATGGAAAACAGGAAAAAAGATCTGAAAATAGTTTTGTATTCACATCAGTATTAGATGAATTTGAAATATAGTACTAACCTTTGTAAGAAAAGTAAAGTGGAAATGATTGAAATGGATGAAGAACCATGGTAAGAGAAAGTTGGACAAGTTATAATGTGGATTAGTTTCACAAGCAGATGTCAAATTGCCTCTCCAATACGGAGTAGCATGAAACTCACCTCATGATCTTTCTACGTTGAAGAGTTGATATGTCAAAACCTTACATTACCCACTTTTATAGTCGGATGGAACCATGAAAGTTGTTTACGTTAATGTTATGTACATATTCTGAATGAGCTATCTACCTATTACAGGTAACGAGTATCGACCCAAACCACTGCGACACGAACCACAAAACTGCATTTGTCGAAAAATCACGAGTTACTACAAAAACGTTACTTCCTAAAAAGGTAGAATCTCACTGCAGCAAATATACCTAAGAAGAACATTTACTCAGACACAAAACCGAATAGAATCCCCCTCTATCTCTCTCCCTCTTCATCTCTCCCCATCTCTGTATCACACATTCTCTTGCTCTCTATCATTCTCTCTTTCTCTTTGTCTTTCTACATGTCTCTCTTTTATTTTCTCTCTCTCTCTTTCTGTTTTCCTCTCCTCCCTCTATTTCAATGATAAGGTTCAAAATGTTCAGAAAGAAATTCGAGATATCCTATTATCGAATCGAGACATTTCCGACCTACGCCGTATTTGCACAACGTTGTCACTAACACTCATTTACTTATGAAGTTTCGTGTTACGTCCAAAATTAAACCAAGTGGTTTTACCTAAAATGACTACCTGGTTCGCATTTGCTCCTGTATTGATTTTTCTCACAACAAAATCTGCTGCTCAAGGTAAGTTATTGATCAGTGTGTAACGTGACAGAACATCCAAAACTGCATTAATTCGAAGACAATCTGGAAAATTGATATTATTACCATAAAAAAACACGATGCTTGTATGAACAGGCTCAACTTATTGTTGCTACCGGGCTACTTTTATAATTGTATCATTTTATCCATGAATTGGGTATGCATGTATGGTGACTGGAGCCTCCCGAAATTGAAAATAACTAGAGAAAACTGTAAATGCTATGGCTAGAGTGTCATTAATTGGGAATTTCCAACATGTTTTGAAATGGACATTGAAATTGACGGTTAATGATATGTGTAGTATGAAAATTCTGCTAATTAAACTAATAATTTCAGATCTGGATTACAGGAGTTTCTTGTATAATCAGTCTGTTCTCTACGAAACGCTTTTTTTGAACTACAACCGAAGGTTATCGGCCGTGAATACGAAAAGTTAGTAAAAGCAACATGATAACCTAAAAAAGAGAGGAAGATAATAAGAGAAAAATAGAGAGAGAAAAAAGTGAGAAAGGGTTGAAAAACAAAAACGAGATCCGGAAGGAAGAGAGGTAGAGAGAGAACGAGACGCGAGGGAAAAAGGAGAAAAGTTGCGAAAAGAGGTTATGACAGAACTCTGACTTCTCTTGGTTCCACATAAAGTAGTAACTCAAAAGGTGTCAATGTAAAGCGTTTTTCAGATCAGAATGGGAGCGCGTTTCAAGTTGAACTGAGCATGGAGTATTTCAAACTTGTCAACGTGGTAGGTTGCGAAAGCGAAAATGTACTCCAACACTGGAAGCTCAATGCAACCATGAATACCGAACAAGTGGCAGTCTTATTCGGTGCTAGTATTGCATTCGGTCTTATTAGAACTTGAAATGAAGTTAACTCGAAAATAATTCAAAGAATCTTATTCTTAGAATCTAGAGCATTTATGGCTTCAAACTAGTTTCTCTGAGAAGTCACGATGACTCACGGGACTAGTTATAGGACCGGAAACTACAACGGTTACAGGAGATCGGACCACAACTTGAGCAGAGGTTTTGTTTCGGGCTGCTTCTTACTGTGTTTAGATTAGAGAACACAAACTAACTTGTATATCAGTTTGATCAGTCCATGTGACATTCACATGACAATGCCGCGCGACACGCAACGCGTCCAATCAAAAGTAGAATACAGCAGCTTTACAATAAACTATGTTGCTCTCCGGTCTCTTTTAACGGCAGTTCAGAAAACGTTTCCAGACTTTGTCCATGTGACCATTTTTGATCATTCTTTTTTTCAGAATGAGCCCAATGAATACGTCAGCGCAATCGTTGAGTTCAGAAAGGTATTTTCGAATTGTGATGGAAAGTTTGGTTATTTATTTTCATTCCACTGCAACCTTGACAGTCTGCTTATGCAAATTCAAAGTGTAGTTTTCCACAGAAATAATGTGCTTCATGGGAGACGATAAACATTACGGATGTTAATCGAGTTCACAATTTCGAGTTTTCGATTTTTTTCGAGTCGAGTCGAGTTTCGAGTTCGACTTTAACAACCCTAATAAACATGGACAGGAAGGAGAAGTTGTATGAGAAAGCACATAAGACGCTGCAAACTTAACATTTGGCGAGATTCATAAAATAAAGCAGAACTACGGATATCTGGTCCGTTTTTCGTTTGCTTTTTTTGTTAGCACACACTAGTTTATATGGATGTTGAGCAGCTGTTGAAGTTTTCGTGGATTTTGGGCATGTGAAATAAATTTTTTTTTGCTGTTTGTTTCTGATTAATCATTGACATTCGTAACCACAGCATGACCTATTTCAGTACTTCTCAGAGGGCGGAGACGATGTTTTAGACCTTTCTGCGCGACTTCGCACAAATTTTTAGTTTTCAGCGTTTTATATCATTCTGTCCTTCATGTCATCAAACCGATCCTCCTAACTTAGTGACTCTGAGCAGCAGACCGTAGTAGTTGTGAGCATGCAAAATACAGTTCATGAAAAAAATCGATAAACTTCCAGAACTGGCACGATCCTCGTCTGACGTGGGACCCAAAAGATTACGGAATGATAGACCATATCTATGTCCACAAATCTGACATTTGGCTCGCGGAAGCAACAGCCTCCGAATCGTGAGTTTACAATACGTAGAACGGGCTGAATTTTTGATCTACTTCACACAATCCGAATACTATTGCGGGAACATTCTGGCACTTTCATCCCGTTCTGCGTCTCTCGGTTTGTGCACTATTTCGCGCCACTGTTGTCCCTGTGGGATGGATAGCAGAGAAATAGTGTATGCTTGAAGAGACGCCGATTTGGACAGGAAAGTTCTGATATTTTCAAGTCAGCTGTTGCTGTACCAGCAGCCCGTTTGGAGAAGTGCGCGAATAACCAACCGTAGGATCGAATTGGACAGTTATCTTTCCGTAAGGAGTGGGTGACGATTAAGCTCGAATGCATTAAGCTATAACCTATAACTCAAGTTTAAACACCAACAGAAAGCTCAGAGTATCACAGTGGTCAGTTCACATGAATACACTACGTTTGTTAGAATGTGGAGCAAAACAATTCATACAGTTTTTAATAGGAGACGTCCGCTCAATGTGTTTGAGCTTAATCGTCACCCACTCCCGTAAGAGGTCAGATTGCAAGAAAACACATATTACCCCATCTCTCTCAACTGTCAGGTCTGCCACTACAATCGGGAAATGATAATAATAATATAAAGTTTATTGCGCATAGATTGAATAACGCAATATAGTGAGGACTAACTAATTGAGTTATTACAATATTCTATGGCAAAACGTATCCGAAAGGATTGTATGTTAAATGTACAACCTACTTACAAGGGAGCGTTGAGCAGAGTACAAAGTGTGACGACAGTCGAGACGATGGTCAGAAGATCGATAGAAACAACGTGACCCCTAATCGAATCCAACGCAGAAACTAGACACACCGTACTCTTACCCCATTTTAGTCTGAGTTTCAGCACGGGACAATACGATATGCTGGCCGAGGACGAGCACTATGTACGATTGGATAGCGACGGTCTGATCAGATTTGATCAGGCGATGGTCGTCAACTTCGTCTGCACCATGGATGTACGTTGTCACAGCCTTTCGTATGAATTCTTTCTGGAGGATGTATACAAGTTATGAAAATGTCCCGTATTCGAAAAAAAACCCAGAATGTTCCACTCTTCATTACATATTTTACATATTTATTGTTTCACTTCGCGTCGTTTCGAGGCGGTGATCATCATACATATCACATTATCGTCAAAACGTCTTCTTTTGCAGTAGTGGTACAGTTGATTCCTCATCTTCATTGCGCACAATATAATTCTTGAGGTGGTCTGGCAGGAACATTTTCAAAAATTCAATTGTGCATAGTTTGTGACCAATTCCGCTATGGAACACAGTGTATGACCAATACCTTGTGTATTAGTTATATAAATAGCCGAACGGCATAGAACAAGGAGTTACCGTAACCCATATTGCACCGCGAAATATAACTGCACGAAACTACTTAGTAGGAATCAATCCCACAAGAACGTGTTAGATTAGATGAACTTCATAAATTATGTATTTATACTGATATTCGATTATTTCAGTTTAGCAGTTTCTTTATCGATTACTGTTATAGGTCACCGACTTCCCATTCGATATTCAGACGTGTAAACTGTTAATGTACACTTATACATTTGTTGAGGAATCATATAATGTCAACCACAGTGTACAGTATGCACAGTTTGATATGGACGAGAAGGTATTGACTCAAGGAAGGGGGGGGGGGGGGTTGTAAGTAGTAATCTCGAATTACTTAACGGGATTGGATCGAATCAAGACAATCGAATGATATCATATTTCCAGCTTTTTTTGCAGAACAAAAATACGGAACAAAAATAGATACGCGGTCGCAATTTCACGTATACAAACTCGATTTATGTTTCTTAGTTCTGGTTCAGTTCACTATTTCGATCCCGAATTCCTATTGAAATCGTTTCACCATTACTACAAGTACTCGAAATAGCATTCACATTGTCTCGTTTTCAGGGAAATTGCGAATGGCGTCTGCGTAACATTTCGACAGAAGTGGAATGGTTTTCCGATGTGGCTAAAATGGTTTGTAGATTGCAATTCAAAACAGAATTTACGACGGATTCAACAACGTGTTATACATAATTATAGTCGTTGCTAGCAAAAAGGCGGGAGGGTACTGTATATCTGACTTTCCGCTGTGTCCGCACACACGTTCTCGATTGCTAAGACTCTATGTGCTCTAATAGCGCAGTGGTTAAGCCCTGCTGCGAAACTTTTGCTCGCGGGTTCGATTCCTGCCAGAGACAGAAATTTATAAATTTGGCACAGTCGAATTGTACTCTGACAATCATCAAAAATCATGCACTTGGAGTCTCATGCAGTGTGCGGTGAATCTTGTGATGATTTTTCGCATAGGAACAAAGTTTTAGTCATAATATTATTTTGAGTAATTTCGTGAGACGAAAATTAATTTTTTTGTTTTAGTATAGTTATGTGGTGACAATTGAGCGTCATTCCACTTTCTACACTACGATGATCGTGATTCCATCTTTCGTTCTCAATATTGTTTCGGTCATTGGAGTTTTCATGCGGGACGGAGATAACATGAACCGGGTACAGTTAGTATAGCGGCTGTATAGTCTGTTCCACGCACTTATAACCCTCTACAGTAATCTGCGCGAACTTCTAGATCAACGTTTCGTAGTCTGATGTTTTCAGAATGATTTCAAACTGTGCTATTCTGTTTTCTACGTTCACTCCTACAAACTCTGAAAGTTCGAAGACAGAATAATAATTTATTCATTAGAAAAGGCCTCCTGAATATTTTACAGATTACTATAGAAGGACATTGATTGGTGAAACGGACTCTAACCAAAGTCTCACAATGTGATGTTATACTAGATAATGATGTCAAGTGTTGGTATATTTATCAAAACCTATGAATCAGTACCAACAAAGTACCCTTCTCAGAGCTCCGAACAGCTTGATACTGTTTGATTGTTGTTCGATCTTTGTGTTCTTTGAATTCAACGCTAGGATAAAAATCGGTTGTTGCACACAGTACAGAATCAGTATTTCACCAGCTCTTGCCAAACTGGATATTTCATCCGTTAATTTCGAATAGATCAAATTGTATTGGAGCGCAAAAAACTGAGAATTCAGCGAAAGCACAGCAATAAGTTTCTATCAAAACCCTTTTAATTGAATGATGGACCTATATAATATCTTCTTTTTCAGTTGATGATAGGTCTGACAAACATAATGTCTCTGACCTTCATTCTGAGTATGGTGGCAGATAAACTACCAGCTACTCAGAACCTGCCGCTGTTGGGTGAGTAGAGGAATTGACAGATTCGTCAAAGAAGTATGATTATGTTGTTTATACGAGCAACGTGGTTTTGTATAATAATTTCCTAGTTTTTCTTTGTGGTACAATTACAACGCTTCAGTCCTCTGAACTGCAATACATTTTTCCATAGCAGTTTGAAAGACCGATGCTTCGAGATTGGTTCACATAAACGTCCTACTTTGAAGCATTATATACGCCACAATTGGAGAATCGCAACCAGAAAGAAGAGTCCACTTGTTTTTGAGTCAAATTTCGAACAGCTCACCACTCTACAATCACTCCTTAGAGCCTAATACTGCCCAGATATTGTGTCGGTAACTTGCGCAGGAGAATAGCCAAAATCGGTACTAGCGCGCGACAATACCGGTGCTACCTCGGCAGAATAACTCATTGGGCAGGGGGCGGATAATATGTTATTGATTCATAATTGTTTTCGACCCCTCCCCCCCTCCCACTCCTCGTCTAACCAGTTATCACGCGTGTAAAAATATATGCTGTCTCGAAATACAGCCCAGCGGTTGTGGTATTGATACGGTAGTTAGGTCAGAGCATTTGTCAGAACAGTCGCTTTAGTATAGAATGTATACAATATTATTACATCTTTTTTTCACCTATGTTCTTTTCATCATTCTCTTTTTTGGCAACCTTTCGCGTTTCGAACTTTCGTTCCGTTATTACACACTGTGTAATAAATATTTGATTTGATTTGATTTGATTGTAAACGCAAGACTCTATGCAACTTGCAGGCTGGTACGTGCTGGTGAACCTAATGCTAATGGTGGCCAGTGTATTGATAGTACTCGCCCTACCTTATACAGTGAAATACAAAGCACAGTTGAAGAAGTACCTCGAATTACATGATATGCCGTACGTTTAGTTCTTCAGTTTGTTTTCTTTACATAGTTTATTCATTTTCGGGTTCAAGTACTTCAACTCTGTCAATAGTTGGAAGATCCGGTTCTTACTGCCAAAACATGCATGTATTGATGCTTCCTTACACTGCTCACTTCACGTAACTCATGAATTACCGTTAAGTATGGGCTAGTTGGGGTTCAGAGTACGTGTACTGGAAGGTCCCGGCCTCTTCATCCCGTCCTGCGTCTCTCGCTTTGCCTCACTATTTCTCGTCCCTTACATTGCGGCGGGATGTAGTGGCAGAGAAATAGTGTGTGTTTGAGGAGACGCAGGATTTGAGCAGACTGCTCTGCTTGTAGATTGCAACACTGTAAGACCGTATTTATAATTAAATGCGTCCGTAAAGTTTAATAAATTCTGTCTCAGATTATGATGATCAATTAAAAATGGTGTTGAAATTATTTTTTTCCATACAAATTTGAGGCGTGAATTTTACTAGACGCAAAACACTATTTGTGAAGTTTGAACCAGATGTTTTCAGTTCAAACCACAATCATTACATACTACAGTAGATGTTTCTCTTCCAGGAAATCTTCGCACATTGTGGAAAAGTTTTCCATCCGTGTCCTGGCATTCTTTGCAATCCAGTTGGCCAATCTACTCAGTTTCCTATATTTTGTTTGGTGGTAAAACAAACTAATTTGTTGTTATTTATCGATTCTAATAAATATCACCTCATGTAGCGTTGAATTAGAAATGTCAATCGAGTCAGACACTCAAAAGTAAACAGAATGGAAACCGAATGCGGCTGTATACGACGAAATCCTCTCTTGTTTGATCTTCACATACATAAAATTTCGTTTTATATTATTAAATTTCAACCGGAATCAATTTGCATCAAGACATAAACCTGTCTGTTTGGAAGAGAATGAGCAATATACACTAAAACTAGAATAAATAGTCACATGAAGATATAATTCTAATAAGCAATTGTGAAATTATTCTCTGCATGTTCCTAGATTCTGCAGTGTTCAACATGTTCTACTTGTATGTTGATGTTCATAGTTAAGTCGATCGAGTCAGACTGTGCAATGCACAAACAGTGAAGCAAGTGCCCTATCTTGGTAGCGGTGAACCGCGGCGAGAGTGCACGGCATTCATCTTTTGCTTCTCTCTTCTTCTTGCTCTCTCTTTCTCTCTATCCTTCTCTATCACTCTCATTCTATCCTTTGTTTACTTTTTGTACCAGTGTACTTTCTGATCTTCCCTCTTATTTTCCATTCTGGGGCCAGCTCATGAAGACCAAAATGATCAAAATGCAATTAGAAATGACATATTATATCCTTTCGCCCTATGCAATATTTGCGCAACTTTTACATCGAAACAAATTTCGTAATGAGTTTCCGTTTTTGTTGTGTGCTAACTTCTATGGCTTTCATAGAACATGACCAACCGGTTCATATTGGCTTCTTTTCTAATTCTGCTGCCTTCGTTCATGGCTCAAAATCGAGGTATGGCTTTTTTTAATTACGTCACCAACACCACTATAATATGTATATATGATCTAATTTTTTATACTTGTTCAATTTCAATGCCACATCTTACAATGCAAAGTCAAGTATAGTGGGTGCCTAATTTATAAATTTCTGTCTCACACCGTAATCGAACCTACAAGCAAAAGTTTCGTGTTTGGGTGGAAACCACTGCGCTACCAGAGAACATAACCGGCGAGCTTTGGAATCAAAAACATGCGTACGTATACTGCTAAAAGTGAGATATACAGTACCCTCCCACTTTTTCGTGAGCGACGACTATATTGAATTACAAATGTATCTCACCAAAACGTGAGCCTGGAGAATCAGAAGGTGTTAACTTAACCAGACAATCGGCTTGCCTAGTTATACTGGAAGTCAATTGGATAGTCACGTAAAATCAGCATTCTAATGAGGAATCGTGCACTTTGTCATTGCACGTTTTTGAGTTCTGATGTGTTCAACATGTTTCACGTGACTGTGCAATTGATTAACAGTATATTTACGATACATTTATGCAGTTATAAATGAAAAGGTTGACATAGAAGGCCTACACCAAAAACAGTAATAATAAAGTAAAGGAGTTGGTTTTGCCCCTATGCCAATGAATGTCGAATAAAATGAAAGTGTGGTCAATGAAATTGTTCATACTATCATCATGAAACTATGCGGGAAGATTCTCTATATTCCATTCGATCATTTTCAGTCTCGGATGATCTATGTGCTTTGGCAGACCAGTACATCCTTTATGAATCGCTGTTTTCAAACTACAACAGAAGACTACCTGCCGTCAACACAAAAAGTTAGTTTTTCATTAAGGGAGGGCAGATTAGAAAGCTAATTTAGGTACCCCGGGGCACCTAAACATAACGTTGCGCGGGCCAAAACAGAACAGAACATGGGAACCGTATGCGAATTGGGTTTGTTAGTTCGAACAAGAAAAGGTATATATCAGTTTATCCTGAGCAGCTCTTTCATAATAACTTTTCTTTCTGTCCCCCCTTGAAGAACTCGTTTCTGGGTTGAATGATAAGGAATAAAAGTTTGTTGAATGTATACACCAATCGGTTGAAACCCAAATAAGGTAGAAAGTTAACTTCATGTTCGATATCCTGCCATGTTTGTAGTTTGTCCACATCAAGTCCTTTCAATCGAACTATGTAAACTGTGTTGTCTATTTTCAGCTCAGAATGGAACTTCATTTGAAGTCGAACTAAGTTTAGAGTATTTAAAGCTTATCAGTGTGGTGAGTTCGATGACGGGTAATGTCCTTTTTATTTCAATGTCAAGTCTTACTGTATGGAATTTCAATTAGAAGTTGGTGTTTCACAGCAGCAACAAAACCGTTTTTCAGGTGGTGGAAAGTGTGGATATTAATTACATTAGGGCTGTATCTATTCCACCAAAATTGTCTGGCAGACGCTCAGAGGGTACACGGAATGCGCAGCGACCAGAAAAAAAAAGACAGAGAGAGAGAGAGACAGAGAGAGAGAGAGTGAGAGAGAGAGAGAGAGGAAGAGAGAGAGAGAGAGAGAGAGAGAGAGAGAGAGAGAGAGAGAGAGAGAAATTGAGACAAATGAAGAGAGAGAGAAAGAGAAATGAATAGAAAGAGAGAGGGGGAAGAGAGTTAGACGGAAATGTACTGATTACTCTCTTCACGAAATCGATTGTATAATGTTCATCACGGTTAAAACATTTTGATACAATTTTTTCTCTTCAGAATGAACCCAACGAGTTTGTCAGTACGTACGTGGAGTTCAGACGGGTGAGTAAGCCATCAATTACAAATTGTTACACGAACTTTAAAAAAATCCGGATTTGGAGAATTTCAAGAAATCAGCAATGTAGAAGACAGAATATATGTTATATGTGACTAGAACGAGGAAAGTGTACTAGTTGTACTTTCATCGACTCATTGGTGCTTCTTTAACTGTACTCAGTCGGCTCTACGAATGGATGATACCACACACCTACTTTTCGCATATGTTTTCCATATTTTGTTCTTGTGCGTATAGAATACAATGTATCAAAGTTTGTAGGATTTCCAAAAACGTTATGTGGCAAAATAATTCTGAGGTTTCAACATAAAAGCCTAGACAAGTTATGTACAATACAGCTTCAAGTTACGAATAGAGATAAAATTGAGGTAACCTTTTTTTGTAGATAGTCAGGAATTTCCTCCGTCACAACGCGTGTTTGTCCTGGAAGATCAGTTCTAATGTAGTCAAATTGAAAACGTTAAAACTTTGAAGAGGAACTCTTAAAACTGAAGTAGAATTTCGTAAACAGTCGTTGTTGATAGCAAACATTTTACAGTTTTGGCGTGACCCTCGTTTAACGTGGAATCCAGCAGATTACGGTGGTATTGACCACATCTATGTACACAAATCCGATATTTGGCTTGCGGAGGTAACGGTAGCAGAATGGTAAGTCAGTGTAATGTGTTTTTCTAATCGTTCTGGACAGCGTACGGTTTGGTAGGGGCGGGGTTTGGCGATCGGCCAGTTCATCTGCGTATCTTCGATCTAACACACTATTTTGTCTGGTGGCAAAGAATCGCCGACCGCTCGCCCCGCATCCTTCAATCAATCAAACTTGCTGTTGTTCTTGATGATAGTATATTCTCGTTTTCCAAAACAGGAAAATACAATGTTGATCTATCCTGCTATGTGTTTGTTGATCTATCCTGCAGTGTTCGTAGTTTGATACCCTCGCCTTCCGGGCGACATTTGTGCACAATGAAGTGTAGTTCAGACTACAAATCCAGCTACTTTCAGCCTCGCGCTATTTGAGATGATTGATCAGAACGAACATTACGTTCGTCTAAACAGCGACGGTCTCATCAGACTTGATCAACCCATGGTCGTCAACTTTGTCTGCAATATGGAGGTCCTTTTTTATATTTTTGGTTGAAATGCAATAAAAAAAGGCACCGAACACAATTTGTGCAAACAGTAGTTGAAGAATCCGTCCCTCTCTAATTTTCACTTTTGAGTTAACAATCTGACCCTATGGCAAATGAAAAACCATTATCAAAAATATATACTTTTATATCCCTATATTGCTTCGTTTTCTCAGAAAAGCGGCTTACGTAATGACACCGATAGGGGGGTTGCGTACGGGGTATGCTCAAAATAGCCTACAGAAGTGCAAAAATGATTTTAAAACACTTTGTCACATACGAGTCCACATTAAAACACTGAAAAATAAAAATAAATCTGGATGTGAATGAACCAAGTCAAGTTGCGTCACAGTGAAAATGTTCATGTCCCCTTCTTCATTGCTTGATATTATGCAAATTTTACAATTTTTCAATTAGAAAGTTTTTCATTGTCTATGGGAAGACATTAAGAAACTTTTTTGAGCTTTTTAAATTTTTCGTGAAACTCAAATTATAGAGGAACGGTTTCTTTAATATTTGAAAAGTAGTAGTAACACAACATTTCATTCAGGTAACCGACTTTCCATTTGACGTTCAGACGTGTAAATTGATGTTTTACACATATGGGTTTGTGGAGGAACCCTACCATCTAAATCATACTGTACGATATGAACAGATAGACATGGATGAGAAGGTACTGCTTTCGAAAATCAAAAACAAAAACTGTCTGACCCGTAACTCGCACGAATATATGTCATTAGGTCAGTTACGCAACTTCTTAAGAACGGTGGATGTAAATGTTTTCGGAGATGTTCCTAGATTCCTCATGTAACTTTGTTTTTTTGTTTTTCCTCTCAGTTTTATTATATTAATCAAATTCATGAAAATACATGCAATTCTTAAATTAAATTATTACAATACTAGTCTGTTACTGCAGACACAGTTACAAGTGATATTTTGGGCATTAGTCTAGATGCCACACAAGTTATGAAAAAGAAAAGCAAAAAACACACAGTCCAAATGTAGTCGAGTACCTATAGGAATAAAATTATGAGTTTGCCTATGCAAACCTAGTAGTTTGCCTATTACAAACCTCAGTCACCTAGGCATTTCGAGCAATTATCGATCCATATGCCGAATGGGCTGCTCTCATCAGTAGATGACCCACACCAGTAATTCCTAGTTGTACAATTTTATTCAATCTTTGAATTCATCATTGTTATTAGTTTGTATTTTAACGCTCCCTCGTAAGATGGTGATGTCTTTGTCGAAATTATCCCTAGGGCCCCGTATTCGGCATAGAAACTCAGTTCACCTTATGATATCTGTCACTTGAACATGTGTTTTCTTTCTATGCTCGAATGAATCATTATTATTATGAATCTCGTTTATCTGGGAGCGAGAAGTAAATTTTAAATTTCCGAAACTTCAAATCTTGAAAAAGTTTCAGGGCAACTGCGAATGGCGTCTGCGCAACATCACAACCGACTTCCATTGGTTTTCCGATGTAGGAAAAGTGGTTGGTTATTTCAGCCACTCTGGAACGTTCCCTATTTGACCTGCCTTGAGTTTCGAACGAAACAGGTCAATATTAAATAGTGTGCTGTCGTACTGACTTGAAACGTGCCAGCCGCATCTATCACAAATCTGGTACCTTTCGCTAACGGAACTCCGGACTTGGTCCCTTTTCTGAAAACGACTTCATCATCTCTCAAAAGAAGACGAAAAAACGTGTCTTTGGATTCAAGTTTCTCTTAAATTTTAATGTTTCCATTCAACGTTATATTTTTCTCAACTCTAAACCGTGGTTTTGCCGCATTCAAGACTCGAAAACTGGCACGTGACATTCATTATTTGAGCCAGGCCTCAACCTGTAGGCCATGCCCCCTTATGTTCCCTCTAACTACTTCAGGTTTTGCCTGGAGATCTGAACGTATATGGAACCACTTCTTTTCCTCACGTTACGTGAGAACGACGTGGTTCCTGTTGCGTTGTGATGTATTTGCCATTTATATTTTTCAGTATAGTTATGTGGTGACAATCGAGCGCCACTCTTCCTTCTATACTGCAATGATAGTCATACCATCGTTTGTTCTCAACATTGTTTCGGTGATCGGAGTTTTTATGCGGGATGGAGATAATATGAACAGGGTACGACTTTTTAATTCCTTTTCTTGGTGATTTTTTTCCTGTTCAAACTTTGTAACCAAGGTAATTTCCCGGCTGAATCGCGCGCAGCGCGATAGCGCTGCGCAGATTAGTTTTTGTGCACAGAAATGCGAGATTTCAAAAACTATTAATTGCATTTTCTCAAAAATGGCTGGACCATTTTTTTCGGTTTTAATGGAGAGAGGTAGAGAAGAAAATGTTGTATAACATATTAAAAACGCTTTCAATTTGTCTGAAGTATTGTTAAGTTACTGGAAATAGCGGTTTGCAAAAATAACTTCCGGCGGCGACGGCGACGACGGCTAGGGCGACGGCTGCATTGACCTATTCCGTATCTTTTCCGAGAGATGGCTGGATGAATTCTTTTCAAATTCTCAGAGTGTACTCTGCTGGTGGATATGTTGTCACGGACAGAGTTTCATGTTGATATATCTATATACAAAGTGTTTTCTTATTAGCGGTTTACGGAAGTGTTTCGTTTTGAAAACTGCATATTGTGTTGTTCATTACGTCTTAAAAGATGTGATATCTGTTGTAGTTATGTTGAAATGTCACAAAAGTGCTAATAGGCATGAAAGCAAAAATTTGCATTAGACGGGATTCGAACCCTCGATGCCTCATCAGAACAGAGCCTTAGATCACTCGGCCATGCAGGCACAACCGCTTAGGAAACTCAATGCGACACGTGTCGCCTGTCTACTGGAAAGTGTGATTTAACTTTTCAGGGCGAACATTTGAATTCGCTCACAAATACCTCAACGTCAAACTTACCACTTATCTATTCGTTTCGAACTGTTGATAATGTTCAACAGGTATTGACTTCAATATCTTTTCATATTAATTTCCCTTGGAAATATAGAAAAAGAGATCAATTAGTATTAAAAACAAACGTATAAAGAGAGTAGATTAGTTTCTGAGATGAAGCTGCATGGAAAATAGAAAAGGAGTTCAATAACTCGAGAGGGAAATGAAAAATCTAATCTCGCAATTTTCATGATCAATCTCACACACAATTTCAGAAAATAAGTGCCCAACCAGAACATTCCTTCTTACACTAAAAACGTATCTGAAATAAAAATTAGCTGTGCTGTCAGTCAATCGCACAGTCACGTGAAACATGACAAACACAGCAGAACTCGAAAACGTGAAATAACAAAGAACAAAGTGCACATTGAAATGACAAAGTGTACAAGAATATTCAATTTGTTTCTAGTATACTTTGTTCTGTTAACAGTTTTGAATCAGTGGTGAGCAACTGTCATATTCAGAAGTTTCATCTAATGTGTGTTTGCTGCAAGATATTTTTCAGTAGAACACCAAAATGACCCATGAAAATTGCGATATTAGATTTTTCATTTCCCTCTCGAGTTATTGAACTCCTTTTCTATTTTCCATGCAGTTTCATCTCAAAAACTAATCTACTCTCTCTTTACATTCGTTTTTCACACTAATGATGTTATTGTTCTGAGATTTGAATGCCCGTTGTCTAGCGGGAACTCTACTTGTCGAAGTCATCTCGTACCGTTTCTGTGATAGGAAATGAGATTGGACGGTAAACTTCTGTACGTTTTTAATAATCAGTACTCGAGAAGAACAGCTTCCACATCTGTTAACTTACGATGGAGTCTCATGAAGAATGGAGTGTAATCATTGGTTAAGAACTAAGTGCTGCGAATGAGTAACATTTTGAGCGTTTTTGTGAAAAGATCAACGAGTATTTTGATAGATGTGTATATTTGGTTATTCATTCGAACACAATAATCTATTGCTAGGGCGTTCTGCATGTTATAGATATGAAATTGGGTTAGTGTTAACATATTAATGTACGATTGAGCTAATCACATTGCAGTGTGTTTCTAGATCAAAGTGGTTTTTCCAATCATCAAATTTGCAGTTGATGATAGGTCTAACGAACATAATGTCTCTGACCTTCATTCTGAGTATGGTCGCAGATAAACTTCCGGCGACTCAGAACCTGCCTCTGCTTGGTAAGTGTGTAGTTTCATTCATTCCTACTGAGATGTTACAGTAAGACTATGACATTGTGAAACCGTATTGACAACGTACATGTTACCGACAAGCTAAGTCAATTTCGTCTCAGAATATGATCATCAATTAAAACCTTTTTCCCCTGACAAATTTGAAGGTTGCATCGGAAAACAGTCATTGGAAAATGCGAGAGTGTATTGTAAAAGTGCCACTAGAAATGATGGCAACCATACTGGGACTGGGAGGAAAAAACACAAACGAAAGAAACACCACACTAGAACTACATGTATAATTCCCGTCTGCAATAATTGAACTGCAATCGAAAGAACGAGCTGCCCGAGAATTGGTAAATATTGCAATCGAAACGAGTTCATTTGTTGAAATGGTTCACTATTCCAATGAGTACCAAACGATGTTAGCTAGGTAACAACATAATATTCTTTTGTCTAGATATAGATGTTATACAATGTAGAACAACTTAGTTGTGTCTCAGTGTGGTACACTGGTACGTTCTAATCTCTTACGTAATCACTCAACACCTTACTTTTGACGTTAACAACTTACGTGAAGGGTCCCACGGTACGTGTATTTCAGGCTGGTACGTACTGGTAAACCTAATGATAATGGTGGCAAGTGTCATGATCGTGCTTGTACTACCGTATACAGCAAAGTACAAAACGCAGTTGATAAAATATTTGCAGACGCACAAGATGGAGTAAGTTGAACTGCATACTAAGAGAGAGAAAAACAGAGTGAGAGACTAACAGAGAAAAACCACATTACATACACAACGAAAGAGAGAAACGAAAAAAAACAAGGAAGAAAAGAGAAAGAGAGAGAGAGAGAGAGAAAAGGAAAAAGAATGCAAAAAAGGAACAGAGAATCATTTTGATTTCTTCCAGAAGAGCATCCGTTGTGGTGGAGAAGTGCTCCATCCGGGTACTAGCTTTCGCCGCAGTTCAGTTGGCCAATCTACTGAGTTTTTTATACTTTGTTTGGTGGTAAGCCAGTGAAATTTTCACTTTGATGTATTATCGATTTCAATGAAATTTTATCCAGATTATTCTCATTTATTGACAGCAGCGGAAAAAATCAATTTTATCGAACAAGAATCCCGGAATTCGCACCCGAAACCGAAAAAAAAATCCAACTACAAACACAATGGAAAGAAGACAAATGACCGTGTCGATATGCTGCTACTTGTATTAGTGGAACCAATTCAATCTTGGTAGAAGGAAAAAAGCCACCGAAACTGGCCGACACGTGACGTCGCCCAGTTTACCTGTTTCAAGCTTCACAAGACGTAATCGTATACGAAGTGTAGCTCAATCTGCTGAATTCGTTGTATGGAGGAAAGAAAAAAGTTACAAGCGTGCGAGTAGAAGAAGTCGTGTCCGTCCGTCCGATGTCGCGGCAAAGAGATTTTGAGAATGTTCACAGATAAAAATTGTGAAAAGTGATTGAGTGCCACGAACAACAACGTGGAAAGTCACGTGTTGAATAATGAATCTATTCCATTCAATGGTGTGGGGTGACACCGCATTTCAACTAGGTGACGTGTACGAATGGATCTTGAAATTTTTGAAATGACTGTTAGTCGAAGTCTATAGGCACACGCAATCTCCGAATGAGAACTTTTCTGGTATATCAATCAATTCTCTATGAATCGCTATTTTCCAACTACAACGGAAGGTTATCAGCTGTGAATACGAGAAGTTTGTGATAAGGGACACTGTTACAAACGCAATCTGCTTAAAAGGAAGCGTTGAAAAAATCTTGAAAAGGGAAGCGGTACAATGATACTTTACTTTGTTGATTTTTTTTTTCCAGAACGAGCTCAGCGAGTATATCAGCGCAATAGTGACATTTCAAAAGGTATCAGCGAGTGATATCAGTTAGATGAGCACATTTAGATATCAGGCACAGTTCAAGAAATAATTGGAAATGCACGAAATGCCGTGAGTCAAACATTCATTTGGCTCTAGTATGCTTAGCTTACTTTATTTATCTTAGAATTTATATGCAAACAATAACGATCTGGTTCCTACTGCTAAATCATTTCTGTGTTGTAGTTTGATCACAGCGTAACACCAACAGAATCAAATCTTGAATCAAATCAGGTGCAAACTATGCGTATACAGAAAGTTGGTGAGGAATAGTTTATTTCGAAAAAAATGAGTCTATGTCAGTTGACTGTTGACCAGCAAATAACCTATAGTGCGTGCCAAATTTATAAAATAGCCGCCTCATGTAAGACTCGAACCGGGCCCAAAAGTTTGGGTAGCGCAAACGCTAACCGCTATACCAACTGCGCTCATTGCAGTAGCGTGGACGAATCGAGTATATGTGTTATTGCACAGCGCAAAGTGAGATATACAGTACACCCTCGCCTTTCTTTATGCGACGACTATATACTCCGCTCAAAATGAAGACAGACACTGTCAGTTTGGGTGATTTTTCTGTGATTGTAGTTCTCCCTTGGTGCATTATGGAGTTTGACTCACATTCAATTTTTGCAGTTTTTTTTTCAACTCTAATTCCTATGTGTTTAGATCCTTGAATTACTGAAAAACAATTCCAGAAAATCTTCCTATATGGTGGAAAAGTTCTCTCTCCGTGTACTGGCGTTTGCCGCAATTCAGTTGGCCAATCTACTGAGTTTCCTATACTTTGTGGAAAATACAAATTTATGTTTGGTCTATTGTTTCATCGGTTTCAATAAAGATTACACCACATAATTGTATTTTCCATTCAATAGAAGTAGTAAAAGAAGCTTGTAGGTAGAATGCACTCATTTCGAACTCACCTCACATGTTGCAGTTTCGTTTCATTGAAAGCTAAACATTACAGAGATAGACGTGAGAACCTGGCACTACCATAAGTTTTTATTCACGTTGATCACGTATACTTGGATCATACACCCTGTTAAAGGAGACCGGAACACAACTCGAGCAGAGTTTTTGTTTCAGGCTGCTTTTACATGTATTGAGATCAGAGAACACAAATATCTGGTATATGAGTTTGATCAGTCCACGTGACATTCACATAACAACCGCGCACCACGCAACGCGTCCAATAAAAAGTAGGATACAGCAGCTTTACAAAAAACCATGTTGCACTCCGGTCTCCTTTAAATTGAAAATCCTTACGGCAAAGAAGATTTCGGAGTTGAGTTCATACGCGCAGTATCTGGGCCTCTTTCGCTCTTCCATTCTGCTACTTGCCTTTGAAGAACAAAATGTTGCGAATGAAACTCGAGATGACTCATTATGAACCCACATAATTTCTGACCTAAGCTGTATTTGCGCACATTTGACATCAAAACACATTTGCTAATGAGTTTCCGTATTTTCACCTGCTAAACTCTATGTGTAGCAGGTGAAAATACGGAAACTTGTTAACAACTGTGTTTTGATGTCAAATTGAATTCATTCCAACCTTAGTTTCTCGCTTTGCTCACCACTTTGCGACGCAAATGACAATTTGTTCATTTTTAACCGCTATTTCGATTCTGCTCAGTTTCTCGAAAGCTCAGGCTCAGGCTCAAGGTGAGGCTTTTCCCGTTTCCTGTCTTGTTCCGTGTTCTCGAAAATGCGGCGGGACCACGCGCACGTACATACACCGCCGAGTTCACTTACGTACAAAATCTTCAAAGTATCCATAAATTCACAAAACCATATTCAAAACATGGCCAAAGTTACCAATATGAAATCTGTGGCAAAAGATTAGTGAATATCATGGAAACTACAAAGCAGTGATAGATTAAGGATTGCTGCATTACTGTAACCCAAACCCTGTTGGCTTCTGTTGTGTTTCGTAATAATGTGGTTTTCTGAACTCTCTGTACGTAAGGTATGAACTTTCATTTCAAAACAGAATAAATTACATTTTTCAATTTTCAATCATTGCACATTATAGAGGTACAGTTCCTTTAACCATAACGAAACCTTGAAGGGTTTTAGAAATAAAAGTTGACATGATTATAGTTCAATAGCATACAACCATAACCAGCAGTTATCAGTCAACCGCATGAATACAATCATGATTTTCATTTTTTATAGTGATAGTTATTTTGCTTAGTCGTTTTCACCAAGTCATTAAACCCTACTCATTGTGGGTATTTTCAGACTTGGATTACATATATGCTTTGGTAAACCAGTCGGTTCTTTATGAATCGCTTTTCTCGAACTACAACAGAAGATTATCGGCGCTCAACCCAAAAAGTGAGTCAATTGAAAAAGCTTTTTGTTGATTTCGAGTTGTCAGTTCCTGTCAATTCGAGTCAAAGGTCAGTGTCACTTGACGGTTCCCGCACCTGCGGCTTTTATGGCGTGAGCAAAACTGTCTGCAATTGGCCAGCTACAGAAGCGAGAGAGCATGCAGATCAATGAGGCCGCAGACACCTGCGTCTCTCTGGAGTACGTATGCAAGAAGATCCCCGCACCTTCGTCCCATTCTGCGTCTCCTCAAACACACGCTATTTCTCTGCTCTTACATCCCGCCGGGATGTAAGAGACGAGAAAGCCAATTGGCTGGGACACGTCTGAATTCATTCCATCCTCCAACTTTGCTCACTACTTTGCGACACTATTGCGACGCCGTCAATCATTTAGGAGGCTTTTATTTAATAAATATATAATCATTTAGGTTCAAAAAATATATCATTGTTTAGGTTTTTTCACAGTTTGTAGTGGGAAAGGTGCAAAAGATAGTACTGCAATTTTTTAAAAATCGAAATACCCACAAGTTTGAGCATGTTACTGTGAAGAGCTAAAGGTGGGTGGGAAAAACTAAAGAACTAAAGTGGCTGGGATGTTCCTAGATACGGCCCTCTGGGTGATAAGAGTTGGACGGTGACACTGGGTTGAAGATGTGGTGTAGTGTACTCCATTTCTGACCTGTTATAACGTCAATAGGATCTTAATGATGGGTACAGATGTGTGGAAAGTGATAATAGTTGAGGATATTACTTTACTTCTCTCTACTTGCCTCAAAATTTCTTAAAAACTCTAAAACACTCAAAACTAATACTCTAACCAAAGTCTAAAACTTGAAATTCGTTAATTCGATTCAGAGCTCTAATGTGCCATTATAAATGTTTACAAACATTTACAAACTCAAACGTCATTGTTTTCCAATTTCATTTTTCAGGTGGGAATGGAACCACATTCGAAGTACAACTAAGTCTGGAGTATTTCAAACTGATCAGTGTTGTGAGTTGAGATGATGGTGTTGAAGGTTTATCTAATCATGACAAAGTTCAGAGTTCTCATGTCTCCAACAAGTATGATTGTGTAACTACTTGAAATAACACTCCGACATGTGAGAATTTGATTTGCTGATAGTCCTATTACAACGATACTGCAACCATATTTGACTTTTTCTTTCATAACTTACTAAAGTAGCCCTATGTCAACAGTTAGTTGAGCTTGTTCATACAAGCAACGTGGTTTTGTATAATAATTTCAATCTTCTAGTTTTTCTTATCGAATCTACCTTTTCTTTCCATAACATTACGGATATTGGATGGTGGTATGATTAGGTGAATGTGCTCAGTAGGAGATGAACTCAAAACCGTTTCGACCCTGATTCAAGACACCATCCAAAAGTCCTAGTGACACAATTATATTTTGTTCAAATAAAATAACCTAATATTACGAATGTTGTTTGCTTTTCTAGAACGAACCCAACGAGTACGTCAGTACGATAGTGGAGTTCAGAAAGGTATGTAAGATCATATTTTTCATCGAGCTTGAACATAAACTCTCTCCACATGGTATGGTTGTTTTCTCCAGACATTTACCGTGCCAAACCCAAAAAACCCTAAACGTAGTGCGGGCAGACCGCATGAGCTGTCAATGTAGCTCATCCATGCCTCACTCCACCCTAGTAGTATATGCCCCCGCTTTTTAGGCTGTCGTCACAGTTTTTGGCAACCCCGGCTGCCGATCTCTCGCGGCGTGACCTTAAAAAGTCAGTCGCGCTAGAGTGATATAGAAAAGCGAGAGAGAATGTGATTAGCGTGAAGGAAAAAAATATGATCGAGTACGGAACAAACCAAAAAAACTTTTTATGGTCGCGCCGGCAGCCGGGGTCGCCAAAAAACTGTGCCGACACCCTAAAAAGCGGGGGCATATACTACTACTCAGACTCACCCTCTACGAAAATTCCTTTTGCGCTTGAAAATCTGTGATTTGATTATTATATTGGTATGAATGAAGAGTAAGTATTAGTCTGATCTTGTTTCAGTTCTGGATAGATCCTCGTCTGACTTGGAATCCTGCAGAGTTCGGTGGTATTGACCACATCTACGTGCACAAATCCGCTATTTGGCTGGCGGAAGTGACCGTAGCAGAGTGGTAAGTTTATTTCATGCCATGTGCTAAAATATCCCTTGGCCCAGATTGTACCCTCTAACTGTGTAGCACAATTTTTCTCCGATTACAGAATTATAGGTGGGATCTGAGAGTCCGACAGTACACGATCATACTTCCCAACTACTGTTTTCTAGGGCATACTATAACTTTGTCGAACACTTTCTCGAAAACTTCTCGTAATATGGAAACAGAATCGAGAGCAGAATTAGTATCTGTACGTTTCGTTATCATACTGTAAGGATGTCAATTCGAATGCAAAGACTATACACATCTTGAATAATTCTTTTTTCACCAGTCTTTGTGGTTGCACATTGCTTCCGTGTACATGGGTTCGGCTTTTTTCAAAGCAAGCAAGTGCGGTGTTTGCCGTTCAAGGTCGCTGTGTTTGTAGTTTGATCTGTCGCATTTTGGTCGACAATTGTGAACTATTGATTCTATCGAAACTAAACTACAAAAACAGCTTTCAGCCCCGCAAAACAACTTTCAGCCCCGCACAATCCGAAATGATTGCTGACAATGAGCATTATGTTCGTCTGAACAGCGACGGCCTTATCAGATTCGATCAGCCCATGGTCGTCGATTTTGTGTGCAACATGGAGGTACTTTTTTGCATCTTCCTGTGAGAAAATGTTGAACAATAACTCGTTTTGTAGGTCCGGTTCATGGTAGTTTATTGAAAATTTTGAGGTCAGATTAGTTATTGATTTTCCAGGTCACTGATTTTCCATTCGACATTCAGACGTGTAAATTGTTGTTGTACACTTATGCGTTTGTTGAGGAGCCTTTCAATGTGAATCACAGTGTGCGATATGAGCAGATGAATATGGATGATCAGGTATACATCGGGAAACTGTACCGACCCCCCCCCCCTCAACCATTTATTCACCCCAAAATAATAAAATCTTTTTTTCTCTCCCGGGTGTTGTGTGAAGGTGTTGTTGACATCAAAAGGGCGCTGGGCGTTGAAGGAAAAAAGTTTTCTATAGAGAGTGCTAAATTCATTAGTGTCCTTCTCTCGCCGGAATCGAACCTGCTAGCAAAGTATTCGTAGAAGGGCCCTAACCACTGCGTTATTAGTGCACATTACCGGCAAGCTTTGGAATCGAAGATATGTGTGTGTACACAGCAAAAATGAGATATACAGTTCCGCCCGAATTCCCGTTTCCGACGACTATGAAAAGACAACGGCCGTACTATATTTTCGGATATTTTCTGTTACACTCAGTTTGCAATGCTGGAGAAAATGAATGACGTTACAAATACAGTTACTAACTATCACTACCACCGTGTGGTAGATCGACCAAAATGATAGAGAAAATAGGGTATATAAGATTCAAGTTCTGAGGTTAAAGTACGATGTTCAGTTTTTCAGCTGAAATAAAATTGGTTCACTGTTTCACATTGAATGTATCCATTCTGAAAATACATTCTCAACAATGAGTTCGGTTCTTTTTCTTCAAATTTTCTAAAAAAAAATCAGGAATAAAAGAGTGGTACGTGTCACATTCTGTGAATGAGTTGACTCCTCACAATACACTTCATTTCATCTTATTAATAATATAAAAAAATGCAGGGCAACTGTGAGTGGCGCTTGCGAAACATCACCACAGACTTCTATTGGTTTTCGGATGTCGGCAAAGTGGTTCGTTATTCAATCAACTTGAACTGTGTTCAACTATTCAATCAAATCAGTTGCTTAACTAACCGCATTTTTGTATTGCTAGTCAGATGTGTAGTCCTGTGGAAGCTGCCAGACAGCAATGGGTTAATTCCACAACAATCACACACATGTTTTCTGATAATCGTCCACGGGAGTCACCTTAGAATCCTAGAGGGAGGGGTTTCAACCCTCCAGTCTGGTAAAATGATCGATGTATCGTTGCTTTCTCGTGAACATTTCACTGAACCCTGTTCCACAAGGAACATGCTGTTTCGGTAACCCTATCAGGTAACCATTGACCGTGTTACCTGATTACCCCTTTTGTTAACGTATGCTTTGGTGCGGAAGGAAAAACTAGGGGTGACGCGAGCTACTTTGCGGCGTTAGTGGGTACGGCCACTGCAACCATGTTTGTTACGAGACGGTACGCAGGCAAATTTCGCACACTTTAATATTCTTGAAAATGCGCCGTTTAGTCGAAGAGATGTGTGCAAAGCAGAACATTGAGTAAAATGTCTGCGCTTTGGAATACTCCCAAATACATTCTGAGAATCACTAGCTTAAACTTTAGCTTCAACTTTTTCAGTACACTTTTGTGGTGACAATCGAGCGCCATTCCACCTTCTACACAGCGATGATTGTCATTCCTTCTTTCGTTCTCAACATAGTTTCTGTGATCGGAGTCTTCATGCCAGATGGAGATAACATGAACAGGGTAGGTATTGTTTGACTTTTTGGTTTTTATTTGAATAATACAATTTGACCATTTTCGTTGGTGCTAGAAATCCCTAAAGCTCATAATACTGAATAAAATGTTGTAAATTGATCTGCTCACATATAATGACATATTCCATGGAATCTGAGATCAAACTACAACACATAGAACTAAAACTTATAAAGAAACAAAAAAAAACTAAAATTCTGTCACTCCGGTAAGTAATTCTCCAACTTTTCAGTTGATGATAGGTCTGACAAACATAATGTCTCTGACCTTCATTCTGAGCATGGTGGCAGATAAACTCCCAGCTACTCAGAACCTGCCGCTGTTGGGTGAGTTATCTAGAAAACATGGCAAGGTTACTGTAACGCAATTAGCCTTTTATTAAACGTTAAAGGAGGATCGAATGGAAAGCTAGTTTAGGTACCCCGGGGTACCTAATCTTAACGTTGCGCGCGCCAAAACCAACTAAAACATATGAACCGTTTGCAAATTAGTTTTGCTAGTTTGAGTTGAAAAAGGTCTATATCAGTTTCTCTTGAACAGCTCTTTCATATGAACTTTTCTTTTTGTTCCCCTTCAACTGGGGATATTTAACCGTTTCTCATTGCTGATGCCTGTGCGTTGAAAGTGCAGGAAACAATAGAAACACATGTTTAATATTGAACAAAATGGGAACGATTAAATTTGGAAATGTGAAAAAGAATGAGACACGAAATCATACAATCATTGGAGATGCGCGTTATTGATTATGTGATAAGTGTTAGCGCACACGAGCTTCGACGCATGTGACTCAGATTGTCCGCACACTTGACACGGATCTCGTCTTGACTTCCGTTGAGGTTTACTAGAACTGAATTGAATAGTCACGTGAGGTTTGCATTCTAATGAAGCATCGTGCACTTTTTCATTGCACGTTTCTGCGTTCTGCTGTGTTTAACATTCTTCACGTGACTGTGTAATTGACCAACAGTATATAGGCAATATCCAAAAGAAACTGCGATTTTCGTGGAACGCGCCAGTTAACCTTAGACCCGGTTCCGGTTAAAGTTTTGACTAACAAATACATGTATTGGTGAAACGAACTATACGTAAATCTCCGCTAGAAGACGGTCAGTAAGTCTTTTCGTCCTGTTTTCATTTTCTCAGATGGGTTCCACTGATGATGACCCAACCTTTTGAGAAAACCCAAAACCGTCTTGAATCAGGGTCGAAACGGTTTTGAGTACCTCTTACTGAGCACATTAACCTAATCATACCACCATCCAAAAGTCCTAGTGACACAATTATATTTTGTTCAAATAAAATAACCTAATATACGTAAGTCGGTATTCAGGTTGGTACGTACTCATTAATCTTCTCGTGATGGTGATAGGTGTTCTGATAGTTCTTATTCTACCGTGTACAGATAGGTACGCAGCGCAGTTCAGGAAGTATTTGGAGTTGCACAACATGAAGTAGGTTGAAGCTAGTGAGAGAGAAGAAGTGAGAAAGAGAGAGAGAGAGAGACAGAGAGAAAAGGATGTAATGCATAAAGAAACAGAAAGAGAGAGAGCGACATAGAAGTGAGAGAGAGACTGAAAAATAAAGAGAGAGACAGTAAAATATCTCTTTATTTCTTCCAGAAGATCATCTCGGATCATGAAAAAGTTGTCTCTCCGTGTACTAGCTTTCGCCGCAATTCAGTTGGCCAATCTGCTAAGTTTCCTATATTTTGTGTGGTGGTAAGGCAGCCTGAAGTGTACCTTAATTCATGAAAAAGTGGGGGCCCAACGACTGTGAGATTTGTCTTCTGCTGTGCGCCCCTTAGACAACTACTCTCTAATGGAGCAGCTACTGCTACAAAAACCGAAAAATACTCTTGTATAACTGTTAATTACAAACATACAAAAGTCGTGAAATATTTTTTCAAACCTGTAAACTAGAATCTGTAAATAACCGAAAAATACTAATATACTCAAATATAACTGTTTATTACAAACATACAGAAGTCGTAAAATATTTTCTCAAACCTGTAAACTAGAATCTACAAGTCACAGCTGCGAAAGAGAGAACAACTGTTGAATAATATGCCAAACGTTATAGCACCTAGAATTGACCAAAAAATGACCAAAAACACCAACCATTGTGCACAAAACCAGGAACTCTATAATTGACTACGTTGAGTTAACATCTGTGATTTGTAGATTCTAGTTTACAGGTTTGAGAAAATATTTTACGACTTCTGTATGTTTGTAATAAACAGTTATACTTGAGTATATTAGTATTTTTCGGTTATTTACAGATTCTAGTTTACAGGTTTGAAAAAATATTTCACGACTTTTGTATGTTTGTAATTAACAGTTATACATGAGTATTTTTCGGTTTTTGTAGCAGTAGCTGCTCCATTAGAGAGTAGTTGTCTAAGGGGCGCACAGCAGAAGACAAATCTCACAGTCGTTGGGCCCCCACTTTTTCATGAATTTTTCTCTTTTTGTAAACATGCCGTAGGTATGTGGTTTGATCTGTACGGTATGAAATTGTTTTCTTAATGAACCACTTGCCAAGTATTACTATCATTTGAGAAAAATATGACGTCAACATTGCAGTTCTAAAAACTTACTTTCTGCCCTCTGCTTTTCAGAATCCCAGAATACATCATGTTTGAATGAAGTTTCATCGTGAATTGACCATTTTTAAGAAACTTCCAGCATTCGAAAACATATTTCACGTCAATTTTTTTAAAAGTTGACGTCATCTGGCCTTCTGAATTCCAGAATAAGTCATATTTAGATAAAGTTTCGTCGTTAATGTACCATTTTTAAGATATTTTCAGCATTTGAAAATATATGTGACGTCAACTTTGCACTTTTCAAAATCGACGTCATCTGGTCTCCAGAATTTCAGAATACATCACTCTCAGATTGAGTTTCACCGTTAATTGACCCTTTCTAAGATATTACCATCGTTTAAAGATAGATGTGACGTCAACTTTGCACTTTTCAAAATCGACGTCACCTGGTCTCCAGAATCCCAGAATACATCACTCTCAGATTGAGTTTCACCGTTGATTGACCCTTTCTAAGATATTACCATCGTTTGAAAATATATGTGACGTCAACTTTGCACTTTTCAAAATCGACGTCATCTGGTCTCCAGAATCCCAGAATACTCTCAGATTGAGTTTCACCGTTAATTGACCCTTTCTAAGATATTACCATCGTTTGAAAATATATGTGACGTCAACTTTGCACTTTTCAAAATCGACGTCATATGGTCTCCAGAATCCCAGAATACATCACTCTCAGATTGAGTTTCACCGTTAATTGACCCTTTCTAAGATATTACCATCGTTTAAAGATATATGTGACGTCAACTTTGCACTTTTCAAAATCGACGTCACCTGGTCTCCAGAATCCCAGAATACATCACTCTCAGATTGAGTTTCACCGTCAATTGACCCTTTCTAAGATATTACCATCATTTGAAAATATATGTGACGTCAACTTTGCACTTTTCAAAAATGACGTCATCCGGTCTCCAGAATCCTGAAGGACGTCAGGAATAGAATACTTCATATTCAAATAAAAGTCACGATGGCATCATATTTCAATTTTCGAGCAAATCGGTAATTGTTACTCTAAGTTACAATACAAATTGAGTTGTCGACCGGACAGAGAGAGTGAGAGAGCGTGCTAAATGGAGAGACGCAGACACTTTTCGAAAAATGTCTATAACTTTGACAAAAACAATTTTTTCTTGAATTTTTTTTGCTCCGCGAGGGTTTGAGTAGGTATCACATGTCTTCCACAATTTTCAACGAAATCGGTTAAGTAGAAACCCTTAAACTGGGTTTACTTTTCTTGTCACAACCCACACACCCACCCACCCACCCACACACGACGGAAGTTGGCGCTCTTGATGAAGCGCATGAGGTCATAACTTGGCTCAAACTTAACCGATTTCGCTCAAATTTGAAACACGGTTAGGGAATTAGCTATAGAAAACAAGTACATCAATAAAAACTTTGTTTTGCAAATTTCAGCCTTTTTGAGGAGAAACTAAAAAAACGGAAGCGCGCATTAGCCGGACCAAAGACAAATCTCGCACAGCGCTTCGCGCTGCGCGCGATTCTGTACTTTTATGTATGTTCTGTTAATTCGAATAAATGCATATTGTTGTGAAGCGAATCAAGGAAACGACTATGGAGCATCCGTAAGAAGCGTATAATGACTGAATCTGACATTCCGCATGTTTTGTCTGAAACTGCAGGCTGCGTAGCAATACATCAGAAATCGCATGAAATACCTCATGAGCTAACAGTACGAGCGTCTCATGAGATTGCCATGCGTCTCTGTTGATTAGAAAAACAAAATGGAAATGTTATTGTGGTAATAGAGTATAAGTTAATATACTAATATGTTTAAAAAGTTATAATTAAGTTAACAGTAATCTAGAAAGAAAAGAAAATTTCTCTTATATTAATTAAAATTTATGGATTAAATTTTGTTTGCATCGTTTCGCCGTTAAATCTCTATGTCTCTGTTGATTGCCATGCTAAAACATCGAGAGTTCACAAGTAGCTCATGAGGTATCTCATCAGAAACACATATGAACTTGATCATATACTGTGAATACGAATGCTACCAATGCAACCGAACATACCAACCACTTTAACTGAATAATAACCAGCTACGAAAACTCAGTCGTATATGTATTAGCCTACACTTTTTCGAATTCTTACTGTAGAAGACGACATTGTCGTGACCAAGACTTTGCACTATTAGTACACGCATACTGCGTATGAGAACTTTCCGCTTTAACACGTTAACGTTTGAACGTGTGGTGGAAATGACGAACTATTTCCCCTTTTTCCATTTTCCCTTTTCTTCTTCTGAGAACAGTCGGATTGAGGTTTGGTATGGAGGAACAAACTACAACATCCCAATGCTCAAGGTACTAGCTTAATTCTAATTGTTCACCTTAATAAAACCGTTCCGCTATAACTTCTGTTTCACGAAAACTTTCAAAAGCTCAGAAAAGTTTCTCAATGGCTTCCTATAGACCATGAAAAACTTTCTAATTGAAAACTCGTAAAACTTGCCTAATATCAAGCAAAAAAGAAGGGGACATGAACATTTTCACTGTGACGCAACTTGACTTGGTTCATTAACATCCAGATTTATTTTCATTTTCCAGTCCTTTATTGAATATTCGTACGTGATGAAGTGTTTTGAAACCAGTTTTGCACTTCTATAGACTATTTTGAGCATACCCCGTACGCAACTCCCCTATCGGTGTCAATACGTAAGCCGCTTTTCTGAGAAAACGATGCAAGAGAGGGATATAAAAGTAAATATTTTTGATAGTGGTTTTTCATTTGCCAAAGGGTCAGATTGTTAACTCAAAAGTGAAAATTAGAGAGGGACGGATTCTTTAAGTACGTATCCCGGATATGTACTGTGACTATTACCAACTATAAGGCATTAGTAATACTAACACACACAAGTGCATGTTCTCGTTAAATCGTTCAAGTATCTCTCACAAATTGTCTAGTTCGCCAAAAATTAAGTTGAAACAGATCAACTAAAGTGTCGCATAGTTTTTAAGTGCTAAGCGGATTAAGCGGCTTGAGTAAATAAAAAAAATATTACAGGTTTTATTTGAAAGTTTTAATTGATTTTGAATTTGAACTAAACGCTGGAGGTAAATTTGAGTTGGTTCGATTCTAAAATATAATTTTCTCGAAATAAATCAATAATTTCAAGGTCTACAGCCGGTGCGGAAAGTCAGGTGCTCAATGCGGGAGGGGTGTCGCTCTCGTTCAAGGTGGGATCGAACTAGCCTCCAAGCAGAGTACGTATGCTAGAAGATCCCGGCACCATCATCCCATCCTGCGTCTCCTAAAACGTACGCTATTTCTCTGCTCTCACATCGCGCCGGGATGTAAGACAAGAAATTGTGAGGCAGAGGGAGTTACACAGGATGGGATGAAGGTACCGGGATCTTCTAGCCTACGCACTCAGGCCTATACGGTGACTGTTACCCTACCCCGTCATGTTTGCAGTTTGATTCCGTTGCTTTTCGGTCGATATTCAGGAGTTAAGACCGTTATACAGATCAAACGACCAATTTGACGAAACTCGTGAAAGACATATGAGTATTTTAACTGAATTGAAATAAATTGGACGAAAATTTAGAAGTTATAAACAGAGAATAAATGAGAATTGATTGATCATGTTATGAATAAGTTACGAAGTCTGAATCAATTACAAAAATCTGAGGTACTAATTCGTTCGAAAAGGTGTGAAGATTTGGAGCTCAAACTGAAGGAAACCCCAATTTCATGCTCATCTTCAAAAAATTTTCTCCCTTGTCATTGACGTGAGAGAAACCTATTATACTAGAAGTAAATTGAATAGTCACGTGAACTTGAGGTTCTAATAAGAAATTGTGCACTACCAAAAGCAATTGACTCTCAGTTTGTATTCACATTTCAGGGTTTGATAGTAGTTTCACTCATCTGGAGTATCGTGATGATTATTCTGTGCATAGTTGCGCTGGCGACACAAGAAAAGGGTGGTGCGTGGACATTCATTGGAATGTTGATTGTTCTGGTGAGTTATAGTTCACACCATTCCTACTGAGACTCCTACGGTAACCTCACAAACTTTCCGAAGGCTGTTGTGAAGCTGAAAATGAAGTTCATAGAAAATTCTCTCGTACATTTACTCTACCTGAGAAGGACAATGAGGTACGAAAATCCTCAACTTCTCCGATCAAAAGTAAGTGAGCAAAACGGCTTGAAAGTTTCGAAATCCTACTGTAGGAGTCTCAGTAGGAATGGAAAAGAATATATATTTTTTTCTGAGAGCAAGAGTCATAAGTATCATAAATATATATTTAATGAAATAAGTACATAGTCGTCGCCAACGGAAAGGCGTGAGGGTACTGTGTATCCTACTTTCTGCTGTGTACGCACAAAAGTCTTCGACTCCAAAGCTTTCTGGTTATATGCTCTAATAGCGCAGTGGTTAGCGCCCTGCTAAACTTTTGCTCGCAGGTTCGATTCCGGCAAGAGACAGAACTATATAAATTTGGCACTCACTATAGTAAAATAGTTAACAAGAGTCATAAGTGGAATGTGACATAATGTTTCGAAGACACGCTACAACTGATGAGATTGTGCTAACTTTCAAATCAATGCTCGAATCATAAACATGAGCTAGTACTCAAAATGAAATTTGTAAAAACATAACTATGGAAAAAAAAGTAGAGAATAAACCTGTTCTCTGAAAGATAGTTGCGCTTCAAATATTCATTATCATCTCTGCAATTCTAACCCATTGTAACTGGAATTGAAAAGTACACGATAGAGAATGAGTCATCTCAGCCTCAAAGTATGTTCTGGAAGATTGCACTCCTAAAACAATTCATTCTCTACCAACTAGCAATTTTTTAGCGGTTTCAGAAGGTCAGGCGGCGTAGCAAACCGTCCAACCTCATGAGTAATTCATACGAGTTTCTCATGAGATACCTCATGAGCTGCTCGTGAATTCTCAATGTTGTAGTATAGCAATCAATGAAATCTCATGAGAAGCTCGTGCTAATAGCTCATGAGGTGATCTCATGAACTTTTGTCTATGTTCTCTCCTCTCTCTCTAATGACAGCTTTTGCATTATAGTGCTATGTGAAACGTGACCCGATTTCGCCTTGTCCGGCACTTTCTTCAGCAGTCTTTACATTTTCATTCCCACTACCTCTCTCATTTTTAAATAGGTTATTCGGCCTCAAAAACCCCAACAAACATATCGTTTCATTCTTCACCTCTTCGGTAGCGCATCCAGTAAACACTTTGTAACATGGAGCCCACCTGGTCGTGTTCTTGCCGCTATCACACACATGTTTGTCAGACTCAACTAACTGTAATCAACAAATGATCATGTAGCACCAACAAAATATATACCCCCTCAAACTATCTGACTATCTTCTAGTTCTAGGTTAATGAAACAATACAACTGAACAAATATAAAATAAAATCTAACTTAACTTCCTTTAGCCCTAGCCCCCTGACCCCCCTCCGAGTCACTTAAGGCAGCAAAGTGTGGTACAGGTTTAGTCATGTATCAGGTGTGGCTCAATGTCTACACGAACTAACTGGTGTGATTTAACGAAACTACCACTTTTATCATATATCTTATTATACTCCCTAATCATAAATCTATATCTCTTATTACAATATATTTTTTCTTTTCTTATAAGAACAATTCTGTGCCGGACATTACGAAATAGTCTCAATCCCTCATTTTCATCCTCTCAACCATTGTTATTCGTATGAATGAACGGCCCATTATTGTAGTTTGATCCCAAACTTCTGACTTTCATTGAAATTACGCCGTAGACTTTTGGCACCATTTTGTTAAAGTAGTGAAATTTTTACATCACGTAGGCTTTCATATTTATGAGTATAAACTATTTTTTGCTGAGTTATATGTGCTAGAAATTATGGTGAGTGTTTGAGTAGATTTGGGTCTTTTCCTCGCGTTTTGATGTTCAACGTTTCACCAGTTGTAGTATGTTTCTTAATGTCTTAGGTTTTAGTCACTCTTACTATTTGCAACTTTCAGTAATTTTCTTAGCATTATCAGATTTCATGTCTAAATGTTGTGTTAGTTTGTTTTTCTTTTCCCTCTTTTCTAAAGTTCATGTAGTTCGGTCATGTTTGATTGAAGTCGGTTCTCATGCATATGAACAAATGAATTATTATTATTATTATTTGTGGGGATTGCTACGCCGCCAGATATATATGTCTGCGGTCTCATTGATCTCCACGCTCTGCTAGTAGCTGAAAATTGGAGCAAACGTTCATCAACAATGATATCTATTACAGGTATTCCTGATAATATGCATAATCATGATGTTGATAACCTTCAAACAATCGTGGATTCTTTGTGTAACTATGTACCGGGTAAGTCATCTTGCCTATTTTGCAAGAGCTAATGTAAAAAGTTTTGTAAAGACCAATTTAAGTTAAGTTCCTCAGTTCTAGATTAGCGAGTTTTATCTATAACTATATCATCACACTGCGTTCATAGTTTGATTCCGTCTCTTTTGCCGAATATATTCGTTGCCAACGGAAAGGCGGAAGGGTACTTTATATCTCACTTTCCGCTGTGTACGCACACATGTATTTGCTTCCAAAGCATGCCCGTTATGTGCTCTAATGGCGCAGTGGTTAGCACGCTGGTACGAATATTTAGCACGCAGGTTCGATTCCGGCGAAAGCCGGAAATTTATACGTTTGGCACTCACTATATCAAGATTGAAGTACAAAGAATAATATTCTGTCAGTCTAAAAACGGTCTATCTTCCAGGCAACATGCTTCTGCTTGGCAATTTGGGTGGTGTACCAGTGTTTTCACATCGCAGGTAGAACGGAAAAAGATTACATTGAAATACAAGGGGACTGTGAACTCGTACAGCATTGAGTCAAAAAACTCAGAGAAAGGTGTACAAACTGAAACCATATAGAGAAGGTTTTCAATAAAAACGTCATGAGTGTTTGCGCCAATTTTCGGCGATTAGAAAGCTACTAATTCGAGAGCACGCAGGTCAATGAGGCCGCAGACAGGCTGAGGCAGTCTGCGTCTCTCTGACCTACACACACTCTCGTTGAGGTCGCTACAAAAGTGGCTTGCTAATTGGCAAGAAGTTGTCGGAGTATACGACACGAAAATCTGGCAGTTTGCCGGAAACTTCTCAACATCTCGAACATATAACTTCATTGAAAAAAGTCTTGTTTTCAGGAATCGTTCACAACGACTTCTTCTACATCATGTACGGAATCATTTTTATTGTCGATATCCTTGTGAATTTGGTGAACGTAATTTATTGCATCAAAATCTACAGTCAAGGCGGTTAACAGAGGAAAACTTACTAGTAGTAAAACGCATTGTTACGTTTGAAGTCGTTTTCGTGCTTCACGTGCTTTTGTGTGATAAATTTTACTTGTTAAAAATGTTCTCTGTATAAAATGATGTAATTCCGTGCACGATTGTTGTTATGATAAAAGATTCTAATTTCTGTTTTCAATGGGTTTTTCGGGTATGGATAAAAACACGTGAAAGGCTGTAATGCGCAAGGAAAAGAAAACACATTTTTTGGTTAGCTTCATCTGTATTGTAAATTATCAACGAATGAACATTATACAATATCTACTTATCGCTCAGTTGCGCCAGATGTATGGCAAAAGCGTAAAAGTATTCAAATAAAATCTTGGGAGCATTCAAATTCAATCCGTATTCTGTCTTTGCATTGCTTTTATGAAATCAAGGAAGGTGCACGGTTTGAGTGCACGGTTTTTCAACGCCGCTATGAAGAAAACGGAGAAACCAACGTGGAATCGTGAAAAAGTGCACGGAAAAGAGAAACGTTCTCTTGAAAGTCTATGATATCGAGAAAAACGAGAAAACCAACGCGAAATCGTGAAATAGTGCACGGAAGCTGTGCACGTTTCCGGGAAAGTCTAGGATATCGGGAGAACGGGAAAACCAACGTGGAACCGTGAAATAGTGCACGGAAAAGAGGAACGTTTTCGGGAAGGTCTGAGAAGATAGCGTATTTCTACTTGGTCAGTGGCGCGGTGCGGCCGTGTGCAACTATGATCTTCCTGATGTCCGATATATCAACTGCATTAATGCTACTACTACATGTGAGCCTAGTCGCTGCCCTCACTACCATGTGCGGAAAAAAGAAGGAGGTGAGTTGGTGGCCCACGTGTATTTTTTCGTGCTTTTGAGTTTTCGATAGTATTTAGAGTTTGTTTTTTCAAAAATTTTCGTTCACCCTCCTAGATGAAAAGCCAAGCGACTATTAGGCCCTAAAGGGGAGATTTTGGGTGATCGGTAACGACCACGCTTTGATCAATTTTGAACACAACTGTTCAACTGTGTTACTCTAGATTTTCTTTAATTTTACGAGTAAGTACGCTAGGGTAGGCAGGAAAAAGAAACTAAATCTAGTATTTGAGACGAAAAATGTCATTCTACGCGACCCTATTAGGCCCTGATAGGGTGATTTCGGCCACAGAAATCGCGGGGCTAAAAGAACCCTTTTCGGTCTTTGACTTGAACGCCATTTGTTGTCTTTATGAGGAAAAGAGCGACTATATGGTCGTCATTTTTCCCACAAAGACAGCAGATAGTTTGATTGAGTGAGCGATGCGGGGCGAGCGGTCGTTGATTACTTGCCAGCAGTTGAGAGAGTGTGTAGATCAATGAAACGCAGACAGGCTGGCCCCTCGCCAAACCCCGCCCCTTAAAAAATCGATGGTACGGTGTCCACAACGGTTTGACAAATTCTTACCGACTCTTCTACATTCATTCTCATCGACTTTAATTTCAGAAAAAGAAAAGTGACGAAGATAACGAAACCGGAGACAAATCGGAAGGAGGTATAGTTCCGGTCATTCCCACTGAGACTTTGGCAGCGTGCCAATGAATTTTCCGGGCTATTTTTCACCAGTTTGGAGTTGTTCAGAAAACTGTAATTTTCTGTCATTGCTTGTTCAGTTTTACGAGAACACGTGAACGAAAACGTTTTCGGAATACTCATGTCTGCTCTGAGAAATAGTCATCCGAAAATCTTGGCACGATGCCAAGGAGTCTCAGTGGGAATGAAACGAACTATACAATAATGTTCTCACTTCCAAATAATAATCTTCTTTAAAATTAGAGGAAATCATAGGAACTGGCAGCGTAGCAATTCCCACAAAAGTTCATGAGATCACCGCATGAGCTAGTAGCGTGAGCTTCTCACGAGATTCTATTGATCGCTATGCTACAACTACAACATTGAGAGTTCACCAGTAGCTCATGAGGTATCTCATGAGAAACTCATATGAACTTCTCATGAGATGGGACGATTCGCTACACCGCCTGATGTTAGAGAAAAAAACGCGTCTTCTTATCGCCTTTTATTGAATTGCTCTAAATTCTGAGATTTTCTTACAGGTAGATTGTGTGTTGAGAACATTCAAAGCCTATCATTCATAAACTTTTTTTTTAAATCTTTTTGTGTATTAGAGTTGACCTCAACTGTATGGGTCATGTTTTGGTACAATTGATTTTGGGCGCGCCTGACCTCAGAACCACACCTCTGCTGACTTTTTTCGCGCCCCTTTCTATGCTTCCACCTCACAAATTTTACATATTTCTGATTAAATCGAATTAGTTAATACAAATTATGTTGATGGTGATGATTCTCTCGCTCAATTCACTATGCTAGAAGTGAATTGAATAGTCACTTAAAGTTAGCTTTCCAACGAGGAATTCTGCACTATATGATATCACGTTTCTGACTTCTGCTGTGTTACATGTTTTACATGACTGACCAATTGACTAACAGTATATTTTCCTACTGCACAGTTTATACTGAATCATCAGAATCCTGAACACGAAATTTGAGCACCAAATTATATGTATTCACTTTTTTCTCTTCAGATGACAAGAAAAACAGCACACCCAAGAAGTCGTCGAAGAAAATACGTGAGTTTCATAGTAATTTTCATTCCTACGAGACCCTCTACAGTCTCACTTTAAAATCAGCACCCTAATCTTTCTCTAAAACTCAATTCAATTTAACACATCAATCCTTTCGAATTAGTATTTAATAACACTCTTCTTACCTATTTATTGTTTCCGGACAAATTCAGGTTTTGTTTAAAGGGGGACAGAAAGGAAAGTTTATATGAAAGAGCTGCATAAAAAAACTATAATTTTATGTATATGTATAATTTTTTCTCCTCAAACTAACAAACCTAATTTGCATACGGTTCACATGTCTTAGTCTGTTTTGGGCGCGCAACGTTACGTTTAGGTACCCCGGGGTACCTGAACTAGCTATTCATTCAGCCCCCCCTTGAACTACGGGGACAACGAACTACAATTTACCTTCAAACTGGTTCATTTGAAGGCGACTGTTAACACTTTATTGCAGAGCTACCGGCGAACAAAGACGATGTATTCAAAACTCCCGCAAAGAAGGAATTGGCAGGTAAACTCTTCTTCATGGTGATGCTAGGGTATACTAGAAGTAAATTGGATAGTCACGTAAATTTAGCATTCTGAAGAGGAATCGTGCACCTTGTCGTTGCACGTTTCTGAGTTGTGCTGTGTTTCACGTGACTATGCAATGGACTAGCAGTATATTACTTCATTGAATACTTTTTCAACTTTTCAATTAACCACTTAGGTGCGTTCTTTGCTTCGAGTTAGGTGCAGCATTTTGAGTTGGATGATGTTTTAAAGTCGAAGTTCCAAAGTTGAATCAAGAGAGAGCCGACCGGAGCTTATTTCTCATTTATTCAACTGTAGTTGGTTGAACACCAAAAACTGTATGAATTTTGGGTGAAGTTCATATTTATCCAAATGTTATATATATAGTTTTATATTAGTAGATTATGAGAACATAGAAGATTGAAAACAAAAAAGTTTTTCCTCTACTTAGATCGAGTAGATTATGAGAACATAGAAGATCGAAAACAAAAAAACTTTTTCCTCTACTTAGGTACCCACGATCCAAACTACCAGACATTGGCCGGAGTCAAGGCAGATGTTTTCGAGAAGGGTGCTGGTCCCGGTGGCGCCGCTGCTGGCCCAAAGGCTCCCGCGGCTGGAGGAATGGCGGGTAAGCCGTTTTTTTGTATTTTCCTGAGTATCATTGTTCTTACTTTGTAACTTAGAGTATTCAGTTTAGAGTAGAGTAGAGTTCAGTAGAGTATTTCACGCTCTATAGAAAGGTTTCAACCAAGTTAGTACAGATAGGTGAGTTTGGAACGTTTCTGTGAGAACTAGCTATGCATAACAATAGCGATGTCATTATTCGAAACTTGAAATTAAACAACTTTTCGATTTTTGTTGAAGAAAAACTTTCGAAAATGTTGCGATAATAATAAAAATGTCTTGTAGGAACGCACGATCCGAACTATCAAACGTTGGCCGGTGTGGGCGGAGAGTGTTTTGGCGCGGATAAGCAGGCTGGAGCAGCTCCTGCTGCTGCTGCTCCCAAGGCGGGAGGTGCAGCTATGGCTGGTATGTTGAAACCTCATTTCACGTCCATTGGTTTCGTAAATCGACTTACAAAAAACTTTGTAGTTTAGTAGATTAGTAAGAAGTAGCTAAGAGCATGCAGAAACGAAAAGATTTGGAGATCGGTCATGAACCACCACTATGTAACGTTGATGCAATGGCTGGTATGTGGAGATATCCAGTTCCCTCAAATAAACAGAATTAGGTTAGAAAATATGAAGTTACCCAGATTAAATGAATAAATGAACGGAGAATATAAAATACTGTCTATAAAGTTTATTGTTAATTGAATTTCAGTTCACAACGTGGTTAATAAAATTATGATAACTAATTTGATAAAATTATAGTGTGAAATAATAGTTGAGTTCATTTCTTCATATTTTTTCATATTCATTCATCAAACTTTTTGGTTTGGTGGCAGGAAGTAGATATTAGTTCCATTGAGTTGGAATGTCTTAAGCAATAGATTACATATGTTACTGGTTTCAACGCATCAGTTGTGTTAACTAACTTCACAATTGTTTTACAATGTTTATTTGTTTAATATTGTGTAAGCAGAATTGCATAGAAGATATAAAATTTGCAGGTACGCATGACCCGAACTACCAGACCCTAGCTGGAGTAGGTGGAGACTGTTTTGGCGCCGACAAGAAGGATGGAGCAGGAGGTCCTGCTGCTCCCAAACCGGGAGCTGGAGGAGTGGCTGGTGAGATTCACTAATTAGTTGATGTCTGCTAGCTTCTCGACTTAAAATATTCTCGGGGGCAGGTTAAGTACCTAATCAAGAAGATCACAATCTATTTGAAGCGTGGAAACATTGACGTGCTGAGCACGTCAATGTCTAGGCGAAATTATCCTATTACTCCATTGGAGTGTCTTCGAACCATTCAGTGTAGCAGTTCCTTTCTCGAATACTAAATATGGTTGGGTTTCAATGTTTACCCAAGCGTATATCTGAAAAAAGAAAGAAAATGAGTAGGTGAATACACTTTTAGTTTTTAAATTGTCATCCAATCAGTGTGAAATGTTTACAGGTACCCACGACCCGAACTACCAAACCCTGGCCGGAGTGGGTGGCGACGTCTTCGGGGCGGACAAGAAGGCGGGTGGCGCGGCGGCCGGCGGTGGACCCAAAGCACCTATCAATGTGGTTGGTTCGATGTATCAAACTACACACTACAAACTGGTGGAATTCGACAGTCGGTTAATGCTGGTTTACGAATAACAAACACAAAGTAACAGTAATAGTAATAGATTATGGGGAGTAGTAGTTTATTATGCCTGTACTACCAGTAGGGTGTGACTGTTCTATGCTGGTTTACGAATAACAAACACAAATACAAAAGGTCTAACTACTTTGTGATACTCGATTTTGATAAATCAACTCAACATTTTCAGTGAGATACCGTTCTGATCCTTTCAATGGTTTTAAGTGAGCCTTCGGCAGCATGTCGATGAACTAGAAAAAAGAAAGAAAACATGGGTTTCTGAAAAGTTATGTTGAAAATTGAAATCGCCATCATGCATTTTTTAATAGTCTGAACGTTTTTTGAATTTGAATTTTAAATGCTCATTTACAAACTTTGATGTTTTATTAATAAAATTTGTAGGGTGAGAAGGCTGGTACTCACGATCCAAACTACCAAACTTTGGCCGGAGTTGGAGGAGATGTTTTCGGAGCAGACAAGAAGGGAGCAGCTGGAGCAGCTGGTGCGGCTGGAGGCAAGAAACCCATGGCCCCCGCCAATCAGGTAGGACTTGTCATTATTTTGGAGACGGGTATACTGTATACCTCAATTGTGATGTGTGTTCGGTAACTACTGCCTTTATGTCTTCTACGGTAGTATCAAATTGTAGCGCGTGTTGGTTTCTGTAAATTAGTTCCAGTTATCGAATCAGTTTCAGTTCACTGTATCATGATTTTGTGCTGTGTGCATCTTTTTTGTTGACTCGGACCTGAAATTTGAAGTTGAGTCGAAACAGTAGGCGAACGTTCACTTTTTCTACTAGGTAGCATCACCGGTCAAGTATCAAACCTATTCTGCTCAATTAGTAACAAAACTAATTTTTTCTCAGGGAGCAAAGGCCGCTACCCATGATCCCAACTACCAGACCCTGGCCGGTGTTGGTGGAGACTGCTTTGGCGCGGACAAAAAGGCTGGCGCCGGCGCCGCTGGCGGCAAGAAACCCATGGCGCCTGCTAATCAGGTACGGAATTGGTTGAACGTTTTGGGTCACCAGTAGGACTACCATTCCCTGCGCTTGCATTGAAATACTCTTTGCGCAGTGCGCAGCTTTTGTAGAAGAATTGTATACTCGTACGAAGTTCTACAATTGTGTAGCGATTAAGATGATTTCAACTAGTTTTCAGTTTATTAACAGTTTACTTGTTCAATTTTTGCAATTTCCAAGCTGCCAAAGCTGCAGCCACGACCTTGACTACCATAGACGAATAATTTGCAACTTTGTTTGATAATGTCAATAACCAACAAATATCTAGTTTTTTTTCTCAAAAACGCTTTAAAATTGTTTCCAGGCTGCCAAAGCTGCCACTCATGATCCTAACTACCAGACGTTGGCTGGTGTGGGCGGAGACTGTTTCGGGGCGGACAAAAAGGGTGGTGCGGCTGGCGGAAAGAAACCCGCGGCACCTACCAATCAAGTAAGATGTTGTCGTTTTCAATGTGAACACAAAGCAAACTGTACACCGTTTGCGATGTGTACATTTGCTCCTGTTTCCTTAAATCAGAACTTGTGATAACGTGGTTTCTTCATATCAAATTCGTTTTGAAAACGTTTATAGATGACAATTTCCGAAATTGGTCCCAAATAGACTAGTTGGTCATCCAGCTGTAGTCACCACAAGAACTCAGACGGTAATCATGGACCTCTTGGTCCTAACATCAGAACCTGTGTCTTTCCCAAAACACGCTATTTCTCTGCTCTGACATGCTGTCGCGATATATGAGGGTTGTGAAATAGTGTACAAGGTAATGGACGCAGGATGGGCTAAATAGCCAGGATCGTCTAGCACAAGTACTCTGGACGTTATTTTGTCCACATCTCCCGCACTTTTGTAGGATATCTTCTTAATTTTGTTGTTCGAAGTCAGTTCTGATAGTAGATTAATGCTCAAGCGTTTGGTTCTCCAGATTATTCATTTTTAATTGCTTTTTTCTGTAATTTGATGTTTTAAGGCAGCAAAGGCGGCTACGCACGACCCCAACTACCAAACCTTGGCCGGAGTGGGCGGAGACTGTTTCGGAGCCGACAGAAAGAAGAAGTAGACGGAATGACTCAAATAAAGAGATTTTGGTCCGGTTTCGTGATTTTTTCAAATGATTTTTTAAATTTTTGATAACTGCGTAGGAAAATTGAACCACTCCAGTTGCTCATTGTTCCCAACTGCGTTTCTGTTTTCCTATTCAATCTGGTGAGCTTAATATTAATAATAATAATAATTTATCAACCCGTTATTTGACAGACAATTCCAAAGTGTGTTTACAGTGCACAATTGTTCGAACGAAGGTGAATAACAAGGTGAAAATTTATATAATGAATATAGTGAAAATAATGAAAATAATGAAAACAATGAAAATATAAAATATGAAAAAAGAAGGTGAAATAGAAAATAACAAGGTGATTAACAAGGTGAACAAGGCGAGTCAATACACGTCTTACCACGAGCGAGCTTTCCACACAACTGGATTTCAAGCTTTTTAATATTGCTTCTTTTCTCTGTCCCTGGCTTTCCGATCGTTCATTTTTGACCTTATCGATGTTTCAAGTAATCAATTTGGGTATTTAGGTGTTTCGAATTAGAATCACAGTAAGAACAAATTTCACTTTATTCATTTTTAATCTACTATTTCTTTCCGAAACAGTCGCCGCCAATTCCAGCCAGAGTTTGATAATTCGGGTCGTGGGTTCCTGGAATTTTCGGAATTGAACAAATTGAGTTATAGGGATTTTCACTATGTCAGTTGTGATTTGATCTGCATTCTAGACATAGTTTTGGAACCAGAAAGAGTCAAAAAAAGGACTGAAATGTACAGTATCACAATGAAACAACGATGTGCAGCTGCTTGTGCCGTGTTTTCTTATGTACTTTGTACTTTCAATCTACCGTGTATTCTTCGTTATTTGTACTTTTTTCTTTACTCCATTCCTACAACTTTCGGTGCTGTCTTATCTACTTTGTTCTTTGTACCCTGTTCTCTACACTCTGTACTTTGTACCCACCAGCCATAGCAGCTCCTCCACCAGCGGCAGGAGCCTTGGGAGCTGCACCACCTCCTCCAGCCGCCTTCTTGTCTGCTCCGAAACACTCTCCTCCCACTCCGGCCAGGGTTTGGTAGTTGGGGTCGTGGGTTCCTGGAATCATTGTAGTTTGTAGTTTGATATTGAAGCTGGAGTAGGAAAACGTTGGATCAAGTTTGAACATACTAGCCTATACGCAAAAGTTCAGAAGTTTTTAGAGATTATAATATCGAAAGCTTTTTTCTGGATGTATTCTCTTCGCTCTTCTAGACTTGTTACAAATTTATTACTTGTTAGAAAGTTATTGGCGCACGATAAACAGGTTGGCTTTGTTTGACGAGAAAACTCGGCCCGTATCCCGTTTTAGAGAAAACAGGTCAGTTTTTCAAAGTTTACGAGTCAAGAAAATCCTTCAAAGGCCAAAAGTCCAAAATCCATTCACTGAAAGTTCATTATTCCTCATTCGATGGATGAGGCTGCAAATTCATAGCCGGAACCAACAGAAATGCTAATCGGTTGGAAATTACAATGCAATTATGGGGGATCAAACTACAATCAACGCAGATTGGACCAACGTTCCCCTTTTAGCCCCCTCTCAACGACGATGAGTACTAAATCACAACAAAGCGATACAAAGACAACCAGTCTTTTGAGGTTGGTTTGAATCCGAGAGAATCTAGTTCAATCATGAAGGTGGTATCACTTTTAGTTGAAATGAAATCGATGTGAATTATAGGGAAATCAACTTTTATGTGAAAGATGTATCTATTTACCAGCCATAGCGGCTCCACCAGCGGCAGGGGCTTTGGGAGCTGCACCACCTCCAGCAGCTCCGGCAGCTTTCTTGTCGGCACCAAAGACCTCTCCACCCACTCCGGCAAGGGTTTGGTAGTTGGGGTCGTGGGTACCTGAAAAAAAGAATGAATTGCAAATAAAATACATCTTTTAGCTTAACTTTGCTTTTCTACGAATTTCCATGAATTGAGGTTGACGTCACTAAAACAGAAGCTGTTTAACTGTATGCACTATGAACGCAACAATGTACAACACTGAAATATACTTGTTCAACAAGTAAACGGGACGATAAGTTGTAGGTCAAACATCATGGTTCATAGTAGATTAACGGTTCAATTGCCTAGCTGGTGTAACTAGAAGAAAACCAAGCTACATCTAATAAATCAATAAACGTAGTCATCTCACAACTACTCATCCGTCATGAGTTCAAACTACACTATCTAAATAATAAAGAATGACCAACCAGCCATGGGAGCTCCGCCAGCCGCGGGAGCCTTGGGTGCAGCTGCACCCCCACCGGCAGCCTTTTTGTCGGCACCGAATACTTCACCTCCCACTCCGGCAAGGGTCTGGTAGTTGGGGTCATGGGTTCCTGGAAACAATTAGTTTGTGCAGTTCACGCGTATTGCTCTGAGAATAAGTAACCACTATAGTAACAAGTTCGTAGTTTGTTTGTGGTATGAACTCTGGAAACTCAACTTTCAAGAGCGTAGGCTACAACTAAAACTATTTTCTAATTGTTTTCACTCAATAGTTGGGAGAATCGTGATTTCATCATTTGACTCGAATAAGAAATGTAGAAGAGCAACTATGAAATTCGAGTATGAAGAGAGTGTAAAAAACAACGGCCAAAAGTGGAAGGCCAATGTGTTAGTTCTGGAAAGGCACAATTCTAAAAGTAGTGGTGAAAATGGGTCTATCACTCACCAGCCACTGCAGCCTTGTCAGCAGGGGCCTTAGCGCCTCCAGCTGCTCCGGCTGGTGCAGCTCCACCGGCGGGTTTTGGAGCATCGCCTGAATTATGAATAATGTTATCACAGTTGATACTTTTCGAACCTTCTCAGATTAAAACTTGTTCTACCTTGAGATTTTTTTCTCGGTCAAGATGAAAAGAAAACATGCAAACCTCCTTTGTCGTCGGCATCAGTTCCAGCACCAGATTTCTGAAACAAATTTGTTCGTAAACTTCCAGTATTCAGTATTTTCGAAGAATTAGTTATTGAAAAACTATTATTATTGTTGTTTCGAGTTCCAAATTAGAATGTAATAAACAACTTCAAAAAGTTTCTTTAGAGAAGTGACTTTTCGAACAAAATCATGCTCAAATCGCAATAAGTAGAGTGCAAATCAATCAAAATTTGACAAAAATACTAAGCTGAGTTACAGTGATGGTTAAGGTACTGTTACGTAGATCTCAATTCACCTCATCATTCCTGATTTTACATCCAAAGAACAAAGATCGAACTACAAATACGGACAGAACAAGAAAAAGTCAGCAACAAACCTCGGCATCGTCTCCTCCAGACTTCTTTTTCTTTCCACCGCAGACCCAGATTGAGATTGTGGCGGCGGCAATAGGCGCGGCGCCAGCGAGAAGTGTTAGAGTTTCGATCAGGTTAGATGAATCCATAGCGCAGCCTTTCGTCTTCTACACAATCACTAAAATGAGCAGACTGAATGCCGGAAAACGCACGTGTTAACGGTTCTTACCGGAAAGTGCACAAAATGCGCGACGGCGTCTGTTTAGACGGGTTTGGATTTCGCAATCTAGACGCGTTGTAACTCGAAATCATGAAAGTCGGACTTTCAGGCAATCTGGGAAAATGCACTCGTTTCCCAGTCAAACAGTCAAACCTGTTAGCCCAGTTCTGGTTTCAAGGATAGTTTTTAGGGACGGAAGTTCGAAGTTTCAGAAAATCACGTTTAGTTTTTGCTAACTAGTTTTCATCGACAATCTAATGTGTGAGCTTTTAAATACTTTTACTGTTTCAAATTCAACCGTCGTAATGTTTCCGTTCTCTCTGTGTTTGTAGTTTGATCCCAAGGCTTTCCGGTCAAACATCCGTAAGTTATGGTTTATTATGTGCCAATGATAAACTACAATCAAACAAAAATGGTTTTTCGTTTTTAGGTTTTTCCAAAACAGTCCGCTGAGCGAACAAAGAACAAATTGAGATTCCTTTATTGAACACAATCAATGCAATCACAGATATGGTTGACGGCAGGAAGGCTATACAGTAAGTCAATTGCACAGTCGCGTGAGACATGTAAGACACGTGAGACGCAGCACAAAGCACAAAAGAGGTGCAATTACGAAGTGCACGATTTCTCACTACACTGCTTATTTCATGTGACCATGCAATTTACTTCTAGTATAGGACAGGAACGGAAGAGGGTAGGGACGGGTGGGGATCGGCGGCGAGGGCAACGCACGGTCACTGACGAGACGTCCGGCGGTCACGTTCTACTCCTCGATCCTCGTTTCCATCGTCTTGGTGTAATCCATTCTGAAACAACAAGAAATTGAAAATTGTGCACGAAAGAGATCAAATCAGTGAATTATTCATGTAATTGTTTTTGTTTTGGTAATATGGTTCGTTTCTCATGTCACCTGAGAAGGTAGCCTAGACTGAAAGACGGGTTACCTGTCATAACACAAACTGTGGTTTCTACCGTTAGTTTGTCACCGTACAAACTACACGAAATTTAGCTTCAGGTTTCTTACCAGTTACAGTAAACCTGGAAAAAGAGTTACCAACACCGATTAGTTCACAAAAAAAAAACGGTTTCATATAGAATTGGCCACAAAACGACCGGGTTTCCGAGAGCGTTACTTACCATTCGAAGTTCTTCCTGTAGCTGGGCAACCTGCCTCTCCAAAGCCTCATTTCGCCCCTCCAAGATCTTATTTTGGTGTTGTTGCGTCACCAGCCTGACACAGACATCCGATGTCTGTAAAGAAGACATATCCTAAGCTGAACAATACGAACTTGTTGTCGAATACAACAAAACTCGCTGAAACTCTCTGTAGAAAGGTGTGACGATGGTTGGGATGGGGGGGGGGGGGTAAATGTATGAATTAGAGATGAAATTGGAAACATATCGCCCGAAAAGAAACTTCCTTCAACTATCAATATCTGGCGCGGTGAGATACCTCGTGAGCAATATAGTCTGTTTCACGAAACAATAGCCCTCTACAGTAAGATAATAAAACTTTTAAGTGAATTTATCATATCTTGTAGATGTTGTATATAGTTTAAACTGTGTGATTTAGTCTTCCACTTTGGATACTACAAGCATACAAAACAGTGAATCTTGAATTCTGTTTGTTGATTAGATAAATTCGTTTGAATTTTTGAAAGATTACTGTAGAAAGTCATCGATTGGTGAAACGAACTATCACTCACAAGCTGCTCATGAGATACTCATGATTGCTATGCTTCAACATAGGAAGTTCACGAGTAGCCACGAGGAGTTCATGAGATTCTAATGAGATTGGACGGTTTGCTACGCTGCCTGAAATGGATGAATAACTCACAAAGGCATGCTCCGACAACAGCTTGTTCTCCAAATGTTGGTTGCGGGCCTTGACTTCGGCCACCTCCGCCACCAGCTCAGTCTGGCGAATTCGGTGCTGCTCGTTGTCCATCCGTTCAGTGACCCAGCGGACCGCCAGTTGGGCATGCTGGAACGCATGCTATAACATCCCGGCCCCTTAATTCCAACCTGCGTCTCTCGCCCTAGCGCACTCATTCGCAAAACTCGTGTCCCGACGGGACGTTAGAGCAGAGAAATAGCATATGTTTGAGGAGACGCAGGTTAGGATGAAAAGGCTGGGTTGTTCATGAAAATGGTCTCAGAAATAAGGAAAACGTTGTTTACAAGTAAACTGATAGCAGAAATGTGAATAATTTCTGTACATACTGGAAAATACTGCAGTTCGAAGTAGTTCATTCATTGAGAATGTTTCTTTTCTTCGATCATTTTGTTTGTTTTCTTCGATCATTCATATTTCGAGTAATTCTGTGTGTAGTTTATAATAATAATAAACTTTATCAGTATAGTGATGGACAAACAAAGAGTTACGAATTTAAACCATATGAACTGATATTTGAGAAAACAAAGAAAAAGAAAAACTAGTACATACGCAAGTTGCTAATTTGTTGATACTACTGAGACTCAGTGAGAAGACCGAGATGGAAAGGGTACCCAAGATTGATTGATGTTAAACCGGAAACCAAAGCGATCAAAGTACACGTCAGATACAATTGGGGCCAGATGAGGGGTCAATTGATAGCAACCATGGAAACAGCTGTAACGTTCACGCATGGAAACACCGCTCAGGTGCATATTATACAACATGTCAACATTGTCATTTACACATTTCAAAGAAACATCATCGAGAGCATCATGGAACGGTGGAGGGTCGATTATGGATGGTGAATCACACATAGGAGAAGGATCATCAGATATTTGTGTAACTTCAACAGGGACGGGACTTTGGATAGCAGGTTGATCATCAAAATGGGTTGAACGAGGAGATATAGAGTTGGGAGATGGAAATGCTGAGACAAGATTGGAAACGACATTTCTAGTTTGTTCAACTAACTCCATTTCATTTGGCAGAATAGGATCGGCAGACGGTGCTGCTGTTGTAGTTTGGTCGGTGACCTCAGCTCGGGCGGCGTCTCGTTTCGATTGTCTGGCGAGGAATCCGGCCTTCCGCTGTTCCGGAGTCTCGAACTTTCGAACATGAAAAGTTGACATAGAAGCATCAGATTTCATAGCAGTAGATAGATCTATTAGGCGAGGAAACGGAATACCATCTTTGATAGATACTTTGAGTGGACGAGGTAAACCATCTTGACGAGGTTTACCCAAACGGTGAAGAATGGAAATATTAGATGGAGAGACGGATACCAAATTGAAAACTGAATTCACCTTTTTCTTTGTTGCAGAATCCTCTGGTAGACCATAAATAGTGAGACAGCGACGATCATTGAAGTGGTGGAGTTGGGATTGAATAATAGTGGGTAGAGATTGGGTCAGAGAGTCGAGTTTGTCGTTGAGTGTTTTGATTTCACTCAAAAGGGTGGAAAAATGGGTTCGAAGTGGTACCATTTTTGGACGAGGCGATGGCATAGTAATCAATCGAGAGGGGTCACCTCACACGACCGACACAAATGGTGGAATGACACAAATGGTGGAATGATTTTCGTTTTCGTTTAGCGCACCTCGTGCTGCATTGTATGAATGGATAAATATACATTTACAATAGAAAGTACATGAACGATACAAGCAAAAATGTAAACCCTATTCTACCTGCTCGTAGGTGGGAGCGCTGTGGTCCCTGAACGACTGCTGGCCAGTAGAAGAGTCAGCTCTGTAACAGTTGGATGAACACTATCGAGAGAAGGAGAGAGAATGAGAAAGATGAAGAGAGAGGGGAAGATAGGAATAGAAAGGAGGAAGAGAAAAGAGAGAGAGAAAGAGAGAGAGGGAAAGAGAAAAGGAGAGAAAGAGAGAAGGAGATAGATATTACCTCTGAGTGGAATGAGATTGACGCGACTCCGTATGTCTTCTCTCCCGTCTGCGTTCAGTCTTGGATGGCACTGAAATCAAATAAACAAAATGAATGAATTTCGTTTCATGGTATACGGTTTATACAAAGAAAGATTGAACACAACGAGGTGAGAGAAGAGCACAGAATAATAGAGACCAGAGAATGACACACAAAAGAGAAACGGTGAGATACCCAAAGAGATCAAGAGAGAGAAAGAGAGAGAAATAGAAAGAGAGAGAGAGAGAGGGGGAAAGAGAAATTAGGAGTAAATCTGAGAGGTTCACTAGACTTGAAGAATAGAAACTCACTGTTAGTATGGATGAGTAGAAGGAGCGAGTGTTTAGTAGAGCTCTAATAAAGACTTCTCAACGCTTTCCTGCTTATATACCTCACGTGGGTACGCGTTTACGGCGTAAAAACAGGAAAACCATTTACTAAAACGCAGTGGCATGGTGCTCGATCGAAACCCTACCCGCGGTCTAGAAAAGGTATGCTAGAAGTTCACCTACATCCCATCCTGCGTCTCTCTCTCTCTTAGTCTCTCTCTCTTCTCTTCTCTTTCTCTCTCTCTCTCTCTCTCTCTCTCTCTCTCTTTCTCTGTTTTACTGTTTCGCCTCTTATCCTGGTGCGATGTAAGAGCAGAGGAATAGCGTATGTTTGAGGAGACGCAGAATGGGATGCATTAAGATGCCGATGTATGGTTATATATATTTTTGTACTCAGAATAAAAGCTAGCGCAGTAATAGTTGCGCAACTAGTTTTTGCGCAAGTTAAACCTGCGCAATTTTTTTCGCACAATGTTGCACGTGCAACTCGTGTTTTTGCGCGGGAAAATTGGCGCATGTGTCACTTGCGCGAAAACAACTTGCGCAACTACAGCCTTTTTCATACCCACTGACACTCCTACAGTAGGAATACGACACTTTCAATACGTTCGAATTACTTAGTTGTTGGCGAAAAGGTCCACGATTCTGACAAATGAATATTGCGATTGTAATTTTTTCCCCAAGGTCTCGTTCAAAATTTCAAAAAAAAAGTTCGAAAAAACTGAACGTGATTTTTTGGAACTTTAAAGAAGGACGATTATGTGGTCCAATCGCAACGGTTCAGTCCTTTAAACTGCAATACATTTTTCAATTGCAGTTTAAAGGACCGTTGACGCGAGATTGGTCCACATAATCGTCCTTCATAAAATACCCGTCCCTGAAAACTATCCTGGAAACCAGAACTGGGCTAACAGGTTTGACTTTTTCCCCGGGGAAACGAGGGCATTTTCCCAGTTCTTCCTTGTCTGAAAGTCCGACTTTCATGATTTCGAGTTTTAACGCGTCCAGATTGCGAAATCCGAACCCGTCTAAACAGACGCCGCCGCGCATTTCGTGCACTTTCCGTTAAAAAATGTTAACACGTGCGTTTTCAAGCATTCAGTCGGCTCATTTTAGTGATTGTGTAGAAGACGAAAGGCTGCGCTATGGATTCATCTAACCTGATCGAAACTCTAACTCTTCTCGCTGGCGCCGCGCCTATTGCCGCCGCCACAATCTCAATCTGGGCCTGCGGTGGAAAGAAAAAGAAGGCTGGAGGAGAGGACGCCGAGGTTTGTTGCTCGTTTTCGTGTGTAGTTTGATTCTATTTATTTTAATCAAAAATCAGTATTTATGAAGTGAAGAGATCTAAGTAACTGTACCTTTACCACCACCCAAACTATTTTTATTGTCTTTATTTGATGAGTTTGCACTTTACTTAATGCGATTGAAGCATGATTTCGTTCGAACAATCATTTCTAAAAGAAATTTATCTTTGAAGTTGTTTTTAACAGTCTGTTTCTCAGCTTGAAACGTCAATAATCATAGTTTCCATTTTCATAATTAACTCTAGATATACTAAACACTGAGAAAGTGTATGAATGAACTCATTCCAGAAATCTGGCGCTGATGCCGACGACAAAGGAGGTTCGAATGTTTTTTCTTCAATATTTCAATCGTTTCATCTCCTCGAAACATAAACAAACAACCGAAATTTTGATCTGAGAAGTTTTGAACAACTTTTGCTGATAAATTCGACGTTTCTCTTTGAAAAATTAACGAATCATTGTATTCAATACAATTTTTTTCGAATTCAGGCGATGCTCCGAAACCCGCCGGTGGAGCTGCACCAGCCGGAGCAGCTGGAGGAGCTAAGGCCCCTGCTGACAAGGCTGCCGTGGCTGGTAAGGTGGACCATTTTGTAACAATCCACTAGTTTTTGATCTTTTCTAGGGAGAACGCAATCTTTTGAACTTGCTTCAACAACACTGTTCAGAGCACACATTATTTTCCACACACCCAGGTTTGTATAGTTTTCAACTGACCTGGAATGTTTCTGTTTAGATGCATTCTTGATATTATCACGGGCTCATTTACGCGACGATTGCAGTTAGTTGTTTGACATTTCGAAGCCAAATTGTTGTCTTCGACTGTTTGAAGTATGGACAAACTGATTTATCCCAGGAACCCAAAACTATCCGACCCTTGAATCCAGAGTTTCTACCACACTACTTGTTGACATTCTCACATCATCTCCTGAACCAAACTCCAAACTACAATGATTCCAGGAACCCATGACCCCAACTACCAGACCCTTGCCGGAGTGGGAGGGGAAGTATTCGGTGCCGACAAAAAGGCCGCTGGTGGAGGTGCAGCTGCCCCCAAGGCTCCCGCGGCTGGCGGAGCTGCCATGGCTGGTGAGTGTTGGTTGATTTTGTTTTCTCAACTTCATAGGTTGTAGTTTGACGCATAGAAATGACCATCGGAGGGCAAGTGATCAAATGAGAACACAGCAGGTCAAGCCACGCTGGATTTGGTCTCCATTTTTTGTTGAAAATCTGAGCCACGAATAGCTGTTCAACTTATTTCTTAGATGAACGTTCCGAAGTCGTACGGTTCCAACAAACCTGCGCGATTTTCTATTGGAGTCTCGTTCCGAGCATTCATCACATTGAAATAAATATTGCCTAATCCTTTTTCTAATTCATTCTTTTTTTTTTCAGGTACACACGACCCCAACTACCAAACCCTGGCCGGAGTGGGTGGAGAAGTATTTGGTGCCGACAAGAAAGCTGCCGGAGCTGCTGGAGGTGGTGCCGCTCCCAAGGCCCCTGCCGCTGGTGGAGCCGCTATGGCTGGTAAATAGATACATCTCTCACATAAAAGTTGATTCCCCTATCCCCCTATGATTCACAATCCATTTCATTCCAACAGAATATGAACCAACATCAACAATTTACACTGTTTTTCTATGTGAAATTGTTTGTGTTTCAGTACACAGCATAGTTTGACGAAATGGTTGCTGTATCATTCAAATTACGGCTGTTCATAATGCTCTAATCTGATGTGTTTGTAGTTTGAACCCAGTATTTTGAAGTAGATTCCAGCCGCTCTGCACCTCTGTTGGTGTCGACAATGATTTTGAGACCGCCCTCAGCTTGAATGATGATTTTCAGGGAAACGGACTTTTGCAGAATATTTTTGACTCGTAAACTTTGAGAAAATCGAACCTGTTTTATTTTCTGGAACGGGATACGGGCTGCGTTTTCTCGTCAAACCGAGCCAACCTGTTTATCGTGCGCCAATAACTTTCTAACAAGTAATAAATTTCTAACAAGTCTAGAAGAGCAAAGAGAATACATCCAGGAGAAAGCTTTCGATATTATAATCTCTAAAAACATCTAAATTCTTTGCGTATAGGCTAGTATGTTCAAACTTGATCCAACGTTTTCCTACTCCAGCTTCATGATCAAACTACAACCTACAATGATTCCAGGAACCCACGACCCCAACTACCAAACTCTGGCCGGAGTGGGTGGAGAGTGTTTCGGAGCAGACAAGAAGGCGGCTGGAGGAGGTGGTGCAGCTCCCAAGGCTCCTGCCGCTGGTGGAGGAGCTGCTATGGCTGGTGGGTACAGAGTACAGAGAACAGAGTACAGAGTATAGAGTACAGAGTATAGAGTATAGAGTACAGAGTACAGAGTACAAAGTACGGGAACATTGACTTTTTACCCCCCACCTTTCTGAAATTGTATTGCGTTTGGGGAATTGTAGTTTGACCCCCCCCCCACCGGGGGGTGATAACTCAATTTATCACCTGCAATACAAACGTTTGAGGGTGGGGGGTAGAAAGTAAACATTTCCGGTATTGAAGTTCAGCCCCCCACTCGTTGAAGTTTAACCCCCCACCATTGAAGTTCTACCCCCCGCCGACCCAGGTGGGGGGGGGGGGGTAAATAGTAAATGTCGAAGTTGATTTTTGACCCCTCCCCCTCTCCTAGATTTTCAGGTTTTAGCTTGGGTGGGGGGTTGAAGTGCTACGGGGGGAACCCAACTAAAGTGGGGGGGGCGATACTTCAATTTTCCCCAAAGTACAAAGGACAGAACAGAGCACAGTAGATTGAAACTACAAAGTAAAGCACAGAGACACTAGAAAGAAATTCAATAATATAGTTGTCCTTAGAACTAAACATTATGCTATGACATATCTTAGTTTGTGCAGTGTACAGACAAACAACTACGTTATGACGTATTCGCTCTCAACAGTTGATATACTGGAATCTTTTCTCTTGCAACTTTCTGCAGTTGGGTAGGACCACTCATAATTTCTAAATCGTTGGATTGTAAAGTGGCATTAGTTTACTCATTTTTTTCCATTTTGTAAACTTCAGGAACCCACGACCCGAACTACCAAACTCTGGCTGGAATTGGCGGCGACTGTTTCGGAAAGAAATAGTAGATTAAAAATGAATGAAGTGACATTTGTTCTTACTGTGATTCTAATTCGAAACACCTAAATACCCAAAATGATTATTTGAAATATCGTTGAGGTCAAGAATGCACGATCAAAAGCCAGGAACAGAGCAAAGAAAGAAAGCAATATTAAAAAGCTTGAAATCCAGTTGTGTGAAAAGCTCTTTCATGGTGAGACGTGTATCGACTCGCCATGAATCTGTTGTGTTTAGAGAATAAAAGTACAACTTCGCGAAATATCGCGATGGAACATGTGAGAAAAGTGACTGACGGAAATTTATATTGTCGTCAGATACACATCTCAGTCGCAACTATGTTTGAAGAGACATACTTGTTATTCACCTTCGTGCGAAGAAATGTGCACTGTAAACACGTTTAGCTCACCACATTGAACAGGAAAACACAAACGCAGCTGGAAACGTTGAGCAAGTGGTTCAATTGGTTCTGGAGTGGTTCAATTTTCCCACGCAGTGGGTTCCTGAACCGAACATTAAACCGAATTTTAAAAAAGTTATCGAAAAGTTAATCAGGTAAAACTGGAAAGTTACGTCGTGTTCTTTTATTTTTGTGTCAAAAATAACAATGTGCAATCGATTTCACCAAGTTCAAAAACGGATGAAAAATAATCTGAAAACGAGACTGTGCAAACTTGCAAAGTGGCATTGTACAGGTCTGAGAAGGTGTACAGGTTTGGGTTAGACTTGACGAAACCTGTTTTCGACCTTTTTGTCAGAGCTATCATAGGCTTTTTATCGTTCAACGAGTTCTTTCTCGGATAGATCCGTTTCCATGTGCACTTTGTGAACGAAAGTTCAGGTTTGCATTCGTGCAAAAATGAAAGTCTAGACTGTCGCATCAAAATCTCTACTTATCGCTTCGCTTCATTGAATAATTCAGAGAATGAATATCAATTTGATAGAGGTTACGTCTGATTGATTGGTATCAGGTTTCTGTTTTGTTAAAAGGAGCAAGAAAAAAGTTATTATGAAGAAACAGCTCATTTTGATAAATTATATCTAATTAGGATGCGATTCACGTAGTTTTTTCTGATTCGGCGCTCGCTACATACATTATGCTTATCCCGGTTTTTCTTTCGCTGTGTTAATAATTCTTTTTGCTTTCATCCAATATTGTGGAAGCTGTGGGGGATTATAAATAGCTAATTAAAGATGTTCAGTGTCACCTTAGTAGTCCTGAGGGTCATTTAAGTGCAAACTACGTGCATATTATACGAACGCTAACAGTTTTATCCTGTTCTTCCAGTTTAATTTTGAAATTAGGTTTTCATAGAACAAATATAATTACCAACTATACCGACTATACCGATTATACCGACTGAACATACACCGACCTCATACAACTTAGTTAGCAACACACTGACAGTTCAAAAAGAAGTAAAATTTCAGTGAGAAAAGTGAAATAACCTCGATATTAAGAGCGCACTAAAAGTTGACTGGGAAAACGTTTTCTCGAATACGGAATGTGACTTTTCCAAACTTCTCATCTTCGTTAATGAGAACGCGAACGGGTTTATCCTGGAAACCCGAAAAAAAAACCAAGACTGGTGAACAGGTTTGACGTTTTTCCTGGGAAACGAGTGCATATTTCCAGGTTTCTCTGCCTTGGTGGCGTGAATTCTTCCCAGAGGAGCTCATTCTAACTCGCACACTCACCTAGTTAGGTCGATTTCTCTACTTGGTGAGTTCCGTTCGGCTTCTGGATGCTCCAAAACTCAGCAGTTTTGAAGTCTTCATGGTTCATGTTCTTGAACTTTCTCACCCCTCTTTAGTTTGCCTAGAGTTATTGATTGCTATTGAGAATTTTTCACTCTAGCGGTACCTCCATTGCTTTTTTAGTTTACGCTTTTACTAGGCTCGTAACTCCCTTCTACTTTTTTAGTAACTTAAGATCTGTGATAATTTTAGACCTTTAATGCTAGCCTTCTTTCAGGACTGTGCTCTGTTACTGAAATGTGAATTTCAGTGATACCATGGAGAATAGAATAGAATAGAATAGAATAGAATGTTTATTCGCGAAACATTCGGAGTATTCAGATATTTCCCCACTTGCCTTGTAACCTTGTATTTCAGAAAATGCCACCCAAGACAGCCACCAAATCTGCCGCTCCCGCCAAAACTCCCGCCAAGAGCCAGGCTCCGAAGAGTGCTGCTCCCAAGAGCTCCGTCGCCCCGCCCACCAGCTCCGTGATGAGCCAGAAGAGCGTCGCCACAGCGGTATACTTTTGATGTTACTATTGCCCCGCACACCATTTGATGATTAAGTGAGATAACCTTGGGAAAGCTCAGGAAATCCAGGTAGACGAGACAGTACGACGACTTCTACCTTTACTTGGAACGTGTTTGGATAATCACGGGGTTTAGTTGACAGTGTTGACTAGTTATTGGTTGTATTGATTGTGATGGCAGTTTCAGGAACGTATTCAAGATTTTTCCTCGCGTAAGAATCAGGTTCTAGCTTACTCACTTCTTATAATAGAATTATACCTCCGTTTCACTACGGCATAACCAAAATTTCAAAAACATTTTGGATTTTGAAAGCTTCATTTATTTTGAAAGCTTCATTTGGACCAATAGTGCATGATAACAACACAATACAACACAAACCAACGACAAGCAGCAAAAACAACAAGACATACATTGTACTCAAAAGAATTACAATATGGTGAGCAATATATATACATACACGAGGGAAGTGGTTGAATAAACTGATTCCCTGAAAAGATGAATAAGACGAACGAAGCCAAATAAGGAAGGCAACTTACCCCTGATGTTTGTTAAGATTGAATATTTAGCCGTTTCTCCTACTTTACCTTGTCGTTGGTTCACCACTAATTATTGGTAGCCCCTGGGTTGCCACTATCTACATGAAAAGACCCCGGCCGTAGTGCACAGTTATGAATAGTCAGACGTGGTACAGCATCCGATTTTCCCGGCAACCTCAGGAACTTCCTAAATTCCGATCTCTGCACTCTTGATAAGCTCGCACTTTGTTAAAAACAAACAGATAGTTAGGGAAGACCGAAAAATATTGTCTGATCGGGTTAGCTTATTACCGTATATCCAGCCGGCTGTCACTCACATTGCCTTGCAGAGTAAATTATAACACTGGTAACACACTTGATGGCGAGCTTTTTCCCCGATAGTTTACTCGTACACCCTCGAATCTCGCGGTTTGAACGAAGGGTGGGTGGGTGGGTTCAAACCGCACTATCAGGTCCAGAAAACTTGGATAAAGAATAGCTCGCCTGAGCTCGCTCCTGATAATGTCGAGACCATTATCAGGGTCTCGCTACGAGACCTATTTCAAATGGCGCATTGGCAAATCGCCAAAATTCATTTGAAATTCCAATTTTAACCAAAATGCGAACCTCAATTCATGCTCAGAATTGTCATAAAATAAATAATTCCAGCCCGCAATGATGCCAACACCCGATCAAATCAATGCCTCCGCTGGTTCTGCCGTCACCGAAGGTATAACTTCATCGTGTCCCTCACCCGGCACTTTCATCCCGTCCTGCCTCTCTTGCTTTTCCACTATTTATTTTCTATCCCAGCGAGACGTGGGCGTGGAGAAATAGCATGTGTATAGAGGAGACGCAAGATGGGTTGACAAAACTGGGACGTTAATGGCTACCACCTCATAATTCATACTTTGATACGGGAGTCGAACTACTGAAATTCTTGTGATTCTAGATTTTTCACATGAGACTTTCCCTGACTTGTAACTCGCTTATTTTAGACATTTACAGTCAATTCCAATTCTAACTAAGATAACCTCTTTAAAAAAAAGTTTTATCTTGGAATCAATATTTTTACCGCATTGTGCCATGCATGTGCATTGATGACACAGGCTTGAGTGAAACGTGAAAACGTCTTTCCAGGCTTTTGAACGCGTTTGAAACTCTTGATAGGCTCTATGTTGACACTTTTTCTGTAGACTAAAACTGAGAATGTGGATACTGTACAGGTGATGGCGATAGGCGATAGCTACTAGTAAGTTTGTTAGCTAGGCCGACAGTTTGTTAGTTACTAGTCAGTTATTACTTAGTTAGATAGTTATTAAATAACTCAGTTAGTTAATAGTAGTTCGTTAGTTACTAGTCAGTTAGTTGGTTAGAAGTTGGTTAGTTGGTGGTAGCTGGTGAGAAGATAGTTAGTTTGTTGTAGTTTGTAGTTCAATCATTCATTTTCAGAGGAGTTGGCTAAAATGCAAGCTTCTGGTTCTCTGCCCGCTGGTGTCAATGTCGCCATGAAGCCCACCATGCACAAGATCAAGCAAGGAGATGAGGAGCTCGTCGTGGTACGTTTTGTATAGGTTTTGATATGTTCGACGTTTTATATTGACAGAATCTATCAATCTATCAATTTATCAATTCAATCAATACATAACAACATTTCAGTGAAACAGGCTGACTTTGTGCAGTCAGAACTATTTCGCCGGTATGAACCTAATAGATTTCAACTTTCGTACAGTAAGAATGTTAGAAACAACCAAGAATCATGTTTGGGTTGCGGTCTGTTTGAACGTTCTCTTGCAGATTATGCTGGACGCACCTCCCTGCGGTTGTCGCAAAGTCGCTGGAAAGCGTGATCGTTGTCGTATTCACAGAAAGGAAAAGAGAGTTAGTGATTTTTTTAAACTTCCTTTTTTTTAACTTCTCCAATCGTTTGTGACAATATTTTCAACGAAGTCAAGTGGTCAGGGTTCGACTGTAGCTCCACATGACACAGGATCTATGCTCAATCGCCACGAAGTTTGTCTAGTTGGTGGCGATAACATGTTGTGATTGTTCCTAACAAAACTGACAAAGAATAAGGGCGCACACAGTGTGTAACTAATGAATTCACAATTCAGTTTTTGCTAGATGTAACGTAATGAGGTAATTCATTTCCAGTCAGCTGCAGTTGAGCGATACATTTTTTTATTGATTTTGTTTATCGATTCATTCATTGTTTCATTTTAGGACAAGAAGAAGAATAAGAAGAAGTCCACCAAGAAGGACAACATGGCTCGCGATGACGACAGTGACCGCAAGTATGTCGAACTTGTAGTTTGTACTTTGTACGACTTTCTGAACAGGACGAACTCTCGAATTGAACTTTCAGACCCCCGACTTTCAGATCACTCAAATAGTATAGAAAATCTGTTACGGAAATTCTGTTGAAAGTTCTGTTGATGTGGAGTTATATTTAGTAATATATTTTCTCGATGTGATAACTCTCAAAATGTTTTGAAATTCGGGAAAAGATCTATCAAATGAAAATCTTTTCATTCTTTTTCTAATTGTAGAAAACTTGGTGCTCTCCGCCACGCCGAGGACTCTGACGAAGAAGTTGAGAAGGCCATCGAAGGGGCCATCACTCCCGACTTCATCGCCAAGTACACGGTATGTACAATCATGCGGAGGTTGTAATAGCCCCCCCCCCTTCCATAGATCGTCACAGAATTGTAGTTTGAACTTGATAGACACGAATTTTGAGTATATAGTCACAGGATCATGGTACACTGTCAAGTAAAGTAACATACATGTTGGCTTGCGTTGGAAATAATTCATTCATTTCCTTTCTATATGTAACAACACGATACTCAAGCCAGGTCAATAACATCTAAGTTGTGAATTCAATTATATACTTTATTTGATTGTTCGTGTTGTGTCAAACTGTAGATTTCCAGGTTCTCGGTGTCGGTGTCCTGATTCCCATTGAGCGTGCCGGAAACGGAGACTTGGTCGGCCCCCGTGCCGCTGCCCCCCTCGACCGCGTCAAGGGAATTCTCATCAAGGGACCTCAAGGTACAAATTCTCATGATCTCTCATTCTGTACTCTATCTTGTTACCCTCAGTGAGTCGAGTTCCTATTTGTAGTCTATGAAAGTTTTTGAAAAGTGGGTGTCAACCGCGACAGTTTGAGGGCTTCAAAACAACTTGCAACCAATTGACTATTTAATGACTTGATCTAACACAATCTTGTGACCGTGACCGGGAAAATTAATAGATTGTTGTGGTCCTTTTTTCTCTGCAGATCATAATACTCATATTGAACAATTATCGATTGTTCACACGTTTGGTCTTCACATGCTCACGTGTTTTATCGATCGATTCATTACAGATTGTCCCCAGTTCATTCCGGAGGACAAGCTCAAGGACGGCAAGACGAAGTATCCCAAGTGTACGGAGGGAAGTTTGGTGAAGAACGAGAAGGGAAAGTATGTCTTCTACTCGGATAAGGACTGTCAGGTACTTGTTTACTGTTTACGTTGGTTCGTTTATTAGTTACTTGAACTTGTTTACTCTCCACTCTGATTTGTTACTATTAGATTCAGATTAACAATAACAAGTTTTAGCTGCTGAAATATCAAATTAGGTTCTCTTTTTTTTTGGACTGTTTATCTAACTTTTTATGTAGTATTAGCCTAAATGTACCCAACTTTTCTCAACATTTCATAACCCTATTCCTAATTTGTGCTTACCATTTCATAACATATCATGTTTTATTTCCAGCCTGACGCTAAGGGTAACCCGGTGAACCTGGTTGCTGATGGAGTTGACGCTAAAGATCAGGAGAAGGTTGGAGCCGCTAGTGAGTACTTTTTACTATTTTTTGTGACTATTTTATGTGCCTATTATTAGTGACTATTTTGACAATGTAGATTTTACATGGTTTGACTGTTGTATACAACGTTACAATGTTATAAATCTTTACAGTGGAAACCATTGAACTTTGGTTCAAGTAAATTCTTTTAGAATCGTAAACATCGATAACCGCTAACCTTATAAAATCTGAAATTATGTTATTTTGTTTTTGTTTACAATCAGTACACCAATCTTTTTTTTCCAGACCACCAGGCTGGAATCGTGGATGTCAACGAATCTGGTATGCCCGAGTTCAGACCCGTTGATGAGGCTCATCCCGCTCCCCAGGTAAAACATACTTATCATCGTTGTTATATTTATTTAAAACAAAAATATTTGTTGTCATTAAGACTTTCTGGATGTTATTATGGAAATGCACGTATTTCCATAATACTGAGCACATATTTCCATAATACTTATCATCGTTTTTAGGAGGGTTTTCACAAGGGTTGTTAAAGTCGAACTCGAAACTTCTCAAATTCGTTCGAAGTTTTAAACTCGATTGACAGCCCTAGTTTTGTTTTACTTTGTCCCGTTTCACAATATTTTCCACTAGTTATCAGTGAACGAGTGAAGATTCTCGACCCACAAATACTTTGTTACTGTTCTAATCGACTGTTTTGGTCGAATAGTTGTTCTAATAACTTGCTATTAGTTACTGTGAACACAGGTTCGTTTCAAAGTTTAAAATACTGAGTTAAATCAAATGGAATTTCCACTTTCCAGGACAAATTCGCCACCGTGGGTGTCCTTGCCAAGATCGACAACGAAGTCGTTTTCGTTCAGACAAAGGGACAGACTGTCGGATCTGGAGACAGTTAGTTTGTTTATATGAAACTTATATGTTAGTATATTAACTGAAAGTTTAAGTATAGTAATTATTTTTGAACTCTATATCCTCTATACTCCTCTATAACGATTTCAACTCTATATCCGACTTACAGTATTCATGATCAGAAACTTTCACTAAGCTGAAACAACCATTTTCAATTTCAGTTCACATCAACTGAAACATCTTCGACTTTCTCAGACAGTTCTCAGTACTAGTAAAGTTGACTGAACTGAGTTATTATGATTTTGTTCACATTTTTCAGACGCTCCCGTCGTTGCTACTACCCGTGAAGGAGCTGTTGCTGCCGGAACCATCCTCGGAGAGGTATACTATTCTTTCCCGATTTCCGCACACTTCCCACATTCCGTTTTCACACGTTGGATCTTCATCGTTTTTAGAGAATTATCTCGCCTCTTTCAGCATAGTTAATACCGAATACTAAATGTAAAAATTATAATCGCCATAATAAATTAAATTATGTGCTGTCACAATAGCGATTTGCCGGTCTACATAATCGCCTCATGACCTGATTCACCTTCGCTAAACTAATCAATGTTAAGAAATCAATACATTAGTAATGTTTTGCAAGTAATAATGTATTGTAAGTTGTTAATTCAGGCTGTCATGACAAAGGAGGGCAAACTCGAGGTCGTTCCCGTTGGAAAGGTGCCCGAAGGCGCTACTGTCATCGGAAAAGTTGTCCAGGTGAGAAAGTTGGAAACTCTACATTCCGTTCTTTTCATTCTTTTCTTCATACATTCTTACATTCATACATACATACATTCATACATTCTTTTCATACACACACTCAAATGGGTTATATTCTAGTGTTCAGTTTGACATTTGTTGTTGTTTACTATTGTTTACTTGTTTATTCCAGGGAGACTACAACCAGCCGGTGCTTATCGCCAACAAGGATGCTACCATCGACAAGGCTGGCTGTGTCAATGTCGTTCCCGCCGAGGCTGCCAAGTACCAGGACAAGGAGTGGCAGGAACTCGCCAAGAAGTAGGTTTTTTTTATTAATTTTTGTTCTCAATTCAATTGTTCAATTCAATCTCAATTGTTGGAATATTTGACATCTGAACACCATGACATGACATGGAATAATTTTGGATCTATGGACTGATTTTCTGATTTGATTCTGAGGTGATAGAAAATTGTTTACTAACTAACTGAGAAGTTTGTATTTTAGTCACAAACTAACTGACTGCTGAGCGTATTCAGTTCCCTTTTATTCCATCGGAATAGTCCCGACTTTTTACACTTTATTTACTTCCGAGAAATTTGAATTTTCAGACACTCATTAACTTAGATTTTGTGTGTATGACGTATGTGTTTGTTTGTGCCCTAATACACTTACTTTCTTACTTGTTTATTTGTTGAAACTTACCTTTTTTCTCCGTGAATTTACTGGTATATTTACAGGGAAGAGACCAACCAGGCCACTTTTGCCAATGAGACCAAAAACGCCGAAGTCGCTGCCCAGGCCAAGATTTCCGGAAAGTCGGCCGATCAGGTCAAAAAGGACATGGAAGCTAGCGCCAATCCCGCCAACGGAGCTGCGGTCAGTTTTTGTTTTTCACTTCACCCGATTTGTTCACTACTTAAAAGTTACTTGCACAAGTAACTTAGTAACAACTTACTTACTACTTAACTGAGTTACTTGCACAAGTAACTTAGTAAATTAGTAAAAAATTAACTATAACTTATTAACTTAACTAACCAGTAACTATGTGAGCAAGTAACTTAGTAACTTTGGCTCATGATCATAATTTTGTTATCACTATGAACGAAACTGAGCGACGAGAGTTGAGAGATGATGATATTTGTTTTAAAAACTTGTATAGCTGAGACAAATTCATTTTGTAGTTTGTAGTTTAGCTGATATTCTGTTTCAGGCTGCCTGTGAAGTGCAATCTGTGGCCTTCAACCAGGGTCCTTTCGATCCCAACGCTAGTGTCTTCGTTACACCGGTGAGTTATTTTATATTGTTTTTGTTTGTTGTTCATTTACTCATTCAACTACATTCAAAGACCGGCTCTCGCTCACTCATTAGAGAAAGGAAAACATGAATTCGCCTAGTAGTTCTGGGGCATTTACGAGTGGCCTTATTTCTACCCCCGTAACTGTCTCTATCTCGAACAAGTTTCATATTCACCACAGTTTTTATTTCTCACTGTTCACTTGCGACATATTGTCGACTTCTCCAAAGAGTATTTTCGAAAAATGTGATTGAAAATAAGGATACCAAAATAATAATTTTGTTTCAGGGTAACATTGCAAAGGCCAGAGCAGCTGAAACTAAGAGGGACAGCAATGTTTCGGTGCGTTCACATTTTCTAGTACAATTTCATTATAGTTGTTTTGTTCTAGTTAGTTCCAATAGTTTTCGATGAGTTTTGCCACGGTGTCATTGCTTTTACTTATTACTTTACTTAAGACATATTTACTAGTTATTACTGTGTAAGTGTCATGTGTTTGCCACGGTGTCAAAACACAGGGTAAATACTATGTAAATGCTACCTACTTACTTGTAGTAAATACTACTTTACAATCAGAATTGTTTACTTGTTGTGTTTACTAGTTGTTTTTATTCATTTACAGTAATGGAATGTATTTAGGTGTTCGCTACCGGTGCTACTGGTGCCAACAGTGGTGGTGGATGTCAGAGTGTCTTCATCTCCAAGTGTAAGTTTGCTTAAATTAACTTGTTATATGACTTGAACTGTTCAATCAGTAGAGTGAATAGTAGAGTGAATCTCCTAATAGATCTGCATAGTTAAAATGCGTTTCTCCACAGTTGTGTGTTAAGTATATTTTGAGTTTGAGTTTGAGTTGAGTGTATTATGTGTCTGCCCACTTTGAGCAAGTGGTTTATGACGATAGACACTTTTTATTAGATCGTTTCATGGGTTTTACGAGGTGAATTCGGAATGTAAAAATTGAACGTTCCATTTCATGCTTCCACCGTTTCATTAGATTAGCAAAACCTACAAAACAACCAAATAGGAAAAAAATTCTGTGATTCATGTACTTTATTTTCAGAATCCGGGACATCACTGTGATACCATGAATAAAATTTGAAAAAAAAAACAATTTTAAATTGTATCTCGGAAAACTAACAACAAACAAACCAAGAAAACTGATTTAAAAAAAAGATTTCTGTTGTTGAGGGGACAAATATGGTAACAATGGCAGATCAGTCGTTCACTCGATAATTTTGTTTGCAAGGACATACGACATTTCATTTTCGAAACATAAAGAATTTGAGAAAGAATGAGAATGAATTAATGAACACACATAAGAATAGTAATAAGCAGCTTCACGTTCCATTATAGGTTTCGCTCTTTTCGAAGCGACCAAATCGAATAGTTTACAATAGTCAAATATTCAAAAATAGTCAAATAGTAAATAGTCAAATAGTCTTTACAATGTGTTTGTAGTTTGATCTGGTTGTTTTCAACAGGAATCAAGTATCAAAAAGAGTGAGAAAAAGACAGTGTAGTTATTCTAAATGGGGTGTCTGCGGTGTTTGCAGATCAAACTACAAATTAAATTATTTCACAAAGCTGTTTCACAATCAGCAAACTGTTCTTTTAGAGTGAAATGCACCCTTTGACAGTGAACGCTGACTGGGTATCTCGGGAACATTGACTTTCTTTCTCCCACCTTTCTGTAATTGTATTGCGTTTGAGGAATTGTAATTTGACCCCCCCCCCACGGGCGGGGGGTGATAATTCAATTTATCACCTGCAATACAAAAGTTTGAGGGTGGGGGTAAAAATTTAACATTTCCGGTATTGAAGTTCAGCCCCCCACTCGTGGAAGTTCGATCCGCTCCCCCCCCCCCCCCCCCCCCGCCGAACCAGGTGGGGGTAAATAGTAAATGTCAACCGAACAAAAGGACCAACTAAAGTGGGGGGCGATACTTCAACTTTCCCGGTATCTCATAAACCATCCATTTGTGAGGCCATGCTTTCAATATGGCCGACTCTTGTGACTCTTCGATCCTTACTTCTTAGTTGATACAGTGTACACAATAATAAAGCCTTAGTTTTCGAGTATTATAGTATATAGTATTATAGTAGTAGTATATACAAATATACAAGTTATATAAGTAATTTTCGTAAGAAACTAGATCGAAAGGTCTGTCGCATACAAATACTCGCAATTTCATCGTGATATTTCAAAAAAGTTGCACTCTGCGAGAAGCAATCAACGACCATAATAAAAACTGCCCTTTTCCGAAAAAAATGGGTGTTGAAGTTCAAAAAATGTCACAAAGTCTTTATTCGAAGAAATAGTACACTTATGCAGGTGCTTACAGGTGAAAATCATTTGCACTCTAGAAAAAATATCATTCACTACGTCGTAGTTTTGAGGGCGAGCTCGACACCATTTTAAATCTGATACTTCAACAAAAAGTATGGTCTTACATATTCACACCACATAAAATCTTACAGCACGCACGCACGCATAGAATGTCACTTCAACTTGAGAAAAAAATGTGTTCATTGGTTGTGTAATGTGCAGCAATAGCGAACGAATCACGCAGTCTGAAATACTGATGAGATAAGAGTTGTTCAAGTCAGAATGAGTCGAATTTCTCTTCATTCAATCCCACTGTCAAAGTACTGCCTTGCAGGTTCAATATTGTATACTAAAAGTAAATTGAATTGTCACGTGAAGTAAGCAGTCTGATGAGGCATCGTGCACTTTGTCATTCCACGTTCCTGATTTCTGCTGTGTTTAACATGTTTCACGTTACTGTGCAATTGACTAACAGTAAATCTCTAATTGAACAAAGTTGTAGTTTTCAGAATTGGGTCACAGGCGGTATTGAATGCAAATCCTGCTCTATCGTTTTTCATGGATTGGAAACAGTCACTAGAAGTTGGTAGGCGCCCCACGTAGGCATTATACTAAATGACATCGAAACGACATGAAAACATGAAAACACGAATAGTTTAGACCACACATTAAGGATTTTGAGGTGGAAAACATATACTTTCATGAAAATAACACTATACTGTGAAGCGTTACAAGTACGCGCAACTGGCCATAGACACGTACAGAACACTGGCATAATAAATAACGTGTGATAATGTTTCTTTAATATGCTGTAGAAACTTCCCAAGTTTGTAAAAGTTCTGTTTTGCGAATTTCAGCCTTTTAATGGGAAAACTAAAAAAACGGAGGCGCGCATTAGCCGGACCAAAGACAAATCTCGCACAGCGCTTCGCGCTGCGCGCGATTGAGAGTTTTATGATGCACAGTTGTTTGAAAAACAGTTTCGAAGTTAAGTTTCATACTAACAACCCTATTAAAATACTAGTGGAAACAAATAAAAAAGTGTGTGTGATTATTGTCATATATATTGATCGGCAGATTCACGTGATCAGCACGTGAAACTATATTTATCAGAAATATTTCTGAATATTCTACAACTAGTCCTGGACTGGTTGCTGTTGCGCCTGCCAATGTGTACTGTCTGTCGTGCGTGTGTGGTATACATGCCGCTGGGGTTCCATTTGACCTTTCTATACTTCATTTGGGCATATATAAAAATGTGGCAACTTTTCTCGACGCTGTTGACTGTGTTCAACAGATGGACTGCTGTGTATTTCCCGCTTACCTACGATAAGGTTCAATTGACTTAATTTCCTCAATTTTCCATGGTACTTCTAGACTCCTGTAACAACAATCGCTTCAATGTTTCCTCATTCAGCGTCAAAGGCGCCTAGTACTAACAAATCGAATATAAATTAGCATTTTCTTCTTGAAGGTGTAAACAGCTTTGGTCATACTTCGATCAGCCAGAACGTTCTATAAAAAACTACAATTATAAATGAACTAATCTATGCGATGAACAGTTTGTAGACTTGTTTTATGTTTTTCAGTTCTGGCGTTCATATCTGCGTTTTTTCTGGTTGTTGAGTTTCACACTTTCCCTTGCTACTACATGGTATATTCTACCATCGCAGGCATATTACCGTAGTTATGGAAAGGGCTTGGGATCGAGTCCAGACTATAGTAAACCGTACAGTCAGGTTGGTTTTGTAATCAGATTACAGTAATAACAATAATAATAATACATTAAATAAAGTACAGTAAACCGTACAGACGGGTAAGTTTTCTTTGCAAGGATCATGTAACAATAACTAGAAACAAATTTATTAATTTTCTTAAATATACATTTTTCTTTAAAAAAACAGATTACAATTAATCGTTCAGTCAGGTTTTTTTTGCTCATTAGTATTCTGTTGTGTAGGTGGTAAGTATCTCAATTGTTTAGTCAAAATTAGATAATTGTGTTTAATATATGATAACAGAGAGCGCACGTTTTAGTACCCCACGCGAGTTCTGAAAACTTCCGAGAATTTTATAAAATGTGATTTTTCAGTTTCGACTCAGCTCTCATATGTTTGTAACTTCAATTTGCACTACAACTTTGAACATTGTTCTCATTTTGAGCTCAGTTTTCAAACTGAAGCAACAAGATTTTATTGACAACAGCTCGAGTATCGAGCGATCTCTATGGTTTACCGGAGTTCTGAACTTTCTATTTCATTCACTTCAAACAGCTTCGCAGGTTAGAATTGAATAGATTCATTCACGGTCCGAAACGTGACATTGGAGAAATGTAAGAAAATTAAGTTGATAACATCTTTGGACTTTTTGTCTTATTAATCGTAAAATAGCCTGTCATTGTAGTTATTTACGCTTGCCAGTGTTTACAGACGCAGACAGATTCAGAGAAGTGTTTCAGACGCAGACAAGCCAGTGTTTTCTCATAACAACTTTATTTCTCTATGTTTCTTATGATTTAATGATAAAAAAGAGTATTGTAGCTCTGTTACGCACTTCTGGTGATAAATGATGCAACTAGACAGTGCTATACGATTGAGCGGATATTGTACCTGTTTTTAGGAGAAGGGTGATTAACACCGGAGAGAAGAGTTCTGGGAAATGAGTATTTGAAATAAAGGAAGAGAATGTAGAATCCTATGTTTCACCTTTTCTGTTATATATCATTATTTACATAGTTTCTTGTTCTCCATTTTCAGTAGGAACAAATGGACTTAAAAAATACGTAAAATCTCCTGGATTAATGAATGCGTGAATCTAAAAACTTATATGAACTTTTTATTTTATGATTTTTATGTCGTTCTTGCAGATTGTTTACTACTACCTGTCCAACAGCGCGCCCAGTTCCACCAATTATTACTATCTCGTCCTAATGTTTCGGTTCAGCTGGATTATTATTGACTTGATATCTCTGAGCCCCCCTTGGATCCTCGTTTCCGTCAACAAAACTATTCGGGAAGAAGTTATTGCGACTAAATACAACAATTCAACCACACGAGTTGAAACCATATCCATGCGCACGCACTCCTAGGAAGTTCCGACAAAAACATTGTACAAGTAAATTTGATTAGTCAAATAAAGTGAGCATTCTAATGATGAGTCGTGCACTTTTCCGTTGCACCTCTCTGAGTTCTACTGTGTTTACCATGTTTCACGTGACTGTGAAACTGACTAAAAGTACAATTTTGGGTTGGTTTCGCACGCATACGTGCGTATTTATACGTAATTCGGACAATGAATGTGTAGTTGTGAAGGTTTAACGTTATTTTGTACCGCAAAGGTTAACGAAAGAAAATGAAAAAAAAATAGGAAAACACCCTAAAATGTCTTTGTTTCCTCAGCCGATCGGCTTCTTCGAAAGCAAAAAAAGAAGTTCCAGTCACGTGGGCGACTCATGTATCACAGGCCTGTGTGTGTTCACATTTATTACATATTTATTATAGCGCATTTTCCGAAATAAACTACCCATATACATTTGATAGTATACTTGTATAGGTGATTAAAAGGTCAGAACCTAACAGACGATACGTAGGACAGCTGACAGCCATATAGTTTCGTGCGTATGCTCAGAACGATTGGCGCCGATTTGCCGCGATTAGCAAACTACAGTAGCGAGAAAGCACGCAGGTCGATGAGGCCGCAGACAGTCTGAGATATCGGTGCCTCTCTGACCCGCACACTCTCTCGTTGAGGTCGCTACAAGAGTGGCTTGCTAATTGGCAAGGAATTGTGTGAGTGAAACGGACTATACAAAAACAATATCAAATATTAAACTCTCTGAGAAGTTGTCCAATAAGTTGTTCATATTTGGGGCGAATCAGCTGCAGACCTTCCTTTGTCAGATGAACACCATCCCTTGTGTAAGAACGTAAACTGGATCTGTTGTAGAAATACATGTAGTTTCCCTCGAACATTGCCTGGAAGTTGCGAAGAACGTTGTGAATGGGAGGCTCTCTCTTTCTCTTTCTCTCTTTTTCATTCCTTCTCTCTTTCTCACTCACTCACTCTCTCTCTCACTCTCTCTCTTTCTCTGTCTCTCCGAAGGAGGCCGGTACGGTGTATGTTTTGCCCAATTCTGCTGTGTTTGTAGTTTGATCCCTTTTCTCGTCAAGTTACCGTGTGTTTCGAGGTCGAACTACAACGATAGTTTGCCATGCCATTTCTTTGAGAAAGTGGTAACTATACGAAAACAAAGTCGTGAAATGAAATTGTTGGTACAATACAATTCAAACACTAGTAACACATGCATCACCAACCTCGTTCACTTTGTTTAGAATACAGTTCGAACAGTTCAAGTGCTGCAGCCTCGCTCGATGGAACCTTTGCTGAGCCGAATCTTGCTGGAATTCAGAGATTCCTAAACAAAAATCGAAGCACTTCCCGGTGCGCAATTGTGTCCACCAATAAAACCATTAGGGCCAATTTAATGTGATTAAAAAGCTACGAGGCCGCAAATGGATCAAGTATACCGAAGACTGAGTATAATCTGCGTCTCTCCTATTTGCACACTCTCTTGCCGATACCGCTACAAGATCGGCTGGCCATTTGACTGGGAATTGTCTGAGACTTCAGACAACTCTATGCCGATAGCAAGCCACTTTTGTAAATGCCTCGACAAGACTTTCTCAGCCTGTCTGCTGTCTCATTGACCTGTATGCTCTCTCTCGTTTGTAGCTTGATAATCGCACAAAATTGGCGCCAAAGTTTCTGATACCTTTCTCAGGGATAATTTGGCAACGTACAAATGAATTTCAAGATTTTTACTGATCGAAGTTTTCGTGAAAAAGTCACTTCAAGAAATTCGCATATTCAAAGTTTGACCTACATTTTACTGTTACTCATTACTGTTTCCTCCAGGTAATTTTCCAAACTATTTGCAAACCCACCTGTCTAGTCACTTTCATATCATCCAGATGTCTTCTCTGTTGAAGTCTCTTTCCGATTTCCTTAGCAATGTCATAATGTATTGGCGAAAAATAGTAGGGCATGTCGATCACAACATGCTTACTTCTCTCACTTGAAATGAGAAGTTGAAGGAGGGCAGAAAAGTGTCAAATTTTTGTAGTTCGTAGTTTGATCTTGAGGTTCTCCCGGCAATTCACAGAAACAAAGCAACAAACACAGCGGGCAACATAGGCCCTATTTGGTGAAGTGCTTATAGAACGAATAGCTCATCAAGCGGGTGCAACAACTAACATATCGGTCTTACTCACCTATCTCTCTCTCTCTCTCTCTCTCTCTCTCTCTCTCTCTCTCTCTCTCTCTCTCTCTCTCTCTCTCTCTCTCTCTCTCTCTCTCTCTCTCTCTCTCTTCCTCCTTTCTCATCTAGATATCCGTTTCATACGCACTGAGACCTGTTGGCAGCGAGATTTGCGGATGACCATTTTTCAGAGCAAACATGAGTATTCTAAAAACCCTTTTTTTCGTGTTCTTATGAGACATAACAATCCCTAACAGAGATTTTCAGTTTTTTGGAAAACTCCAAAGGGGTGAAAAATAGTCTGGAATATTCATTGGCACGCTGCCAAGTCTCAGTGGGAATGACCGGCACTATATCTCATACGACTGATCTCTTAACAAAAAAATCCATTTTCGTAGAAAGAGACGAACATGCCTGAAATAGTCCACGTTTTTTCGCATAGTATTCAGAACAGTATCGTTGGTGAAATCTCTCACTGGACCAAGAACTTCTTTCAATCTGTAATGAATTGAGTGAAAAAAATTAGGTGATAACAGTATGGAAACGGATTCAAAAAAGAAAAGGATAACTTTGAATTCTTAATTCTGTTCCATTTAAACTTTCAAGATGTTTAATAGTATTACGAGTGAGCTTCCCTTGAGTAGTAGGTACAGTTTTGTTCCATTACCCTTCAGGCAGGGTTCATACTTCCTGTCGCTGAATTAGGCGACAGCAGCAGTCGCCGCGTAGCATTTTCAAAATGCTGCTGTCGCTCATATTGGCAGCAGCAATGTCGCTTGATCTAGCTACCAAAAAGTATGAACGATTATTTCTTCGATTTCTACTAAATGTCAAATTTTGGTCAAAAACCATGATCTTTTTCAAAAATGGTAGTTTTATTTGATAATTTTGGTCTAGATTTTTCGAAAAACCTTATTGCATGGTTATTTGGTGGAAATTTCTATCATGATACAATGAGTGGTTTTTTATAAGATCCAATGTTTTACTCTCGATTAATGATTTATTTTATTTTAAAACCCACTCCAAGTTCGAAAGGGTGATTTTCTTAGAAAGTCAAAAATCAGATTATTTCCCACCCCAATTAGCGGTGAACAATATTGATACAAGTGATATATATTTTAACTGAGTTAGTAAATACCATAATAATCATTCGAATTTGAGAAATTGGAGGAATGAAGAAAATATTAAGCAAAAACCAATCAGCGACGCGTCATGTATTTTACTAGCTAGTAAACTACACTTGTCGCTGAATTCGGCAGCAATTGTCGCCGAATTAAGCGACAGCGACGTGATTTGGCAACAAAAAAGTATGAACACCCAGTTGGCGACGCGACGTCGCTGTAGCGCAATTCGGCAACAGGCGACGCGATCGATAATCATGATTTGTGTATTGTCGCGCGTGTTGCCGAATTCAGCGACAGGAAGTATGAACCCTGCCTCAGAGAGTGACCAACTTTTTGTTGTAGTTCAATCTAGACCATAATTTCACACCATAATTTCGAATTTTGAACCAAAATCAACAATATCCAACTACAAACACGGAGGTATTGGAGAACATGCGAAGAACAAACCCTATAGGGGGTTTTGCACCTTAATTTAATATTAAAGCAGAATACGTTATAATAAAACCAACTTGGTTAAATAAATGATGAACAATATATCCGGTCGCATCTTGTCTACAGTTTCGCGAGCAGCCTCAGTAAATTCGGGGCAGTCATTGTGGATAGGTACGCATCCTGAAACCTCTAGGTTTCGTCAAACCGTTGTGGACAACGTTTGTCAATTTAGGTGTGGCGATTAGTCAGCTCATCTGCGTATCTCTGATCTACGTGCTCTCTAGTCGGCTGGCGAGTAATCAGACCGCCCAACTACTTGTTTGTTTTCCTAGTTCTCTAGAATGTTTCATTTTTATCTTCGTTTCAGAAAAGTTTCACACGATCATAATTCTATTTTTACGAAGCCGTAATCTTTCTCTGCTTCTGTACTTTTGGACGTTTGTTCACTGTACCAGATTTGCTGAACAGTCGCAGTTGGCTGTAGCGATTCTTCAAAACATGGCTCAGCAAAAACAGTGCCCGGAATGCAATTGAGTTTCCAATTACAAGTATTTTCGGCCCAGGTCCTTCCTGAAACAATCGAAGCGGCAATTACTGCAAAAATTTGATCAGAGACTACGAAGTACAATTTGTAGGCCTATCGAATACGTCGAATAACGCTTTTTCGTAAGCCACCCGTGAAGATGGGCTGACAGGTACCAAATTTTGTGTCTTGCGCTCCGTCATTTTTTCGCTCCAGCGCGAATGCGCCCCAAAAACGGAATTGTCGAATCTCCGCTGATTTTTCGTGATCAAGTGATGTACAGCATATCAATGAAAAAGTTTCTGTAGCGCTTTGGATTGGAGCAAAGGGACTGACCGTGGAGCGCAACGTACCAGATTCGGTTCCTGTCAGATCCCCTTCAACTAATAAACACGAACAAATCGTTTCCAGTACTACAAAGTACAAGTATAGAGTTAGTGGTTCTATTCCGCTGTATTTCCAACTTTACCAGGTGGGTTTTCGGACGGAGCGGTACATTCTGGCGTTTAGTTCGAACTACAAGTCATTTCGAGTCGAGTCAAACCCGAAACTCGAAAACAAGATTTTTCCCGATTCTCGAGAACTAGAAATATTGTAGTCGATTAACAACTCTAGTTTATATCAAATACTGAATGAAGCGATTCTGTCCGCCCTGCTTCACTATACCTTGTAGTAGTTGTTGTATTGTACTACTTTGTATATTGCATGTTATGTTGTATTACTTGTTTTATCTTGTTTTACTTTCTTGTACTATTCTACGCCTGCGAATACCTTTTGACACCTCCATTCCGAGTATTTGGTGTTATTTGGCCAATGGTTCTCTTCTGTACCATCATCACAGTGTAGTGGAAAAGTGGATTTTTCGTAATCACCCATATTCCATGCGATAGCTTTCGCTGAATGTAAAGAGAAATTGAGTCGATAACAGTATGGTGAATGATGACTACAAACTACAAACACACCAGCAACAAAATTCTTTGAACTCACACTCACCGGTTAAGGATTGGGTTAACAAACTGTTTAGTGAAAGAAAACGGAGAGGTTTGACTTTCATACTCTCTCACCTATATGAATTGGTTTGTTTTCAACTGATATGAAATCCGTCGAGTAATAAGTAGATGAACCACATACGAAAAGAACACAGGCGATTGCCACCGCGACACTAGTTGCCGTTCTGCAGTTAATGAGAAGTTGCTGTAAATGAACGAAAGCATAAAATTATGGAATCGTTGAGTTTAGAGAGAAACAAGAGAGTGAGCTGATATTTCTTGTGGAACGAATATTTACTCAACATATATTACGAATTAAAGTGAGTGAGCCGAACTACAGACACAGCAAAAAAAATGGGTTTGGGAAGAGCGAGCCCTTCAAAGTACAAACCCATGAAACACGTTGGAGAACACAGTTATTCTATAATGCAAACTAGTTTTTACAGAACGAGAGCAGAACAGGAAAAGCAGTCCTATCTGGGTACATCATTTGATCAGAACTTTTGAAACGTACCTCAACTAATAGATGAAAGAGTGAGGCAATGAGGATGCTTCCGAAGAAAAGTATAACGACAGCTGAATTCGAAGCATTTAACACCGATAGTGTCAAGTCAAAAACTCTAATTTGATGAATTTGATTGAATTTTTCCCTTTTGTTGTCTGATCTAACAACAGTTATAACAGCTCGAATCCACATCTGCCCAAATTGCTCAAAGATCTTCCTCAGAGGGGTTGGGTATTGAGTACCAACAACAAGTTTCCACTGAAGGTTATTATTTTATTTAGCTGGGGAACAGTGTTCACGTGATTTTCTGCAATGTGAAATTTGCGACCGCTGCGTGACACGCACCTCGTCTTGATGAAAACAGAATAGAGCAGCTATCTAAGCTTGTGAAAATAGTCTCCGATCTCCTTTAAGCTTAAAGTCTGTTCTGGAAGTGGTAATCCCAGTCCAAAATTTCGATTATTCAAGTTATCGAGTTTTTGAGTTCTGAGTTCAAACTTTATAACTCAAATCACGCACTTTCACAGTGGAGACGACTTTCGTTCAGATAATACTTGGTGCCAACAATGAGTGGCCAGTGTACCAGATAGAGTGAATAGGATACATCTCCCATGTAAACTAAGTGGTTATTGGTGAGTAGTCGGCTTGAATCCTTGTTGCATAGGAGTATTACACACGCGGTAGCGGTTGTGCCAATAAACCTGCAAATTGTATTAAATATGTTCACGGGTAATTTTTTTCTCGATTTGAAAAGTCATACGGTCCGCCATATAGATACTGCGGCTAGCGGGGATCGAACCCGGGTCATGTGGAGCGGCAGCCGAACGCTTACCACTGGGCCACTTGTCTTGTTGTCGTAAACACGAACAGTGACAATGTTCATTTTTGAGTTTGATTCACGTCATAATTCACAAAACTATACCCACAAACAACGGGATAAACGTTAGTTTTGCGGTTGAAAGATAACTGGTTTTTCATGTTAGGCGAGCAGAAGGGTACCTTACTCGGGTAACCGGAAAACCGGTTACCAACAAACTCGGTATAAGTCACCTCATTCCGCTCTGTCCGGTACACCGTGGATTGATAGTCACAATTGCGATAAGTATGAACAGTAGAACGTCACACAGTTTGAACGTCGAGATGTCTTTCTTTTTTACCTCGGCACACTCAAAAGCGAGAGAACCGAGGAGAAACTGCCAGATTCTGGAAAAACCGTATAAAATACGAAACGGAAGTTCGTTATCGAACTTTTTCTAATTTTGAACCTTCATGAACACGTTATGAGGGTTCTTCGAATCGTCCCAGCTCAGAACAACCCGAAAAACGTTGTTCTTTGTAGAATCTGGCTAACATTCAGAATTTAACTGACTAGTTTATCTCAGACCTTCAATTGGAAAACCTCACCTACAAAACATGAATCCATAGGAAACAATTGAAGTCGAAAGTAGTTGTAGGAAAAAGGATGCGACCGCCAACAAAATCAACAACGCACACCTTGAAAACCAGATGAAGTTTGAGAAGTTGACAATATCTGATTTCTAGTTCGATCTGCACAGCAAAAGTGTTGAACAGTCAAGATTCACTTTTTATCTGAGCATTTAATATAGCGACAACTACTATGAATCCAGAGCTGAGGTGTAATTGGTTGGAAACACAGCCCGAATCGCCAGTCGCTCTGATTCGTATGGAAATATAAGCTCAACATAAATGTTTTCTCGTTGATAAAATAAAACGGAATAGTAAATTAATCGTGACGTCTTCGTGGCACTCCGATAGAAAAAGAGAGAATCATTAAAAAATGAAAATTGAGGGAAAATAGGTATATTTTTTCTGTTACGGGCGCATAGTATTACATGCAATACATAAATGCTGGACGATTGAGTTGATGACTGTACCTACAAGTAGCTATCTAGAAGTAGCTACTTTGTTAGATGTTGCAAGATAATACTGGTTCAACCTTCTCTTTTTTTCCCATCGATTAGTTGCTCCAAGAACAAGCGGAGCTATCGAATAGAACTGCAGTTCCACTCCGAGCGACCACGAATGAACAAAAAAGCGATACGTCGAAATCTGTAACGTTCGTGGAAATTTGACCTCGTTGTACACTATTAAACTCGTAAAACATCGTTGAAGTTTCATTTCACGGAATTCGACCAAAAATAACATGTTAGAATAACATACACTGTCTCGCTTTTCCCGAACCCTGTTTCTGAGAACGAACCCCATATTTATGTTGCACTAGGTATCCAGAGAGAGGGAGTACGTTGAAAGTTGTAGGTTGACCTCTCACACATTTTGAATGAGTTCCAACCGACAAACAATACCATCAAACTAAAAACGCAGCGGGATAGGAGAAAATCACAAAATACACCGTTCTTCATTCTCTCGAAGAAAGAAAATGTTCATAAACTTGTTTTCAGAACCTTATTCATTAGAATAATTCGAAAAAAGTCTTGTTTAAATCAAAATTAAGAAGATTTTCTATTGTGAAAAAGGGTTATTACGCTCTATGAAACCAACCAGATCCCAATAACCGTGCGATTCGTAGAACGGTTGTATGTTGGATGTGAAAGTGAGAGCCCACTTCAAATCGGTTACTATTTCTGCTCGGTCGAACTTGATAACCACAAAGTAGCATCCTGAGAAATAGGTTCGAATTGTATTACTTAGTTTCTATCATAAAATGTTATATTTCGAGAGAAAAACTTCAATTTATCACATGTTAACTTATTGAAATATGATTGTAAAAACTGTACGACTGCTACACTCCAGGTATCTATAGAAAATTCCAAAAAACGCTTCGAATCAGTATTTTTCGCCAAGTACAGAGTGCAGCGTCTTCATTCTCTCAAAAAAATGTTTATAAACTTGTTTTCAGAACCTTATTCTTTTAAATAATTAGGCAAAAAGGCTTGTTCTTTATTAAAATTTAGAAGATTTTTTATCGTGAAAGAGGATTCTATTGTGAACGTTCATTCTCAAGTTCAAACTCGTTATTGTTTACAAAAGTACTGACCAGCGTAAACAAATACACAGACGACGAAAAACACTGGCACAATCCGTTTGAATCTTCTAACATAAAATTCTTTCACAACTGAAAATGAAACCACGTCTCTGGCTAGTATCTGGCTCATCAGATACCCGGATAGAACGAAAAACCTGAAAATGGTTGAAGGGGACAGAGGAAAAAAAGTTAATATGAAAGCGCTCTCGAGAGACACTGATTGATACCTGTTTTCATTCAAACTAACAAACCTTTGAGTACGACTCACCTATCTTAGTCTGTTTTGGCGCACGCAATGTCATTCTTAGGTATAGTCGCCATTTTCCCCATAAAGACAGCATAGGGTTCAAGTGATTGAGCGATGCGGGGCGAGCGGTCGTTGATTATCTGCCAGCAGTTGAGAGAGTGTGTAGATCAATGATACGCAGACGAACTGGCCGCTCGCCAAACCCCGTCCCATACAAAATCGATGGTACGGTGTCCACAACGGTTTGACAAATTCTATAACCCGGGATACTTTTCAAATAGATCACCATAGCTAGTTGTAGTTGTAGTTTGAACTCGTTATACGCCTTGTTTTCCAAACTTCGACCAGGAAGCAACGCGATCAAACTACAAAAACAGCCGGATAAAGCAACATACACCGTATATGCTTGCAGTTGAAAAAAACGAACCCTATGAGACTCGATGGCCGTGCTTGCTAACAAATTGTAGAACGAGCACCAAACTCAATGTCAGCATGCCAAAACTTTTAGTTGTGGTGAAAAAACCTTCAAAAATTACTAATGTCGCTAAAATAGATGAATAACCGCTAGGTAATTCCATTTGTGTGTGCAGACCAAACTACAATTTTGGTTCGGTGATTTTCTGCCTTCTCTCAACTCACATGTCGACACCCACAAATGCCAGTGGAAATCTATGTGGTTTGAGATGGAAAAGGAGAACAAGCAGTACAGCAAATCCTCGAATTCCCTGCAGATCCGCTCGCTTCATCGGCTGAAAAGTATCATGGTGATGAAATAAACAAAATAACGAACAACAAACAAATTTACATCACAGCACAAACAACAAACAAACATTCAGCAGCAAACCAACAAACAACAAACGAACAAAATACAGTGATCAGAGAAACTACTACAAAACCCACGTCTGGGCTGGGATCAGAGCAACATAGATCGCCAAAGTATGATTATACTCTGTTTCACCAATCGATGGCCTTCTACAGTAATCTCTCCAATTTTCAGATGGCTTTTTCTGACGTACCGTTTATTAACTTGGTCTCAAAATTCCAGAGAAAAAACACTACTAAAATTTTGAGCCTATCCGAGAACGCCAACATACAGACCTTCGACCTAAAAGTTACATGACTATTACTCAGGATGAATTGTATATCCGCAATATATATTTCAACACTTATTTAACTCCTCCATGTGCTCGATACATCACATGGTGCTCTCTGAATTTCCCGCTCCAAGTGCTTATTGAACGAGGAAGGGGCAAGTTTCAGAGCGCGAGAAAACGATTCTATTGGATCTTAATTAACTGTCAATAATCGCGGATCTGAAACAATTGGCTTTGTAGGCAGGCGGATACATAATATGTAATCAGTGGTCTACGTTGGGCTGCGCAAACACTGATTGATTGATTGATTTATTTACATGCAAGCATGTGATATACAAGAGGAGAAAATAAAACATCGGCATTAGGAAACGAAAACATTCAAATGCGGAAATAAGAGTCGGAAATCGTGGAACATCATTTGGTGGTTACCAGTGAAGGAAAAAAACAATATACCAGCACAGAATACAGATAAAACAACTCACAAGTACGAAGGAAATAATTTGGGCCAATCTCACAGGATGAACAGAAAACCAGTGGCAGTATCATTTAAATGCATTCACCTAAAGTGCTTTTTTGCGGCTGATAACGACATCGGTATTTTGGATTTCTTGCTCAATTTCAAGTATTTGGACCCAGCCCGTACTGTGAAAAACTTGGCACGTTGGCTAGTTTTTGGGGTGTGGAAACTGAATTTCGCGCTAGAACCCCTAGTACGTGAAGGTTTGAACGTGAAAAAGTCTGTTGCACTTAATCCACATTGTCCAGTTATGATTTTATGGATCATCACTAAGGGCAATGGGAGTATGCAATGGGAGTATACTCCCATTGCCCTTAGATTATTTCACCAATCGATATTTTTCTACAGTAAGCTCTCGAAGAAAAGCTTCTGCATGATTGCAGTAATAAAGGTAAGAAACGATAAAACAGCATTTTCAACTTTCTAGAACTCCTTCATAATAAGACAAATGAACTTGAAAGATCACAGTCCTGCTGTAAAGGGCTAATCTTGCGTGGAACAGAGTATACATTTCACATCCACCTCCACGCCCATACAGCTTTCTACTATTTAGAGAGTGACCAAATTAATGTTCTAGTTTGATCTTGAAACACATAGTAATTCTTGAGTTTTGACGAAAAAGCAACGGAATCAAACTACAAACACCACGGAACACAATAGTTTGCACTGTATAGGGCGTGCCAAAATTATGAATTGTTTACTCTCGCCGGAATCGAACATACGAGCAGAAGTTTTGTAGTCATGCGTAACCCCTGCGCTACAAGAGTCGTTAACTGGTAAGCTTCGAAATAGGGGACGTGTGTCTGTACACAGCGAAAATTGAGATATACAGTATCCTCTTGCAGCTCCGTTGGCGACGACTTTATAGGCCTCTTTTTGGAAAGAGCGTACCCTATATACATACGAACTGATGGAAACTCAAACTTTGTAGTGAGTAATCTTGGACTCCTTGCTATGAGAAATCACAAATATTTGCGAGAGTTGTTAACCAGTCCGATAAGTTTCCACGTTAATTCCTTGACTATGCCTGGTCATACTGTAGGAGTTTCAGTGGGAAAGAAAAAAAACTGTATGGCCAGTTTCAAAAGTACAGTATATACATTTTTTGGGCATTCACACCCGAAAAGGAGTGTGAGAACAGTTGCAGATGACAATACCGCCCATTTTTCAGATAACAGGTCATTTAGCTGAAAAGTAACAAAAGTAACGAAATGTAACAAAACAGTAAATGAAATGAACAACACATGGTTAGGCTGTCAAATCTAAGAAACCTCTATTAACCTATTAGTCGATATCTGTGATTCTAGAACACATTGCTAGATAGCCGTAGGGGCGAGTTTTTATTTAGAAAAAATATTTAGGAACCGTGATTCGAATTATAGAAGAAAAACGTCTAACCACAAAAAACAGGGAAAACCAGATAAAAACTGAAAATGCGAAAACAGGTGAAGGCGAAGAGGTCAATCAACTGATTTGGGCTGTGCAAATACGGAGAGCAACGTGGGAGCAAAATAAATATCATAATGGGTGCCAAATTCATAAACTTCTGCCCCACGTCGGAATCGAAACTGCGAGCAAATTACTTGTAGCAGGGCGCTAACCACTGCGCTATTAGTGCACAAAACCAGCGAGCTTTGGAATAGAAGACATGTGTACGTACACAACGGAAAGTGAGATATACAGTACCCCCCCCCCCCCCTTTCCGTTGGCGACGACTAAATGGTCAGTTTCGAATGTATATGATACAACGAGTTTGAAAACCAACTTCAGAAAACCACTATGAAAACTGTTGCTGTAAAACGTGTATATTTCTTCATTTTCAACAATAGAAGTATTTATGCATTGTAACTGTAATGGAGTATAACGTTTAACGGACTACAAACTCAAAAATGGAAAGGCTGATTTTTTTGAATGTAAAATTTGAAAAAGAGCGGCGGTTTATTAAGGAACTAATATTGATGTCGAACGTTTTTCTTCATCAAGAACACCTGGGCAAAACCAAACATTGCAACATTTGCATAAGCTAGCGTGTTTAGGTTACATAAGTCTTACCATTATGTGAAGTTGTTACTCGTTCGATTAGATTCCAATAGATTTGCCCACTCAGTTTTTCAATACAAGCGTTTCAATGTTTGTTGCCCTACCCCGCTGTGTTTGTAGTTTTATTGGTTCTTTGTTGGCTCAAATTTATGAGTAATGGCGTGTGTCGAGGTCAAACAACACCCAGCTCTAACCATTTCTAATACACAAGTTTTACATATCAAACATAAATTCTCATTGATATATGTTAACCACTATAGTGTAATTCAGAGAAACATCAACATAGCAGTTTGAGTACGGAAAAGAGCGCAGCTTCTAGAAGTGAATTGTGAACTTTAAGTGAACTGTGAACAATGAACTGATTTGGGCTGTGCAAATACGAAGAACAACGTGGGAGCAAAATAAATATCATAATGGGTGCCAAATTCATAAACTTCTGCCCCACGTCGGAATCGAAAAATTATGTCAAAAAAACTATATAGGGTTTGCTGTCACCAAAATTCTCACTTTCTAATCTAGAATTTTGAGGTTCTTAAAATTTTTACAGTATGTTCGATTGGTTTTTCGTAACATACGACGATTTTGTGTCATCCGGAAACCTTTGGCCAATTTTGTCCGAAAATCGAACTTGGGCTTCGGATATAGCTCATTTCGACACGAAATTACTGGATGGACCATATTTCATGGAGAATGAAAACTTCTCATTGTACATACTCTCGGCCATACTAGGTAAGGACATTCCAAACAATCTTAATGTTTTACTCATAGTGTTGATATACTCTAGAGAAGTAGCAAAGCTCTAATTCAATTGAAAGTGGTCAGGGACATTGACGCCGATTTTCTGCGATTGAAAAGCTACAAAATCGAGAGAGCACGCAGATCGATGAGGGTGCAGACAGGAGACATGCTGCGTCTCTCTAACCTGCGCACTCTCTCGTCGTGAACACTACAAAAATGTTTTGCTGAGTGGGAAGAAGTTGTTTGAGTGCGGTGCGATTATGGGCTAGCAGCCGAACGAGAATGTGTAGATCGAAGGTGCGCAAATGAGTTGGTCGCTCCGTTGTGACAAAACCTCTGACTGCGCCGTATCTCGTTCAGGTTGCAAAATCCGCGTCGAGTCATGACACGTTCCGAAAATTTCAGTTCAACTGACGAGCTATAACATTCTCGCCAGAAACCGCGACACTAATTAAAAAAAATATTACCTAGTTTTATTTAGTTTTATTTAATCACCCTTTTCCATTCAAAAAAGTCCAATTCACTCCTAAGTTTGTATTTTCAGCCATACCGTCGCTAATTCTCTACTTCGAGACGATTAGAGTGATTACATATTCTCCATTGAAATCTCAATCGTTTTTCAGACATTATCTACTGGACGCGTATGTGGTAATAGTTAAACTTGAATGAAAATTCAAAAAATTAAAACTAATTTACAAGTAAGAACACGTGAAAGAAATTTAAGGACGGGCTGTTTCTACGATTAAAGAAAGAAATAAGTACAAAGAAGAAAAAACACCCCTCATTTACACCTAGCGTGTCTATTGCAGACTTCCGAAACATTAAAAATAACAGCATAATGAATTGTCCTAAAAAGACAATCCAGTCTAAACTATGGTTCAAACCAGTTGTACGTATGGTTCAATCAATCATACATACCTAAACCCAACACTCATTTCGAACGTACCATTTTCATTTTCAATTTCAATTTTCACCTGAGACTGATTACGGTGTGAAGTGAGCCGATTGAACCAAGCCTCAAATGAAACTGTAAATAAAAAAAACAATGATTCATACGCATAGCTGAAACACCTGTGGTTTGCATTATTCAATTCAAGATTTCAAACCTTGGAAGGATGTGACTTAGCAGTGTTGAACTTGCTCAATGATAAAGTCTCGAATACTTCGAGACATAATACTATGAAAATATTAAGACACTGCAGCGAGGCGATGAAACTGTTAAGATGGTCCTAAGCAATAAGAAATGGTAATAAGTGGTACGTATTGCCTTTACGCGAGAAATGTAGCTTTTTCCATGTCAATACTATGAACAATCGACTAATAACCTATTTTCAGAACATTCTGTTTCTGGTACTGGACTGGGTGCTCACCCGTTTACCATTGTGCACTGTATGCCGTTCTTGTGTGGTGTATATGCCACTTGGTTTTCATTTGACATTTTTGTATTTTCTCTTGGTTTACACAAAAATATGGCAGATTTTGTCGGCGACGCACGTTGTTTTCAATAGATGGACTGCGGTGTATTTTCCGTAGAAATATAAAAAAGTGAGTTTTCATCACGAATGGTGATGAGAATAGTGATTGAAGGGACCGTACCTCTCTAATTTAATGATTTGAGTTGTCAGTGGCCACATGGGGACAAAAAGGAACAATTCAATCGAAACTAGTGAAATATTTCCTATCTTATGACCTTTTTGGTCCAACTTGAGTACGGCAATGTGGCGTTAGGCAGGGTTCATACTTCCTGTCGCTGAATTCGGCAGCACGCGCGACAACACACAAATCATGATTATCGATCGCGTCGCTTGTTGCCGAATTACGCTACAGCGACGTCGCGTCGCCAATTGGGTGTTCATACTTTTTTGTTGCCAAATCACGTCGCTGTCGCTTAATTAGGCGACAATTGCTGCCGAATTCAGCGACAAGTGTAGTTTACTAGCTAATAAAATACATGAAGCGTCGCTAATTGGTTTTTGTTCAGTTTTTTCTCCATTACTTTAATTTTTCAATTTTAAATGATCATTTAGGTAGATACTAACTCAGTTAAAACATATATTACTTCTTTCAAAATTATTTCCCGGTAAATGGAGTGGGAAATGATCTGGTTTTGACTTTCTAAAGCTATCAAAACAAATTGTCTACACTCTATATTGATTGTAAGTTTATTAAAACTTCGAAAATCACACTTTTAAAACAAATTTGATCATTAGTCTAGAGTAAAACATTGAATCGTATAGAAACATCGCTCTTTGCATCATGATAGAAATTTTCACCAATCAACCATGCAATAAGGTTTTTCGAACAATCTGAATCAAAATTATTAAGTGAAACTGACATTTTACAAAAAGAGCATTGTTTTAAACAGAAATATGACATTTAGTAACAAACGGAGGAAAAACTCGTTCATACTTTTTGGTAGCTAGATTAAGCGACATTGCTGCTGCCAAATTGAGCGACAGCAGCATTTCGAAAATGCTACGCGGCGACTGCTGCTGTCGCCTAATTCGGCGACAGAAAGTATGAACCCTGCCTAAGCCACAGCACGTACCTATTTTAATGCAGACGCGCAGAAATTGTTCGCAAAACGTCCGTAAAACGTATCATAAATGTTAACACGTAACAGTTGATATTTGTAAGGGTGTTTAAGTTATTTATATCTATTTTTGTTCTGATTAAGATTGACGTTGTGTGTACTAAAAACAATTTCATAATTCGACCAAAATCTTTGCGATACAGTAACCCTAAGGATGGTTTGGTTCATAAACGGCTTGGTTCTCGACCGATTTTCTTTTTTCTTTTCATTGTAATAGTAAGGGACCACCAGTATACTATCAAATCGATATCTTGAATTTTCATTTTTTTTAATTGATCCAAATTATCGAGAAACGGTCCCTTTAAAGAGGGCCAGCAGAAACAAAGTTGCTACGAAAAGGCTGCTCAAGAGAACTTCTTTCACCTCTAGGTACCCCTTTTAATTCGAAATACGTGCACCTAACTAGGAATGAATGAATTTATTACGCAAGTGAAGCGGGGAATAAAAAAATAGTTAAGAATCGAAACATAATTGGACATGTAAAAACAGTACGGGACTAGCAGATGATGCACATACTTTGTCCTGATTCTGCACGCGCTATGTTATGTTTAGGTTTTCCCGGGGTAACTGATTTTTCATACCCCCTGACCTATCTATCAGCCTCTAATGGACTAAACTGGAATGGCAAATGTCAACTCCGCTCATTTATTGATTTTTATACTTTTAGCTCTGGCGCTCACATCTTACTTCATCTTGGCTCCTAATGTTCACCCTCTCTTTTGCGAATACGTGGTACGTTCTGCCATCTCAAGCGTATTATCGATATTTTGGAAGTGGCTTGGGATTCGGCATGGACTATACGAAACCTTTCAAAGAGGTAAATATAAACAAGAGCTCTAGTTATATTGTTTACAGTTCGGAATAATAGTTAAGAGAAAACTATAGGTAATACGTTTTGCCTTTAGCCCAACTTTTTAAATTCGAACCAATCAGCAATGTCGAGTAACACGTGACAAAACGCAGGTACCAACTGATGCCATAGTACCAATAGGCTGAGTATCATATTTCTGTCGTGAAAGACTAGCCAAAGCACTAATAATTTCACCGTTTTGTAGTGGTTTGAAGTATATGCGCAGCCTTTGTGGAGCGAATCGAAAGTACAATGCTTCACAAATTTTCAGTTCCATCTGAGTACGCATACGCTCCACACTTCGGTCTGTACGACGTCTATCAGCATTCTACTGATCATCAGTTCAGTGTTTCGACTAAAATCATTGTCGGTCAACAGTAGTAACAACCTCGAACGGTCTCTCTGGATAACTGGGGTCCTCAATTTCGCGTTTCACTCATTACAAACCGCGGAGCAGGTGAGAAAGTTCCTAAACTTGGTGATCGTCACTTGATTTTAGTTCGGTCCGAGTGCATAACAGTTCTTCCGATGAACCAAACGTTAGTAGAGTCAAACCACAAACGTGACAGAAATTTTTTAAAACATACCATTCAAAGCATACAAATCGTTTTTTTGTGAATAAAAACGACGTGTACAATTGAAGCCTGCGTTCTGTAAAGCGATGCGTCTACAAACTAATTTATCATGATCACATTTCCACAAAGCAGTTACTAACAGGTTCGGGGACAGTCTTTTGATAATACTGTTATGTTTTTTTTCAAATTTTCATCTACAGGCTGCCTACTACTATCTTTCCCACAGCGAGATCACCTCCACCGCCTACTATTACCAGTTGTTCAGATACAGCTTCCTTATTGCTGATCTCATTGGTCTCAGTCCACCATGGATTTTGGTTTTGGTCAACAAAACCATCCGAGATGAAATACTTCGGTCGAACTCTGTCGCTAGAGTCGAAACTCTATCCAGATGATCTGAGATCGAAACATTCGAATATCGACCAAAAAAACGGATAAACGTTTGCGTCACACATAGTGTTACAAAATATTATGCTCTGCTTTTTCTCATAAATCAGTTGAAGTTTGATTGATTTATTTATTTACATGCAAGCATGTGATATACAAGAGGAGAAATAACAATATGACAGAAGGACACAAAAAGATTCAAAAGCGGAAAAAGGGTCGGAAATCGACAATCTTTTGGGTAACACAAGTAAATGAAAAAATTGGACCATATGACAATACAAATGAACGAATCGCAAATACATTGATTGGGCCAGAAGTACGGGATGAACAAATGAAACAGTAGAAGTCTTATTCAAATGCATTCACTTGTAGCGCTTTTTTTGTTTTTTAGTTGTTTGAATTGTTTGCAGAAATAATTAACTTGTAAACTAACTTTAAAAATTGATCCTTGTGATGAAATGAAAGTCACTGTCCTATTTAATACAGGCATACTGCTTTTTTTTGAATTTTTGAAACCAGGAAATTAGTAGTTTCGTCTTGTTTCTGGGTCGATATATTCCAGAAGTTCGATCTCTAATACGTGGAATACTCAGGTGAACTGCGAAAAACAATCAGTGCTGCTTAGTACCAAACCGGCTCAACTAGTTTTGAGGCGTGAGTCGATTCAGTCTTCATTGGACATTGAAACCAAAAAAATGTCATGTGTCCAACTTTTCAAATGTTTCATGCAAATCACGCTAACATAATCGCTTAAAATTTATTCAATTTTTGTCGAAGACATTCATGTACTCGACACAGTGTATGTATGAACTAATGTATCACATGATGTTCTCTCAACTGCTTGCTTCATGTTCTTTTTGAACGAGGGAGAGCCAAGGTTCATGAGTGCAAAGAAACAATTAACGTGAAGTTGAGGATATGACAGTGCGATCGCCCACTTATATGCAAGTTAAACTGTATAGCTCGCCCATTTCCCAACTGGACTCGTTGGCAGCGTGCCAGAAACTTTGGAAGACTGTAATTTAAATAAAACATATATTTCATAGAAACTTCTCCTGAATACGAATTATAACGAAGGGAAAGAACCCTTCACATGAATTTCCATTGTTTTGAAGTATTTCAACATGCTCAAAAACTGCCGTGAAATTTCATTGGCAAGCTGTCCAAGTCTAGTTGGGAAATGTGCGAACTGTAGCTCTGTGTGAGATCTGCTGTGTATTGCTTGATGTTGGTGCACTTCGTCGATATTTGCAATCGCTCCTGCGTAGCACGGTTGTGACTACAAGGTTCCGTTCGCAATCTTTCACGTACCCTCACGCGTTTTTCTCTCTCGTACCAATTGCATTGAGAACGTTCAGTGGATTTATGGCAGAATAGAGCATAGTCCACACTGAGTCAAGGTTAGTCATATCAGAATTAAACCAAAGATCAAAGCTCATAGATCGCGCGAATCAAAGTTGTACCAGATAAAACCTCTGCGGCGGTATATTAGCTTTTCGTAAATAACCTCGTACTGCAAGGACGAGGTAATTAATATTGTATTGCGAAGTATTTTTTATGGAGTGACAGCACCTGTCCAGAACGACACATTAAATAAAGTATGCCAAATAGCATGTTCAACTTGGAAAATGAATTCCTGCCTGCCCCCCATCAAACAAAAAGCGTTCTGTTCAGATTTTCTATCATCTAAACATGTTGCTCTATTGGTCCAGCTTGCCAATTACAATCCGAATCGGTTTATTTCACAGAAAATATGGTTTTTTGAACCCCATTTTCACTTAGCAACGTTCGAACAGCATTGTTGAAAACGTTCTGAATATTTGAAGCCGTTCTATCTCTCAATGGGAAAAAATGAAACTACACCGATGTTTTGTTTTTTTTACTTTAACTCGTTTTTCTCTGACAACACTGTGTGAAGTACAATCTACATTTCATTCATTTTGTGAAGGTCTTAGCTTCCGTAAAATATCAGCTTCTTGGGTATCCATTGAGTTGAGGCTAGTTCCATGGATATCTCGCATTTTAATAACAACCTGCGTTTCTTGAAAGAGACGAAGTTCTCTGCTCTCACATTCTTCCGGGATACGAGTAAGTGAAGAATAATGTCGAGATAGATAGTTTTCTTGTAATTTTTAATGTAGTTTCATCTCGATGAACGCCCAAATTTGCTGATTTCGCTTGATGAGCAACGTAATCAAAAAAGAGAAAGGAAAGTTAGAAAAGGAGAGAGAAAGAGAGAAGGAAAGGACAATGATAAGAAGAAAAAGGATATGAAGAAGAAAAAAACAAAGAAAGACAAAAACAGCAAGTGATCAAGGAAAGAGAATTCCAGGCTAACCAACAACATTTTGACAAACATTGAACACTTTAGATAGTCAGACAAATGAGCAAAAGTTCGAGAGGGCCACAGTGCCAAACGAAAAGTTGTTCAACAGTCTAACATTCTACCTTTCACAAAAAAAACAATCTAGTGGGAATAGGAAACAAAAAAGAGAAAGGAAAGTTAGAAAAGGAGAGAGAAAGAGAGAAGGAAAGGACAATGATAAGAAGAAAAAGGATATGAAGAAGAAAAAAACAAAGAAAGACAAAAACAGCAAGTGATCAAAGAAAGAGAATTCCAGGCTAACCAACAACATTTTGACAAACATTGAACACTTTAGATAGTCAGACAAATGAGCAAAAGTTCGAGAGGGCCACAGTGCCAAACGAAAAGTTGTTCAACAGTCTAACATTCTACCCTTCACAAAAAAAACAATCTAGTGGGAATAGAAAACAAAAAAGAGAAAGGAAAGTTAGAAAAGGAGAGAGAAAGAGAGAAGGAAAGGACAATGATAAGAAGAAAAAGGATGTGAAGAAGAAAAAAACGAAGAAAGACAAAAACAGCAAGTGATCAAAGAAAGAGAATTCCAGGCTAACCAACAACATTTTGACAAACATTGAACACTTTAGATAGTCAGACAAATGAGCAAAAGTTCGAGAGGGCCACAGTGCCAAACGAAAAGTTGTTCAACAGTCTAACATTCTACCCTTCACAAAAAAAAAACAATCTAGTGGGAATAGAAAACAAAAAAGAGAAAGGAAAGTTAGAAAAGGAGAGAGAAAGAGAGAAGGAAAGGACAATGATAAGAAGAAAAATGATATGAAGAAGAAAAAACAAAGAAAGACAAAAACAGCAAGTGATCAAGGAAAGAGAATTCCAGGCTAACCAACAACATTTTGACAAACATTGAACACTTTAGATAGTCAGACAAATGAGCAAAAGTTCGAGAGGGCCACAGTGCCAAACGAAAAGTTGTTCAACAGTCTAACATTCTAACTTTCACAAAAAAAAACAATCTAGTGTGAATAGAAAACAAAAAAGAGAAAGGAAAGTTAGAAAAGGAGAGAGAAAGAGAGAAGGAAAGGACAATGATAAGAAGAAAAAGGATGTGAAGAAGAAAAAAAAGAAGAAAGACAAAAACAGCAAGTGATCAAGGAAAGAGAATTCCAGGCTAACCAACAACATTTTGACAAACATTGAACACTTTAGATAGTCAGACAAATGAGCAAAAGTTCGAGAGGGCCACAGTGCCAAACGAAAAGTTGTTCAACAGTCTAACATTCTACCCTTCACAAAAAAAAACAATCTAGTGGGAATAGAAAACAAAAAAGAGAAAGGAAAGTTAGAAAAGGAGAGAGAAAGAGAGAAGGAAAGGACAATGATAAGAAGAAAAAGGATATGAAGAAGAAAAAAACAAAGAAAGACAAAAACAGCAAGTGATCAAGGAAAGAGAATTCCAGGCTAACCAACAACATTTTGACAAACATTGAACACTTTAGATAGTCAGACAAATGAGCAAAAGTTCGAGAGGGCCACAGTGCCAAACGAAAAGTTGTTCAACAGTCTAACATTCTACCTTTCACAAAAAAAACAATCTAGTAACTTTTTCAAACTGATAATTATAACAGCTCTCGTTCACGAAACGGTTTCACACCGAATTGAAAAGTCGATTCACACTTGAACATGTTCAGCAGAAAATGGGCGGAGTCTGAAAGTGCAATACTAACAGTCTGCGTCTCCAGGCTCACTACACTGTCTCGCGCGCCCTCCAGTCTGCGCCTCTCACGTCTAACCACACTGTCTGGCGCCGACACCGAAATCAAGCATCAAGCGAAAAGCGCATTTTGCGCGACAGAGAGAGGTTTCAGTTAAAGGCAGGACTCGGGTTGATGGGCATTTGGGTCCCGCCGCGGCGGTTTAGGTTTTTGTCAGCATGGCTGGAAATTTGACGGTTTCAAATTCATTCCCAGTGTTTTTGCTTTACTAACTGGTTGTTTTTGAATTTTATTTGGTTTATATTCCATGTAATGAGTGTTAATTATTCTTTTATTAGTGTTAAACGTTTGTTGTAGTATAATCGCCAAAAATATGGCGTATAGAACGGATTTTTATAGTACTTTGTTTATTTTCCTAGTTGCAGTTCATTTTTCCTTCATAACGTAAGTAATTTAGTTTAGCGGTAAGCCTAGTAGTTTATTCTAGTCTCTTTTAAAAGCTTCATATTGCCACAGTTTAGGTTAGTCCTACCTTTTCATTATTCTGTTGCGGCTTCAGTATTTAGTAACGTAGCAGGAAGTATATTAGCGTTGTGAGATTGTATATAGTATAGAATGGTGATTGAGTAGAGCGTGGAGTTTAGGGTCTGAAAAGTCCGACCACCCTGGTCCCAGAGAATACCTAGTTCAGTATATTCCCGGTTGCCGGGCAGAATGCAAGTGTTGCATCAGAGTAGAGTAATATTGGACTATTTGTCACATTTTAGTGTAAGTGTACTTTCGTCTGTTTGCGTTGTCGCAAGATGGTTTACTATATTCCCGGTTGCCGGGTATAATGCAAGTGTTGCATTAAAGTAATAGAGGACTATTTCTAACATGGTAGTTAAAGTTAAGGGTACAGTGTACTTTCGCCTGCTTGTGCCCAATATGGTTTGCTAAATTCCCGGTTGCCGGGTAGAATGCAAGTGTTGCATCAAAGTAATAGAGGTCTATTTCTAACATGGTAGTTAAGGGTACAGTGTACTTTCGCCTGCTTGTGTTGGCCCAATATGGTTTGCTAAATTCCCGGTTGCCGGGTAGAGTGCAAGTGTTACATTTAAGTGATAGTGGTCTATTTCTATTTTGTTACATGGTAACGTGGTAGTTTACGTGTACTTTACCTTCGCCTGCTTGCGTTGTCTTAGTATGGTTTGCTAAATTCGCGGTTGCCGGGTAGAGTGCAAGCGCAAGTGCTACATTTAAGTGATAGTGCACTATTTCTATTTTGTTACATGGCAACGTGGTAGTTTACGTGTACTTTCGTCTTAGTCGTGTTACGGACAAACCGTCCACTCATGGTCGAGAGCAGATTACGTTGCGCATTGAGGTATGAGCTATCAGTGATAAGCATTATGAACTTTTAGCTACCCGTAGTGGTGTGTGGTGTGGCTCGTTTCGTTTCAAATAAGTTGGCGGTTATTTACGTGGAAGGTTGGTTTTTTGTTAGCCGACCACTCCCAGCCGATATTGGCCTACACTCGTGACTATATTTTACATTAAAGTACGCTAATTCTTCCCAATTTGGGAATGAAAGCCCATTTTTACTTGAACTTGTTAATAATCTTAGTCTATTCAAGCAATTGCATCGTTTTTGTTTTGTTTTAAGACGGGAAGGTTCTATATTGAGTGTAGAGAACGTGTGTGTAGTGATCTGTAATTGTCTAAAAACTAACCATAGCCATATTGGTGGAATTTAGGAGGGATCACGGTGTTTTTGGTACGTGTGTCGGGTAGAGGTAGAAGGCAAATGTGGCTTCAACATGGATTGTCTTGTGATTGTTACAGCTGAGTTCACTACTTTCGTGTCTATATTTTACGGTTGGTTCTTTCCTTGCCACCCCTGCCATAGGGTAATATTCGTAAGCTTTCATATACTTACAAAGTAGATTAGCATTATCAGCCAGTACAGAGGCAGATGAACAGAGAGAAATTTTGTTTGCAATTCGTTACTTTTTCCGGTTGCCGGATAATTCACAAATACACAAGCGATGGTCGGAATTTCTATGACTGTAGTTCCAGCTTGTGCCGTAGATTCAAAATCATCGCGCACGGTGGTTCCTTACTAAAGTACTCTCGGAGTTCGGTTAAAATTTTTTGGAGGGGCGTTAATAATCTATATTCTTATGTCCTTTATCAGTAAGGGGTATCCGTTCTGCAACAGAACCCGTTTTTCGTTGTAAAGAAGTGAATCTTCTCGGTGGTCGCGTTTTTTGTCGGAAATTGCCAATTTTTTCTATTTTGTGGAAGTCTCTTTTCGTGACCATTCGGTCAGTCCCGCTCTCGGCAGTTTGATTATTTTGTCCGAGCTGGAGTACTATTTTTCCGTGCCTTTTCCACTTCTCGGAGAATTGTAGGTTGGCCGGTGGGCTATTGCTATTGGAGTAATATAGTTCTTGGCGTACTATAGTCAATGGTACACGAAGCGTTATGTGGGTGAAGTGTGGTAGCGGTGCTAGTTTTGAAAAAGAAGGGGAGGATTCGGTTTAACGAAAGAAAGAGACTTCGGGCGCATATCATACAGTATGATTTGTGTTCATAGCTTATGTTAATTATCTCTCCGTGTTTTAGAGGATTGAAATGTGACCAAATCGGTTATGTTCTTGAAAGTGTATCGGTTCCATGTCTATTTATAGGGAAATGATTTTTTCTGAGTCCCTGTGTCTTACCTAGCGCATTACTGCTCTAATTTCTACACTATTCAAGTATTCGAGTCTCACAGTCACTTGAAATAGCGGAGGTTCGTTATACGTATATGGAGGGGATTAAATTTATTTGCATATACATGCACATGCACAGCTCAAAGTGCCATGGGTTGCTCCTCCAACTTCTAGTTCGTTTTCTGCCGTTGCCTTTTCAATTTTGAAGTTGAAGAAATTGTGGCGTGCTAAAAATTGTAAAGTTTTACGCACGTGATGCACTACGATGGAATTCAAAATGGTTTAGTTGCGAGTATTAGTGCGTTGGTTTGTGTCATCTCCTTCAATTTATCATATCAATTCCGAAAATAAGCGGACTCACTCTTAGTTGGTCGTAGAGGTGCTGGAAAATTGGAGTATCGCTTTTTATTTTTCGCTGAAAGCCTGAAAGAGTGTGATATCGTTTTGTATTTTTGGTGATGGTTTAGTTTGAAAGTTGTTGTTGTTCATCATATTGGAGAGGTGGTGGTTTCAGTCTACAGTGGGACAGAGACAGGCTCGTAGTGGGCGGGACACGGAAGTTCAAGCTTATATTATAGTATATCTGATGTGAGTATACAGCATATATCACCTTTCCTTTGAGGCACTGCGACAAAGAACTGAGAAGGTCTCCTTTTTTTCTTCTATACGAGGTTGTTCTGGTCTATTCAACTCTAAAGGATAGGAAATAACGAGAACCATACACCAGTAAGGTCTGACTAAGCGACAAAAAGTAAGCCGTTTTCAGATGTGAACACGTGAAAATTTAGAATTTTGTATCAAAAGTAGACCGATTTTCATGTTTTCGGCTGAAAAGTAGTCCGTTTTTCGAAGTTTTCTGACTATTCGGACAACCTTGCTGGTGTATGACGAGAACTTATTGTCTGAACGGAGGGTTGTGTTTCAAGAGCACACCAAAGCGTGACTATTCTACAGAACCACTCTTATTTTTCGGTTCAACTCGCGAGCAGTTAGCAGTCTGTATTAGCATAACCTTTTTCTCCCGTTATCGGCGAGAAAGGAGCACCTTGCACGCTTCGTGTAGTTTTTCCTGTTAATTTGGACATTTTTACTGACGTGTGAGAGAGTAGGAGCTAGAAAAGATATGTGCCGCCTGTTCCTGATTAGGGATGGGAACGTTTTTCCGCGTTGTGGTGAAGTTAGAGATAGTTAAGTGGGTGGAGGGCAATAATCTGAAGGGGTACAAAGCACCAGGTTTACTCTATAACTTGCGTTTACCGAACACCAAGCGCTGATTTCGTTTGAACGATGCGCTCTCCGGGTGCGAGTAGTGGTTTGGAACAAACTTTGCGTTGCACATTGTTTTTCAGTGTTACCGTTACATTCTATTATGCACTGAATAGCTTGCTCGACGTTTTATCGATGTTACGAACGAACCGTCTAGTGATTTGGTTGGGTCTGGCGTCGAGCCTATTGTGCATTTTTCAGCGGTAGAGCTATTTTCATTATTTTTTAACTAGTTTTAGAGCGTGCTTGAGTTCATGTCCCACTCTCGGTTTCGGACAGGCCAGCGGGCGTCAGGAGCTGTTGCCAAGTCGAGCTTGGACTCGGATTATTCTGGAGAAGCGATATTTCCTTGGAGCAATTGAAGCAAAGGATTTTTCATGGAAGGAAGGACATACGTGAGTCATTACAGTGCTTTGTTTTTCTTTCATTTTCGTGAACATCAGGTTCCCACGATATAGATATACCGTCGTTTTCGCCCGGGCATTAGACATCAGAAAACCTCTGATCTGTGTTTTAGGTAATGAAAGGTAGCTTGAGAGGAGTAATAGACATTGGCAATGAATTCTTATCTAGTTCCGTATCACGTGGGTCAGTTTTTATTCAACTACTCTTGGGCGTGGCGCTCCGTATTGCGTAATTATGGGTAAACACATTTTGAACTTAGCGGGTCCCTTTCTATTCAGTTCTCTGCCTTCGCCACCCCCCTCACGGGCTGACTTTCCCACTGTTCACTGTTCCCACTCACTAATAAACTTTTGCTGAAAAGTTTTTTGGTTGTTCGTGTGAAAGGACTTGGTTAAGTCCTGTCTTTATCTGAAAGGCTCTCGAGGGGAGAGCAAAATTAGTTTGTCTCGACGAGAGAGTTCTCGTAGAGAACGAACGAGAAGGGACAAAGCGCATTTTGCGCGACAGAGAGAGGTTTCAGTTAAAGGCAGGACTCGGGTTGATGGGCATTTGGGTCCCGCCGCGGCGGTTTAGGTTTTTGTCAGCATGGCTGGAAATTTGACGGTTTCAAATTCATTCCCAGTGTTTTTGCTTTACTAACTGGTTGTTTTTGAATTTTATTTGGTTTATATTCCATGTAATGAGTGTTAATTCCCACCCACCCGGGTCCCTTCTGACAAAGATGTTCTATCGTAAGGTTTGCCGAAAGCGGGAAGGTTCTCATGTAGACACAATGAACTGTTCATACCGCACGATATTTGTATTTCGACGAGAGTTGCTATAAGCTGTGTGGGAGGAGAGAGCTCTTAGTTCTAGATGACAGGTTCCGTCTTAGTTAATTTGGATCAGGGTTCAAAGACCGTAAGAGCGATTTGCTCGATTTCGCCCAGCGGTCTGGGGGCCTTATCTACAATATCATTTTCAGCATTCTCTCCCGTCCAGCCGCAGGGTCAAGGATTCCATCAGGTTCAAGGAGCTCCGGCAGTCGCAGTCTTCAGCCAGCCGCTTCCCGCTGTCAACTCCGATCGTCATCCGCCGTATTCACGTCGATTATCGTTTTTTATTGATATTTCCGTACAATTTCTCATGTTTGTGATTTCAACCAGTTACATATAGCACACACTGTTCACTGTTCCCACTGTTCACTGTTCCCACTCACTAATAAACTTTTGCTGAAAAGTTTTTTGGTTGTTCGTGTGAAAGGACTTGGTTAAGTCCTGTCTTTATCTGAAAGGCTCTCGAGGGGAGAGCAAAATTAGTTTGTCTCGACGAGAGAGTTCTCGTAGAGAACGAACGAGAAGGGACAAACGAAATATTAGCACGATTACAAAACTACATTAAAACTGGGCACGGGGAGTTGATAATGAGCTATAGATAGTGACCAAGGCATCGTTGTGGTTTCGTCTCCAACCACATCAAGAATTAGGCAATCTGGCATCTAACTACTAACACAGGCGAAATCGAATGTCATGTTGAGAGAAAAAGTTATGTAAACGTGAATAATTATTAGAGAACCCTATTTAGAATGAACTTTATGTACACGCCGGTTATTGTTTTAGTGTATTTACGTAACTTGTTTTATTCGCAGTCTCCAACCACATCAAGAATTAGGCAATCTGGCATCTAACTACTAACACAATAAAACAAGTTACGTAAATACACTAAAACTAAGTTTCTTACTTACTCACATAATTCTGTGAGTGGGTCTTAGAAAAGTTGAAAACAATGTTCAGCCTGTTTGACACGTTGGTTTGTACTTTGCTAATCGTTTTACATGGAAGAAAGATCAGGAACTATAAAGTAAAGTTGAACTTGCTTACAATCTTACTCACTCACATAATTCTGTGAGTGGGTCTTAGAAAAGTTGAAAACAATGTTCAGCCTGTTTGACACGTTGGTTTGTACTTTGCTAATCGTTTTACATGGAAGAAAGATTAGGAACTATAAAGTAAAGTTGAACTTGCTTACAATCTTACTCACTCACATAATTCTGTGAGTGAGGCTTAGAAAAGTTGAAAACAATGTTCAGCCTGTTTGACACGTTGGTTTGTACTTTACTAATCGTTTTACATGAAAGAAAGATTAGGAACTATAAAGTAAAGTTGAACTTGCTTACAATCTTACTCACTCACATAATTCTGTGAGTGAGCCTCAGAAAAGTTGAAAACAATGTTCAGCCTGTTTGACACGTTGGTTTGTACTTTGCTAATCGTTTTACATGAAAGAAAGATTAGGAACTATAAAGTAAAGTTGAACTTGCTTACAATCTTACTCACTCACATAATTCTGTGAGTGAGCCTCAGAAAAGTTGAAAACAATGTTCAGCCTGTTTGACACGTTGGTTTGTACTTTGCTAATCGTTTTACATGAAAGAAAGATTAGGAACTATAAAGTAAAGTTGAACTTGCTTACAATCTTACTCACTCACATAATTCTGTGAGTGAGGCTTAGAAAAGTTGAAAACAATGTTCAGCCTGTTTGACACGTTGGTTTGTACTTTGCTAATCGTTTTACATGAAAGAAAGATTAGGAACTATAAAGTAAAGTTGAACTTGCTTACAATCTTACTCACTCACATAATTTTGTGAGTGAGCCTCAGAAAAGTTGAAAACAATGTTCAGCCTGTTTGACACGTTGGTTTGTACTTTGCTAATCGTTTTACATGAAAGAAAGATTAGGAACTATAAAGTAAAGTTGAACTTGCTTACAATCTTACTCACTCACATAATTCTGTGAGTGAGCCTCAGAAAAGTTGAAAACAATGTTCAGTCTGTTTGACACGTTGGTTCGTACTTTGCTAATCGTTTTACATGAAAGAAAGATTAGGAACTATAAAGTAAAGTTGAACTTGCTTACAATCTTACTCACTCACATAATTTTGTGAGTGAGCCTCAGAAAAGTTGAAAACAATGTTCAGCCTGTTTGACACGTTGGTTTGTACTTTGCTAATCGTTTTACATGAAAGAAAGATTAGGAACTATAAAGTAAAGTTGAACTTGCTTACAATCTTACTCACTCACATAATTCTGTGAGTGAGCCTCAGAAAAGTTGAAAACAATGTTCAGCCTGTTTGACACGTTGGTTCGTACTTTGCTAATCGTTTTACATGAAAGAAAGATTAGGAACTATAAAGTAAAGTTGAACTTGCTTACAATCTTACTCACTCACATAATTCTGTGAGTGAGGCTTAGAAAAGTTGAAAACAATGTTCAGCCTGTTTGACACGTTGGTTTGTACTTTGCTAATCGTTTTACATGAAAGAAAGATTAGGAACTATAAAGTAAAGTTGAACTTGCTTACAATCTTACTCACTCACATAATTCTGTGAGTGAGTCTTAGAAAAGTTGAAAACAATGTTCAGCCTGTTTGACACGTTGGTTTGTACTTTGCTAATCGTTTTACATGAAAGAAAGATTAGGAACTATAAAGTAAAGTTGAACTTGCTTAGACCCACTGTCAAAGTACTGCCTTGCAGGTGCAATATTGTATACTAAAAGTAAATTGAATTGTCACGTGAAGTAAGCAGTCTGATGACGAATCGTGCACTTTGTCAATGCACGTTTCTGAATTCTGCTGTGTTTAACACGTTTCACGTGACTGGGCTATTGACTAACAGTATACTGTAAAGCGTTACGAATACGCGCAACTGACCATACATATTTATCATATTTACATATTTATTGTTTCACTTCGCGTCGTTTCGAGGCGGTGATCATCATACATATCACATTATCGTCAAAACGTCTTCTTTTGCAGTAGTGGTACAGATGATTCCTCATGGTGGACATTCGTATGTTCTCAGACATAGATCCAGTGACATGCCAAAAACGACAGTAGAACCAACTGACGACGAATTGACTGTGAAAATGCATTCCTGCAATATTGTATGACCATAGACACGTACAATACACTAGCACAATAAATAACGTGTTATAAGGTTTCTTGTAATGTTTTTTGAATAGAATGGTTCAAAATCCTGTCCAAAATCGAAATCGTGATATCTTTTCAGATCTAATTAACCTAATCGAAACTATGTTTGACTGGTTTTGGGTAACATACGACGACTTTTTGTCAGCCGGAAAATTTTTGCCGAAATTATCCGGAAATCGAAGTTGGACCTCCAACAACGCTCATTTCGATACCGATTTGCTGGATGGTTCGATGTTTTTTGAGAACGAGAGTTTTCCGTTCTACTCCATTTCTGCACTGATCAGTGAGATTTTGAAATCAACTTCAAAGGAATCAAAGGGTACCAAATGAGAATGAATGATCTCAATCAATATACATACGTTAAAATTATAGTAAAGATAAAGAAAAACATCAACACGATGTGGTGTGTTTCTGCTCCAAAACTTATACCGAAAAATCTCAAAATCTTCCAGCTTCTGCGAGAACCGATTTTGGAGCAGAAAAAAAAACCGATTTTGGAGCAGAAAGAGTTGTGTTTTCATTCATCACCCAATGTCACTAATATTTAATGGTTTTCGCTGGAGTGATAGCGAACAGTGTGAAATATGAAGTAGGTCAAAATTCAGTGGCTCGCGGTTCATCACCTTGAGTTATAGGGTTCGCTATTTCTAAAACAGCCCTGGACGGCGTATGTTACCGCTGTGTTTGTAATTTGATCTCCCCCGTTGATTTTCCAGCGAAGTAATGATTTCAGCTGTTCCCACCATCATTCCCTACATCCGACTGATTCGTTTCGTGAAATGTTCAACTTTTCAAGCACAGTCGTTTTTTCGTCACTTCGTTTTGGATTCCTACATGGTTTGTTTCGATATTTTGTGCCACTAGTGACCACATTAAAAAACGAGTACACGAAATTGGTTGATACTGTTTCTGTGAAATGAGATTCAAAAGTCGATATCTGGAATTTTGCCACATTGTTGGTTTCCAGTAGCGTACAACTCCAATATTATCTGGCGGCGTAGCAATCCCTCAAAAATCTCATGAGATACCTCATGAGATATTCGCATGAGCTTCTCATGAGATTCTATTGATTGCCATGCTACAACATTGATGGTTCACGAATAGCTCATGAGGTATCTCATGAGAAACTCATATGAACTTCTCGTGAGATTGGGGGGATTGCTACGCCGCCTGGTGCAAACAAATGATGAACTAGAGACAAACTATAAACCTCACATTTCTAAAGTGCACATCTATATGATAGCTCTTCGCTAACCTAGACTATGGGCTGTTAGTTACAAATTCGCGTTTGGTCGAAAGTGTATTGCAACAAATCTAGAGACAATGCGGGTGCCGGAGAGTCAGACGAGGAGAGGAAAAATCAAAATTCATGACAGCCACGCTGAATTAACAGTATTTTACTGTATTGCAACGACGCTCATTCTGCGAAGCAGGCCCATACGGTGTACTCCTAGTATCCCACTATGTTTGTAGTTGTGCCGTTGATATGTGGTCGAAATCTATGGTTTATTCATGAAAAAGTGGGGGCCCAACGACTGTGAGATTTGTCTTCTGCTGTGCGCCCCTTAGACAACTACTCTCAAATGGAGCAGCTACTGCTACAAAAAACCGAAAAATACTCATGTATAACTGTTAATTACAAACATACAAAAGTCGTAAAATATTTTCTCAAACCTGTAAACTAGAATCTACAAGTCACAGCTGCGAGATAGAGAACAACTGTTGAATAATATGCCAAACGTTATAGCACCTAGAATTGAAGTAATGATCAAAAACACCAACCATTGTGCACAAAACCAGGAACTCTATAATTAACTACATTGAGTTAACATCTGTGATTTGTAGATTCTAGTTTACAGGTTTGAGAAAATATTTTACGACTTCTGTATGTTTGTAATAAACAGTTATACTTGAGTATATTAGTATTTTTCGGTTATTTACAGATTCTAGTTTACAGGTTTGAAAAAATATTTCACGACTTTTGTATGTTTGTAATTAACAGTTATACATGAGTATTTTTCGGTTTTTGTAGCAGTAGCTGCTCCATTTGAGAGTAGTTGTCTAAGGGGCGCACAGCAGAAGACAAATCTCACAGTCGTTGGGCCCCCACTTTTTCATGAATTTTTCTCTTTTTGTATACATGCCGTAGGTATGTGGTTTGATCTGTACGGTGCAGATAAAATTGTTTTCTTAATGAACCACTTGCCACGTATTACTATCATTTGAGAAAAATATGATGTCAACATTGCAGTTCTGAGAACTTACTTTCTGCCCTCATCTGGCCTTCTGATTTCCAGAATAAGTCATATTTAGATAAAGTTTTGTCGTTAATATTCCATTTTTAAGATATTTTCAGCATTTGAAAATATATGTGACGTCAACTTTGCACTTTTCAAAATCGACTCCATCTGGTCTCCAGAATCCCAGAATACATCACTCTCAGATTGAGTTTCACCGTTAATTGACCCTTTCTAAGATATTACCATCGTTTAAAAATATATGTGACGTCAACTTTGCACTTTTCAAAATCGACGTCATCTGGTCTCCAGAATCCCAGAATAAATCACTCTCAGATTGAGTTTCACCGTTAATTGACCCTTTCTAAGATATTACCATCGTTTAAAAATATATGTGACGTCAACTTTGCACTTTTCAAAAATGACGTCATCTGGTCTCCAGAATCTCAGAATACGTCACTTTCAGATTGAGTTTCTCCGTTAATTGACCCTTTCTAAGATATCACCATCATTTGAAAATATATGTGACGTCAACTTGGCACTTTTCAAAAATGACGTCATCCGGTCTCCAGAATCCTGAAGGACGTCAGGAAAAGAATACTTCATACTCAAATAAAAGTCACGATGGCATCATATTTCAATTTTCGAGCAAATCGGTAATTGTTACTCTAAGTTACAATACAGTTTGAGTTGTCGACCGGACAGAGAGAGAGTGAGAGAGCGTGCTAAATGGAGAGACGCAGACACTTTCCGAAAAATGTCTATAACTTTGATTAAAACAATTTTTTCTTAATTTTTTTTTGCTCCGCGAGTGTTTGAGGTATCACATGTCTTCCACAATTTTCAACGAAATCGGTTGAGTAGAAACACTTAAACTGGGTTTACTTTTCTTGTCACAACCCACCCACCCACCCACCCACACACACACACACCCACCCACCCACACACGACGGAAGTTGGCGCTCTTGATGAAGCGCATGAGGTCATAACTTGGCTCAAACTTAACCGATTTCGCTGAAATTTGAAACACGGTTAGGGAATTAGCTATAGAAAACATGTACATCAATAAAAACTTTGTTTTGCAATTTTCAGCCTTTTTGAGGGGAAACTAAAAAAAACGGAAGCGCGCATTAGCCGGACCAAAGACAAATCTCGCACAGCGCTTCGCGCTGCGCGCGATAGTTAATGGAGCAAGATCAAATTGCAACAACAGTTATGTTAATGTTAAGTAAACCCGTGATGTAGTTCTCAGTCCGGTTATAAGTAAATCAAAACATTGATAAAACCTTACACATTAAAATAAAACTTGTTCTCAGAATATTATCCTACTATTCTTGGACTGGTTGACCCTTCGCCTGCCAATGTGTACTGTCTGTCGTGCGTGTGTGGTATACATGCCGCTCGGGTTTCATCTAACCGTTCTCTATTTTGTATGGGTTTACATCAAAATGTGGCAACTTTTCTCGACTTTGTTGATCGTTTTCAACAGATGGAATGCTGTTTATTTTCCGCTCCCCTACGTTAAGGTGAATTAAACTTTAACCACCATCATTTTATTAACGTTTTTTTCCCCTGTTTCTCAAAACAACTACTAACTGGGTGTTTCAATGTAAGCTGTATGCAATCGAGTTGCAAGTTCAAGTTTTGTCCATAAAGTCATGAAGCTACATAGTGGTGCAGTGCACCTCAACATACAACAAAAGTGAAATATGTTTTCTGGAGACGATGAATGAGCATTCAGTTTAATAGTTTAAGTACACTGTGGACCCAACATCAAATCTGAACGTTAGGGTATTGGGACTGAACTACAATCACCGCAGTGTAGAGCGAGCAGTCTGCTATAGTGGGTGCCAAATTTATAAATTTCTGTCTCTCACCGGAATCGAACCTGCTAGCAAAGATTCGTAGCAGGCCGGTAACGACTGCGCTATTAGAGGGCATAACGGGCATGTTTTGGAATCGAAGACATGTGTGCGTACACAGCGGAAAGTGAGATATACCGTACCCTCCCGCCTTTCCGTTGGCGACGATTATATATTCTGTTCCCTGAGACCCCTACAAATAGTTTTGTTAACATAAGTTGTGTTTTCGTTTTCATTATCTGAAAACAAAAGATTTCAGTTTTGGCGCTCATATCTGCGCCTTTTTTGGTTGGTCAGTTTCATAGTTTCGCTTTCGACCTTCTCAAGCATACTTCCGTTCGTTCGGGAAAGAGCTGGGATCGAGTCTGGACTACACTAAACCGTTCAGTCAGGTGTGTTTGGTTATATGCCAATTAACTTGCCTATTCAGCGATTGTTATGATTATTGAAAATTCCGGTGCCTCAATTCCATCCTGCCGCGGTAGTAATTCCTCAGAAACTTCATACCTCATGAGCAACATCTCATGAACTGCTGATGAGATTCTAAGTATTTATATGTGAGAACATTAAAAGCTCACGAGTGGCTCACGAGGTGTTCGTGAGATTCTCATGAGAAACTCAAATGAACTTCTTATGAGGTTGAACTGTTTGCTATGCCGCCCGCGTTTCTCGCCCTGTGCAGGCAGTACTTCGCGAAACATGTCGGCGGAACGTGAGAGCAGAAAAAACACAACAATTCAGGAGACACGGATTGTATTTCACTTCCAAAATGTTCTTGAAAAAGTTTTCTGTGTACTTACAAAAATGTTAACTCCTTTCTATGAGATTGAAGAAAGAAAATAATAGTTAGATAAACGCAAATGAGTTAAGCTAAATGGATGAAAATATATCATTGATTGAGTTTATATTGAACAGTTGACATTCAATAATAATATTCAGATATATTAGAATTTCTTATTCGAAACTATCTAATTTTGTTGTTCATTAAGTCAAGTATACAGATTTTATTTTCAGTTCCGACTCAGCTCCCATATGTTTGTGACGTCGATTTGCACCACAACTCTGAGCGTTATTTTCATTCTGAGCTCAGTTTTCAAACTGAAACATCAAGGTTTCATCGACAACAACATTGAGCGATCGCTCTGGTTCACTGGAGTTATGAACTTTCTGTTTCACTCTATACAAACAGCATCGCAGGTACAGTCTGGTTTTTGATATCGACCACTAGCGAGCAAATAAAAATAATGACCATAGTCGACTTGTAGATTGAATTAATGCACACATTTCGATGTCTAGTGATCGAAATGATCACTGTGATTAAACATGAAAAACAGTGACGTGAAAACTTGAAAACTTGAAAAACAGCGAAAAACAGCGAAACAATACACACCGTATTGGATTGCTGGGAAATGAGCAACTCCGAATCGCGCAATCACTTCTCTGCTCTAACATCCCGCCAGGATGTAAGAGACGAGAAATAGTAAGGCAGTACGAGAGACGCAGGGGGGAATGAAGGGGCCGGGATCTTTTAGCATACGTACTCAGGCAAACCAAATGTTCTGGCGATTTTTATTTTGTTTGGCGGGAGTCCCTCTATGCCAAGCAACTTGGATGTAATCTATGTTCATAACTAAAAACAAAAACTATTTCACGTCTGTGTAATTTACTCATTTTAAGTCAACACTTCTAAGTTGTACTTTGTATATTCTAGTATGTGATTTACTTTCTTGTTTTTGTTTACAGGTTGTTTACTACTACCTCTCGAACAGCGAAGTCGATTCAGTGGGTTACTATTATCTCGGACTGATGTTGAGATATAGTTGGGTCATAGTCGACTTGATCTCGCTGAGCCCGCCCTGGATCCTGGTTCTCGTCAACAGAACTATTCGAGAAGAAGTTTTCGGGACGAAAAACAACAATTCAACCACTCATGTAGAAACGATTTCCGTGCGCACGCACTGAGAATGTATGTTGTCAGTGCGGTGTATTGTGCTTTATTCGGTTTCGTTTGTTATTTGATGCCGCTGTTTTCGGTCAAAATTCGAAAACTAGGGCTTGTATCGAGATCGAATTAGAACAAACAGTTGGCCACTCAATATAGACTTGCATTCAGGCAGTAGTTCGTTCGTTTTGAAATCATCCCATCATTTCATACTGGAAAACCGTATCCAACCAAATGAAATCACAGAATTAACCATATCGAAGCTATGGCCAAAACTACGCGCAATTGACACTAGACAACAATATGATCTAGAAGTAATAAAGTTTATTTGTTCAACATTTCTTTTCGACAACATTGAGCCTTAGGACTCATTTTATCTGATTACTTTGAAAAACAACCGTGAAAACCACAGCGAAACATTATGAAGCAATACACGTTTCATAGTTACAATAGATCAAAGTTTCCTCGTTCATAAATGCTCGGAATCCCATACTTGCACTTTGCGAGATGCAATTCTCAACCATATTAAATGTCTGCCCTTTTCTAAAAAACTTGAGTTATTGACTTTCAAAATAAGTCAGAACCGCATTATTCGAAGAAATAATACGCTATTGCAGGTGTTTATGAGAAAAAATTTGCACTCGTTAGATCCAATATGATTACCTACAGTGTACTTGAGTCTAGCTCAACATTACTTCTATAATTGCTGAAACTCATATAACTTACCGTTTTGTAACTGTATTGTATAATCACTGTGATATTAGTGTATTGTACAGTACTGTAAAACAAAACAATGAATTCATTTCATACTACTGAAGTTCGCCACAAACTGTTTCTGACAATCTGTTTATAACCTCTCAATGTACGCTGTCAACGAAATGTATGTTTTCTATATATGTATTGTGAGACGTATAAATGAATCAGTTTGAAATACTAAGATTTGAGCCGAGCAAAGTTTCTAGTGGTTCATCAAGAGTTTTACGCACTGTGAAAGAAAGTTGCATTACTGAAACTATTCGCTATTATGGAGATCTCTTCCTAGTGTTTCGAAACATCTTCTTCAGCAAGCTTTTTTGCCTTGCAAACTTCAGAATGCTCTCAATCTGTTTTTCTTTTTTCCATGTACTATTTTCCTGCTCTCATATTCCAATGATCTACATCCCATGGAAACGAAAAAGAGACCCAGGATGTGATCTGAGCACCGGGCCGTACTTTCGAATGAAATATACGTTGTTCTCGAATGAAAATGACTGTTTAGATCTTTTTACCTCCAGTACACGAATGTTTGACTGGTTATGGCTGACATACGGCAATTTTGTGGCTGCCGGAAAAGTTTTCCCGATTTTTTCTGGAAATCGAACGTTTGCCTCGAATATAGCTCATTTCAACACGGAGCTACTAGATGGGCCGATATTTTTCGAAAACGAAAACTTTCCGTTTTATTTGATTTCGGCGGTGATTAGTAAGTTTCAAAATGTTTACAGTTAATTTCTATGCAGACAGTTTCCCAGCATTTTCGAAGTTTCAACAAGCAATTTCGAAGAGAAGCTATTTCACGTGGAAATTTCCTATTTACTAGTCGATGCCAATTATAGTTGGTCAAGCGCCAGAAACAAAACACAAGGCAAAATGTGACTTGTGCTGGTTTTTTATTAAATAATTGAATTTTTTGAAAATAAAAACAACGACGACTGATTTCAGCCCTTCCCACAATTATTCTCTACGTGAAGTTAATACGTGTGGTGAAACGTTCTAACTTTCGCGCGCAGTCGTTTTTTCGTCACTTCGTTCTGGATGCCTACATGGTTGTTTTTCTCATACGTTTAACCAACAAAAATAAAAATGAGTCAAAGGAGACCGGCGAGCAACATGGTTTCTCGTAAAGCTGCTGTATCCTACTATTCACGCGTTGCCTGTCGCGCGGCATTGTCATGTGAATGTCACGTGGACTGATCAAACTAATATACGAGTTATTTGCGCTCTCTGATCTCAATACAGTCAAAAGCAGCCCGAAACAAAACGTCTGCTCAAGTTGTGTTCCGGTCTTTAAATATTGATGGTCGAATGCAGATAATAGTGAAACGCCTCTTTACTGCAGCTATTTTGGTAATGTATAAGTCATTCATGGAATTTCAAGATAGAACATAATGCTGTTAATCGAATGCAAATGAATATTGAGAGTTTTATGATGCACAGTTGTTTGAAAAACAGTTTCGAAGTTAAGTTTCATACTAACAACCCTATTAAAATACTAGTGGAAACAAATAAAAAAGTGTGTGTGATTATTGTCATATATATTGATCGGCAGATTCACGTGATCAGCACGTGAAACTATATTTATCAGAAATATTTCAGAATATTCTACAACTAGTCCTGGACTGGTTGCTGTTGCGCCTGCCAATGTGTACTGTCTGTCGTGCGTGTGTGGTATATATGCCGCTGGGGTTCCATTTGACCTTTCTATACTTCATTTGGGCATATATAAAAATGTGGCAGCTTTTCTCGACGCTATTAACTGTGTTCAACAGATGGACTGCTGTGTATTTTCCGCTCACGTACGATAAGGTTCAATTGACTTAATTTCCTCATTTTTCCATGGTACTTCTAGCCTCCTGTAACAACAATCGCTTCAATGTTTCCTCATTCAGCGTCAAAGGCGCCTAGTACTAACAAATCGAATATAAATTAGCATTTTCTTCTTGAAGGTGTAAACAGCTTTGGTCATACTTCGATCAGCCAGAACGTTCTATAAAAAACTACAATTATAAATGAACTAATCTATGCGATGAACAGTTTGTAGACTTGTTTTATGTTTTTCAGTTCTGGCGTTCATATCTGCGATTTTTCTGGTTGTTGAGTTTCACACTTTCCCTTGCTACTACATGGTATATTCTACCATCGCAGGCATATTACCGTAGTTATGGAAAGGGCTTGGGATCGAGTCCAGACTACAGTAAACCGTACAGTCAGGTTGGTTTTGTAATCAGATTACAATAATAACAATAATAATAATACATTAAATAAAGTACAGTAAACCGTACAGACGGGTAGGTTTTCTTTGCAAGGATCATGTAACAATAACTAGAAACAAATTCATTAATTTTCTTAAATATACATTTTTCTTTAAAAAAAACAGATTATAATTAAAACAAAAAACGAACAAAAAATGTCTGTCGTGGATTTACGACATGGAGTGTTTCGACCATTGTAGACATAAAAGGTGGTAATTATGTTCATTAGATCAGTTTCTGTGTAATTATGTATTGTTTCAGGGCCTGTCGTGGATTCACGACATGGAGTGTTTCGACCATTTGAGACATAAAATCTGGTAATTATGTTAATAAAATCAGTTTTCGTGAGATCATGTGTCGTTAAATCAAATGTGAAGCAGAACATGACCACAATATTGATAGATTTGCAGAGTTACATTTTTCTTCTATTCACGACACCATAGTATGTGCATCTGCTAAATTATTCTTTTAGAAATGAAAGTAGTGTCTGATTAATACAACATAACGAACAAAAAATGTCTGTCGTGGATTTACGACATGGAGTGTTTCGACCATTGTAGACATAAAAGGTGGTAATTATGTTCATTAGATCAGTTTCTGTGTAATTATGTATTGTTTCAGGGCCTGTCGTGGATTCACGACATGGAGTGTTTCGACCATTTGAGACATAAAATCTGGTAATTATGTTAATAAAATCAGTTTTCGTGAGATCATGTGTCGTTAAATCAAATGTGAAGCAGAACATGACCACAATATTGATAGATTTGCAGAGTTACATTTTTCTTCTATTCACGACACCATAGTATGTGCATCTGCTAAATTATTCTTTTAGAAATGAAAGTAGTGTCTGATTAATACAACATAACGAACAAAAAATGTCTGTCGTGGATTTACGACATGGAGTGTTTCGACCATTGTAGACATAAAAGGTGGTAATTATGTTCATTAGATCAGTTTCTGTGTAATTATGTATTGTTTCAGGGCCTGTCGTGGATTCACGACATGGAGTGTTTCGACCATTTGAGACATAAAATCTGGTAATTATGTTAATAAAATCAGTTTTCGTGAGATCATGTGTCGTTAAATCAAATGTGAAGCAGAACATGACCACAATATTGATAGATTTGCAGAGTTACATTTTTCTTCTATTCACGACACCATAGTATGTGCATCTGCTAGATTATTCTTTTAGAAATGAAAGTAGTGTCTGATTAATACAACATAACGAACAAAAAATGTCTGTCGTGGATTTACGACATGGAGTGTTTCAACCATTGTAGACATAAAATGTTTTAATTATGTTGATAAATCAGTTTCTGTGTAATCGCGCGCAGCGCGAAGCGCTGTGCGAGATTTGTCTTTGTTCCGGCTAATGCGCGCTTTCATTTTTTTAGTTCACTCTCAAAAAGGTCCAATTTTGCAAATCAAAACTTTTTATGATTTGCTGATTGTCTATGGCACATTTACAAGCTATGCTCGAAATTTGAACGAAATTGATTGAGTTTGAGCCGAGTTATGACGTTATGCGCTTCATGCAGACCGCCAACTTCCGTCGTGTGTCTGTGTGTGTGTGTGTGTGTGTGTGTGTGTGTGTGTGTGTGTGTGTGTGTGTGTGTGTGTGTGTGTGTGTGTGTGTGTGTGTGTGTTGGTGCGCACTCCTGGGATATTTTTATGTGTGAACCGATTTGACTGAAAATTTGGGACACGATAGATACCCCACTCAAACTTTGGGGGCGCAAACTTTTTTTCGAAAAAAATTATTTTTCATCAAGTTATAGGTCTTTGAAAATGTCTCTGCGTCTCTTCATTTCGTGCACTCTCTCGCCCTCTCTGTCGGGGTAAATCAAATTAGTAGTGTATGTAACCCCCGAATCAGGTGTCACCCAGGAATCAGCATCTCTATTCTACTCTCTTAGGCTTTCAGGTGCAAGAATAGGATGTCACCTAGTAATGAAATGTCCCCCAGGAATCAGGATTTGAAAGCAATCAATTAAAAAATCAATATTTTTCAAAAAATTAATATTATTCAAAAAATCAAAAAATACATTTTAGTCATTTTCATCTCATTTTTTCTTCACTTACACCTGCGGGACGAGTCCCTCAGTTGCGGCGCCTTCTAAAATTCCCTGCGCGGAATGTGTCACCAGTTTGTGTCCAGGAATCAGGTGTCACCCAGGAATCAGCATCTCTATTCTACTCTCTTAGGCTTTCAGGTGAAAGAATAGGATGTCACCTAGTAATGAAATGTCCCCCAGGAATCAGGATTTGAAAGCAATCAATCAAAAAAATCAATATTTTTCAAAAAAAATTAATATTATTCAAAAAATCAAAAAATACATTTTAGTCATTTTCATCGCATTTTTTCTTCACTTACACCTGCGGGACGAGTCCCTCAGTTGCGGCGCCTTCTAAAATTCCCTGCGCGGAATGTGTCACCAGTTTGTGTCCAGGAATCAGGTGTCACCCAGGAATCAGCATCTCTATTCTACTCTCTTAGGCTTTCAGGTGCAAGAATAGGATGTTACCTAGTAATGAAATGTCCCCCAGGAATCAGAATTTGAAAGCAATCAATCAAAAAAATCAATATTTTTCAAAAAAAATTAATATTATTCAAAAAATCAAAAAATACATTTTAGTCATTTTCATCGCATTTTTTCTTCACTTACACCTGCGGCGTTGCCCCCAGTTGCGGCGCCTCCTAAATAGAGTCTCCCCCTGCGGAATTGCCCCCAGTTGCGGAATCTCTATTCTACTCTCTTAGGCTTTTAGTGCAGGAATGAGGTATCACCCAGGAATGAGGTTTTGAAAGCAATCAATCAAAAAAAAATCAATATTTTTCAAAAAAAATTAATATTATTCAAAAAATCAAAAAATACATTTTAGTCATTTTCATCTCATTTTTTCCTTATTTACACCTGCGGGACGAGACCCCCAGTTGCGACTGCCATTCTAAAACACCAGTTTCGAAATTAAGGGGTTCTTCTGATATCTCCATGATATGCTGATCTTGCACAGCAGAATATGCGACCGCGAGTTGGTAGTCCATGTATTTTGATTATTGCGAAATTTTTCAGGTTTTCGAAATAGGTGTTCGTTATTTCGAGAGTGACCTTGTACTAACCGATTCGCTTATACGAAATAATACGCTATATAGACGCTTATGGGGTGACATTGAATTGACCAGTCTTGCAATTACGAAAATGCTGAGATAGGATCAAAAGGAGCGTGGACAAGGCCTGTGATTGGTCAGTTCATCACCTACGAAACAACCAGGCGAGATTCGAAAATGCTGAGATAGGCATGATCAAAAGGGGCGTGGCCAAGGCCTGTGATTGGTCAATTCAACAAGTACCAGGCCAGAAATACGTAAATCGTCATTCAGCACACCTACGTTCATAACAACATGTCGTCCCTTTTTGACTGTGAATTGAAAATTAAAGCCGTTGTTCCTTCTTCTACTCGTCTATCTCTTTCCTTTGCCGTGACAATTTCGAAACTATCATCCGATTCAAAGTTTGCCACTGATCCAGTTGATGTGGAAAGAATACGCCAGAAGCAATGTTATTTAAGAAAGCATCCTGCAACATGGAACACGACAGCTCTCGAACTTCTTGAAAGATGTGAAATCCCGGCCGATAAACCCGTCTTTGGGATGGATGATCTCGAAAAAATTGCTGCAAAAATGCCTCGCTATCATATTCAACTATATCACCGTGTTCCTCCCGCCAAAGTCTATTCATTGAAATGAGAAAGTAATACTACTGCCCCCAAAAAGATGTTCATTGCCTGTTTCAACGGTCACTTCGATGTATTCACACCCAATAGGACTACTATTGGAAAAACGTTGTGCAAAGACTGCTACAAAACGTATTTGAGAGCGGATCGTCACAAGTGTACACCCATGTGTATTCACTGCCGTCGCAAAGGATGCACTGAAACTTGCGTTCGGAAGGTCGACTGTCCGAACTGTAACGAGAATTTCTACATACAAAGATGCTATTGAAGTAATATTATAGTTTGTAATAAATATTTCACCTCTATTCTGTTTTTGATACATATGCAAAAATATGATTACGCTTGATGGAACTAATATCTCGGCCAGAAAAAAAACGATGTTCCATTCAATCATCGAGTTCCCCCAGCCTTGGTGAAAACTCCCGTTGTTCTATTTTCACGAGCACACATCAATAACCATTGCACAATTTGAATTGTCGAGTAAGATAGCTTTAACGAAATTTCAACTCAGAAATGGGATGTCTACACCACAAAAAATACAAAATCATATAAATTTAATATCAACACTAAACCATTCGGGAACGGAGAGGTCACGCGAAGTGCCCTTGTAGAATACGTTTTAACACTATTTCGCCAATTGAGTCAGAACCATGAAGAACGTTCGGAAACCTCAAGCTAATTTTTTGATTTAGCCTTCTCGACTAAGATTCAGACATGAGAGTGTACGTGAGTAGGAACGTAAATAAGCAGACATGACATTCACAAATCACACCGGAACGCGACGCATCTAGTGTCGTCGGCCAAGAAAAAAACCACTTGTGCTATTGAATGAGCTCCTACGTGTTCAATATTTCGAGAACTTTTATCCACTTCATAGTGTTCCAAAATTATGTTTTTCTTTATGGTCATCCAGGTATCTCTGCACATCCTTAATACCACTTTACCTTGGACATTGGGGAAACTGCCACGACCTATTTTCGTTGTACGGGTGAAAGTTACACGGCTTAAGAAACATTCATTAAGAAACATTCTTTTGCGACTTTTTGCGTCATAGAGCTTGTGAAAGTGAAGCAGATACCATTAAGACTTGTGGTTTGCATGTGTTTTAGGTGCAAAATGTGTTAGACTTTATTTTTGAAGTGTAAATCACCTTCGAAAAGCCGTTTGCCATTAAAAAATACGTGCTTTTTCATGAATGTGTCTAGTTTTTATCTTCAGTACCGCTTCAAAAAATCCCGGTCAAGTGAGTTCACTCTGAAAGAGTTTGAAATGCCTAGAAACTCATTGTTGATTTGAATTCAAAAACAACATTCAAAAATGTGCCCAGAATTCGATGAGAGAAACACTCTAAAATTCAGTAATAATAATTCATTATCCATGTAGAATGACATCAACAACACTTAAATCAAAATTACGTACGTGATGAATGGATTTTAACAAAAAAAATACATGAAAAACCTATTCTTAAAATGGAACGATTGATTATGAGCACCTAGGTCGTATTATTGTAGTGGGAAATGTCGGGTTAAACATGGTAACGGAAACCGTAGACATCAAAGTACGACTGGGATATGGCTTCAGCAATGGTTGGGTCAGTTGAACACACAGAGCGGAAGTATTCATACCTATCTCTAATAGAAACACCATTCTCATACATCTCATTCAAAGCGACCACAGTATCCGGAATTTTCCGGTTAAACACAAAGTCAGCTGGGACAATGAAACCGGCAGGTAGTTTGTAGCCACCAGGAAAAACAATTTCAGACCGAGAGGGTACAGATGAATCAATTGTAGAGGAAGAAGGCACGGGCAAATCAGCAGGAGCAACCAAGTTAGGAGTTTCAACCGGAACGGTTTCAACAGGTTTTACGGTTGGAGATAACAAAGCAAATGACTCGGACAATTCAGGAAGTGGAGACACATCAATAATTGGAGAAACGGGAACAATATCTCTAGGTTGTTCAGATACCTCCATTTCGGTCTGTAGGTTAGCATCAGCGGGAATGGGAATTGTAGTTTGGTCGGTGACCTCAGCTCGGGCGGCGTCTCGTTTCGATTGTCTGGCGAGGAATCCGGCCTTTCGCTGTTCGGGGGTTTCGAACTTCCGCACATGAAAAGTTGACATAGAATCTTCGGATTTCATAGCAGTAGAAAGATCAATCAGACGAGGAAACGGAATACCATCTTTGACCGAAACTTTGAGTGGGCGAGGTAAACCATCTTGACGAGGTTTACCCAAACGGTGTAGAATAGAGATATTGGATGGAGAAACGGACACCAAATTGAAAATTGCATTCACCTTTTTCTTTGTTGAAGAATCCTCTGGTAGGCCATAAATAGTGAGACATCGACGATCATGGAAACGGTGGAGTTCAGATTGAATAATGGTGGGCAGAGATTGGGTCAGACTGTCGAGTTTGGAGTTGAGTGTTTTTATTTCACTCAAAATGGAGGAAAAATGGGTTCGAGATGGTACCATTTTTGGACGAGGTGATGGCATATTAATCAATCGAGAGGGGTCACCTCACACGACCGACACAAGGGGTGGAATGACCGACACAAGGGGTGGAATGACCGACACAAGGGGTGGAATGAAGTAAAATACACTTAACGGGATAACAACAGAAGACCTTGAAGCCAGGTATGAACAAAGTGTGAAACAACTCAGTTTATTGTACATCACTTTACGGGTTTTTTTTGAATATATATTGTGACTGGTTACATATTTTCAGGAAAATCATCGAAATCGGCTCTAGATATCCAAGTACATGCCTATGAAGAATCTCTATGACCCTCTAATCTCTTTATACTCTCTTGCTCTGCAAAATATCTCTCTAGCAGAAATTTTATGAAAAACCCACCACTAGGATTGAGTTCCGCATAATTACGAAGCGTAATGAAGACATACTGATCTTAACACGCCTAAAATTTAATAGTTTTCATAGAAAATACGCAAAACTTACAAACGCACATTTTAAATTTACAACAGACAAACGTTTGGTAACGGAGCGGTCACAACAAGTGATCTCGTAGTGTCCGTTTTTCATTCATTCTATCTAGAATATTTATTTGGAATAGTATACATAAGTTATAAATTTGGTATCAAAATTAGTATTCTTCTCAGATGAAGTAGCATCAATTTCATTTATTTTTATTTTGTCAGGAAGATCAACCAGCACGGTTTCTTCTTTCCTTTCCGGTGAAGTAGCAATCGTTGGAGCATTGACGTCGTTTTCCGTCTTCAAAATTTGAGTGTTCACGATACTAGAGGAGTCAGCATGTATACGTTTGAGATAAGAAGGGTGGTTCTTAAAGCGAGTGATAAAGTCTTTGGGAGAGAGATCCAATGTAGGAACTTCTGTTCCGGAATGATGTGAGTTTATGTGGGATAGTCTTCTCTGTTTGGATGAGAAAAACTTGTCACATATGGTACAATAAGTAGAACAGAGAGAATGCATAACCGACCGCTCACAACAGAATAGGATATTTAAATGATCAATCGACTCTGAGAAGTTGTATTGATGTATTATTTAAACTGCGTTCAATTTAATCACATGAACTCCGATCTAAGCACGAAACCATTCAAAACTGTATCATCTCATTTCAAAAACGTGCCAATGCATGCCTGGAAAAACTCAAAATTACAGAGTCAAAATGCATTTTCCTACAGCTATCCACTACTTTTAATAGGTCATAATACACTTTTATAGAGTAGAAACTCGCTATAATTGGTTTATACCGCGCCTATTGTGGTCAATGCACTGTGTGAGGTAAAAATATTTCCTCCACGGAAGAGTGCTTCTCCGTACACATAATTTCGAATGTAAGTTTTGAATTAAATGACTTCGAAAGATGTATAAATTAGTGTATACACGAAAAATCTCCACTCCGATATTCCTAATAATAGTACGAATCGCACATTTCTGAATGAAAATCGTGCAAGTGTACGCTCTAAAAATTTACCTCCCAATAGTCAAAATTCACATTCCCAAAGCTATTGAGCACTTTCCCAAAGCTATCGAGCACTTTCTCAAAGCTATCGAACACTTTCAGAAGGCCATAATACACTCTCATATCCCAAAAATTCATTATAATTCGTTTCTCTCGCCACATATAAGGACATTTTCGATGTGGAATTCCGTGAATATAAAAGTGATATTAGTTTCATATACCCATATTTCGCCATAATTCCTCGTTTTGGCCTACATACTTAGGCAATTTGTATGTGTAAGGCCATTAAATACGGTTGAAAAGTCATAATATATGCGTCGTAGACTGAAAATTTTCCTATAGATCATTTCGTTCACAACGTTTTGGGCATTTTTAATGCGTCAGGTACTCGTTTTTTTCAAAAGTATTAGTAAAAACCTGGAATTTCCCTGTATTTTTTCAAACAGTGTGTAGATACCGGGACGGAAAGCATATTCTAGGAAGAGAAATCTGTATCAAAACAGCTACTAGACTCCCACGATCTTCTGATCAGTCGCAGACTTGTCTGACAATCTACTTTATCATATAAACGCTCAGTAGATAGGGCAGTTTTGATGTGTAATTCCATGAAGTATTTCTCAAAAAAAAGTGATATTATTTCTTTGTACACCATTAATTTGCTATACGTCGTTCTTTCGGCAGTCATATATGGGCACACTTGTATGTGTGAGGCCCTTGAATACGGTTGAAAAGTCATTATACACTGTCGTAATTCACTATAATTAATGTATTTTGCACCAGTTATAGGCATTTTCATTGTAGAATGCACTCATTTTCCGAAAATATCAGTAAAAAACCCTAGAATTTCATGTTTTCTTCCAAACCGTGTGTAATTACCGAGCCAGAAAGCATTTTTCTAGATTCTCCCCTTTCGAATAGTAGAGTCAGAAAGTCTAAATGTACACAAAAACTGTCCATCTCTACTCGGTCTTCCTAATATTATTACGAGTCGCGCATTTTTCAGTAAATATCGTGCAAATGCATGACCTAAAAATGAAAATTTACTGCCCTGTAGGCAAAATGCACTTTCCCAAAGCTATTGAGCACTTTCCCAAAGCTATCGAGCACTTTCCCAAAAGCTGTCGAGCACTTTCAGAAGCCATAATTCATTCTCATATTCCATAAATCCGTCATAATTCGTTTCTCTCGCCCCCTATAAGGACATTTTCGATGTGTAAGTCCATAGTATTTCTCTAGTGTCATCGCCAAAACCTAGGTAATAGTCTTTTTTCAAGAAACACAGCAACAGAAAACCTTGTGATACATCTGCTCGAAAGTATGATTTGATGACATTCCTTGAGAGTGTCTTAAACTACTTTGAAAACTCAAAAAAGTAGGATAAGCATAACTATTGAATTTGCAAACCAGATGATAAGTCGCATAGAAGACATAAGAAAATTTAAATTCATAAGAACAACTCTTTACATTATTGATACAAACGTTACTTCCAACACCAAATTACCGGAGTGGAGAGGTCACAACAGGTGATCTCATAATGTAAGGTTCTTCTTCTTATTGACAGAGATGTATGTTTCTCCGGTATGGTTTTAAAGAATGAAGCTAAGCATTCGAACTTTTCTCATTGGTATTCGAGAACGAGCATCTCGTAAATACCTCAGAGATACCCCAGTATTAATCGACTCTTTAGGTTCATATCTTTTTCAAGCACTAGAAAGTCAATCACATTTCCGTAGAAATGAAATTTGCTCCGCTATTCTATATTAGACTAGTCTTCCCTTCCAGGTCTAAAAATCCTCTACTTCACACGTTCAAGTAGTTTTTCTGTAGAAGATTTTCTCTCTAAAGTATCATACAGTTAGTCTTCCGCCAAAGAAGTCCTGAAATCGATCAGAGAGAGGAATGAAACTTATATTAATTCTCTGTAGGACATTCTATCTCGAAATATCATTATTCAGTCGATCTTGTATCAAAAAAATATGAAATTAATGAGCGGGAAGATGAATGACACTTCATAGCCACTAGTGGTATACCTGCCTCCATAAATTTCAAGAAAGTCCATGAAAATACAATACAAATACAAGGAAAATGCACTTTCCGTAAGTGAAAATGTACAAATTACTGATATTTACTAGAAATCCACCATAATACTCACTTTTCATACCTAATTAATGGAGATCACTCCCGAGAGTTTAGATATTTCACATTAGTATTTCGCTCCCTCTTTACTGATTCGTATTCAAAATTTAAATCTACCTGTCTGGTCTACCCCTTTTCTGTTTGTCTGTTTCAAGACTTTTATGCATTGAAAGGAAACGTACACTCGAGGGCACTAGGCGTGACCTCTCCGTTCCCGAATGGGTTGGTGTTGAAAGTAGGGAAGGGAGTGTTATTGATGCTTAATACATTTTTTAATGCATTTCACCTTTTTCTGTCTTCTATCTTCTCTTTTTTACCTTTTTGTCTTTTATTCACTTCGTATTTTGCTCGAAATTCACTATAACTCTTTCGCAACACTTCAGAAAAAAGAACATACATCGAAACTGTAATTTCTGATTTAAAAAGATTCCAGACAGGAAATTCAAGGAGAATACGAAGTGAATAAAAGACAAAAAGGTAAAAAAGAGAAGATAGAAGACAGAAAAAGGTGAAATGCATTAAAAAATGTATTAAGCATCAATAACACTCCCTTCCCTACTTTCAACACCAACCCATTCGGGAACGGAGAGGTCACGCCTAGTGCCCTCGAGTGTACGTTTCCTTTCAATGCATAAAAGTCTTGAAACAGACAAACAGAAAAGGGGTAGACCAGACAGGTAGATTTAAATTTTGAATACGAATCAGTAAAGAGGGAGCGAAATACTAATGTGAAATATCTAAACTCTCGGGAGTGATCTCCATTAATTAGGTATGAAAAGTGAGTATTATGGTGGATTTCTAGTAAATATCAGTAATTTGTACATTTTCACTTACGGAAAGTGCATTTTCCTTGTATTTGTATTGTATTTTCATGGACTTTCTTGAAATTTATGGAGGCAGGTATACCACTAGTGGCTATGAAGTGTCATTCATCTTCCCGCTCATTAATTTCATATTTTTTTGATACAAGATCGACTGAATAATGATATTTCGAGATAGAATGTCCTACAGAGAATTAATATAAGTTTCATTCCTCTCTCTGATCGATTTCAGGACTTCTTTGGCGGAAGACTAACTGTATGATACTTTAGAGAGAAAATCTTCTACAGAAAAACTACTTGAACGTGTGAAGTAGAGGATTTTTAGACCTGGAAGGGAAGACTAGTCTAATATAGAATAGCGGAGCAAATTTCATTTCTACGGAAATGTGATTGACTTTCTAGTGCTTGAAAAAGATATGAACCTAAAGAGTCGATTAATACTGGGGTATCTCTGAGGTATTTACGAGATGCTCGTTCTCGAATACCAATGAGAAAAGTTCGAATGCTTAGCTTCATTCTTTAAAACCATACCGGAGAAACATACATCTCTGTCAATAAGAAGAAGAACCTTACATTATGAGATCACCTGTTGTGACCTCTCCACTCCGGTAATTTGGTGTTGGAAGTAACGTTTGTATCAATAATGTAAAGAGTTGTTCTTATGAATTTAAATTTTCTTATGTCTTCTATGCGACTTATCATCTGGTTTGCAAATTCAATAGTTATGCTTATCCTACTTTTTTGAGTTTTCAAAGTAGTTTAAGACACTCTCAAGGAATGTCATCAAATCATACTTTCGAGCAGATGTATCATCATCTTTTCTCTGCTGTGTTTCTTGAAAAAGACTATTACCTAGGTTTTGGCGATGACACTAGAGAAATACTATGGACTTACACATCGAAAATGTCCTTGTCCTTATAGGGGGCGAGAGAAACGAATTATGACGGATTCATGGAATATGAGAATGAATTATGGCTTCTGAAAGTGCTCGACAGCTTTTGGGAAAGTGCTCGATAGCTTTGGGAAAGTGCTCAATAGCTTTGGGAAAGTGCATTTTGCCTACAGGGCAGTAAATTTTCATTTTTAGGTCATGCATTTGCACGATATTTACTGAAAAATGCGCGACTCGTAATAATATTAGGAAGACCGAGTAGAGATGGACAGTTTTTGTGTACATTTAGACTTTCTGACTCTACTATTCGAAAGGGGAGAATCTAGAAAAATGCTTTCTGGCTCGGTAATTACACACGGTTTGGAAGAAAACATGAAATTCTAGGGTTTTTTACTGATATTTTCGGAAAATGAGTGCATTCTACAATGAAAATGCCTATAACTGGTGCAAACTACATTAATTATAGTGAATTACGACAGTGTATAATGACTTTTCAACCGTATTCAAGGGCCTCACACATACAAGTGTGCCCATATATGACTGCCGAAAGAACGACGTATAGCAAATTAATGGTGTACAAAGAAATAATATCACTTTTTTTTGAGAAATACTTCATGGAATTACACATCAAAACTGCCCTATCTACTGAGCGTTTATATGATAAAGTAGATTGTCAGACAAGTCTGCGACTGATCAGAAGATCGTGGGAGTCTAGTAGCTGTTTTGATACAGATTTCTCTTCCTAGAATATGCTTTCCGTCCCGGTATCTACACACTGTTTGAAAAAATACAGGGAAATTCCAGGTTTTTACTAATACTTTTGAAAAAAACGAGTACCTGACGCATTAAAAATGCCCAAAACGTTGTGAACGAAATGATCTATAGGAAAATTTTCAGTCTACGACGCATATATTATGACTTTTCAACCGTATTTAATGGCCTTACACATACAAATTGCCTAAGTATGTAGGCCAAAACGAGGAATTATGGCGAAATATGGGTATATGAAACTAATATCACTTTTATATTCACGGAATTCCACATCGAAAATGTCCTTATATGTGGCGAGAGAAACGAATTATAATGAATTTTTGGGATATGAGAGTGTATTATGGCCTTCTGAAAGTGTTCGATAGCTTTGAGAAAGTGCTCGATAGCTTTGGGAAAGTGCTCAATAGCTTTGGGAATGTGAATTTTGACTATTGGGAGGTAAATTTTTAGAGCGTACACTTGCACGATTTTCATTCAGAAATGTGCGATTCGTACTATTATTAGGAATATCGGAGTGGAGATTTTTCGTGTATACACTAATTTATACATCTTTCGAAGTCATTTAATTCAAAACTTACATTCGAAATTATGTGTACGGAGAAGCACTCTTCCGTGGAGGAAATATTTTTACCTCACACAGTGCATTGACCACAATAGGCGCGGTATAAACCAATTATAGCGAGTTTCTACTCTATAAAAGTGTATTATGACCTATTAAAAGTAGTGGATAGCTGTAGGAAAATGCATTTTGACTCTGTAATTTTGAGTTTTTCCAGGCATGCATTGGCACGTTTTTGAAATGAGATGATACAGTTTTGAATGGTTTCGTGCTTAGATCGGAGTTCATGTGATTAAATTGAACGCAGTTTAAATAATACATCAATACAACTTCTCAGAGTCGATTGATCATTTAAATATCCTATTCTGTTGTGAGCGGTCGGTTATGCATTCTCTCTGTTCTACTTATTGTACCATATGTGACAAGTTTTTCTCATCCAAACAGAGAAGACTATCCCACATAAACTCACATCATTCCGGAACAGAAGTTCCTACATTGGATCTCTCTCCCAAAGACTTTATCACTCGCTTTAAGAACCACCCTTCTTATCTCAAACGTATACATGCTGACTCCTCTAGTATCGTGAACACTCAAATTTTGAAGACGGAAAACGACGTCAATGCTCCAACGATTGCTACTTCACCGGAAAGGAAAGAAGAAACCGTGCTGGTTGATCTTCCTGACAAAATAAAAATAAATGAAATTGATGCTACTTCATCTGAGAAGAATACTAATTTTGATACCAAATTTATAACTTATGTATACTATTCCAAATAAATATTCTAGATAGAATGAATGAAAAACGGACACTACGAGATCACTTGTTGTGACCGCTCCGTTACCAAACGTTTGTCTGTTGTAAATTTAAAATGTGCGTTTGTAAGTTTTGCGTATTTTCTATGAAAACTATTAAATTTTAGGCGTGTTAAGATCAGTATGTCTTCATTACGCTTCGTAATTATGCGGAACTCAATCCTAGTGGTGGGTTTTTCATAAAAATTTCTGCTAGAGAGATATTTTGTCACGTGTTAAATCACGAATAAATCTATTCTATTCTATATTCTATTCTATATTTTGCAGAGCAAGAGAGTATAAAGAGATTAGAGGGTCATAGAGATTCTTCATAAACATGCAATACTTGGATATCTAGAGCCGATTTCGATGATTTTCCTGAAAATATGTAACCAGTCACAATACATATTCAAAAAAAAACCCGTAAACTGATGTACAATAAACTGAGTTGTTTCACACTTTGTTCATACCTGGCTTCAAGGTCTTCTGTTGTTATCCCGTTAAGTGTATTATACTGGATTTTAGAGTGTTTCTCTCATCGAATTCTGGGCACATTTTTGAATCTTTTTTTTGAATTCAAATCAACAATTTTTTGAAGCGGTACTGAAGATAAAAACTAGACACATTCATGAAAAAGCACGTATTTTTTAATGGCAAACGGCTTTTCGAAGGTGATTTCCACTTCAAAAATAAAGTCTAACACATTTTGCACCTAAAACACATGCAAACCAAAAGTCTTCATGGTATCTGCTTCGCTTTCACAAGCTCTATGACGCAAAAGTCGCAAAAGAATGTTTCTTAATGAATGTTTCTTAAGCCGTGTAACTTTCACCCGTACAACGAAAAGAGGTCGTGGCAGTTTCCCCAATGTCCAAGGTGAAGTGGTATTAAGGATGTGCAGAGATACCTGGATGACCATAAAAAAACATAATTTTGGAACACTATGAAGTGGATAAAAGTTCTCGAAATATTGAACACGTAGGAGCTCATTCAATAGCACAAGTGGTTTTTTTCTTGGCCGACGACACTAGATGCGTCGCGTTCCGGTGTGCTTTGTGAATGTCATGTCTGCTTATTTACGTTCCTACTCACGTACACTCTCATGTCTAAATCTTAGTCGAGAAGGCTAAATCGAAAGATTTGCTTGAGATTTCCGAACTTTTTTCATGGTTCTGACTCAATTGGCGAAATAGTGTTAAAACGTATTCTACAAGGGCACTTGGCGTGACCTCTCCGTTCCCGAATGGTTTAGTGTTGATATTAAATTTATATGATTTTGTATTTTTTGTGGTGTAGACATCCCATTTCTCAGTTGAAATTTCGTTAAAGCTATCTTACTCGACAATTCAAATTGTGCAATGGTTATTGATGTGTGCTCGTGAAAATAGAACAACGGGAGTTTTCACCAAGACTGGGGGAACTCGATGATTGAATGGAACATCGTTTTTTTTTGGCCGAGATATTAGTTCCATCAAGCGTAATCATTTTTTTTTGCATATGTATCAAAAACAGAATAGAGGTGAAAGATTTATTACAAACTATAATATTACTTCAATAGCATCTTTGTATGTAGAAATTCTCGTGACAGTTCGGACAGTCGACCTTCCGAACGCAAGTTTCAGTGCATCCTTTGTGACGGCAGTGAATACACATGGGTGTACACTTGTGACGATCCGCTCTCAAATACGTTTTGTAGCAGTCTTTGCACAATGTTTTTCCAATAGTAGTCCTATTGGGTGTGAATACATCGAAGTGACCGTTGAAACAGGCAATGAACATCTTTTTGGGGGCAGTAGTATTACGCGGGAGGAACACGGTGATATAGTTGAATATGATAGCGAGGCATTTTTGCAGCAATTTTTTCGAGATCATCCATCCCAAAGACGGGTTTATCGGCCGGGATTTCACATCTTTCAAGAAGTTCGAGAGCTGTCGTGTTCCATGTTGCAGGATGCTTTCTCAAATAACATTGCTTCTGGCGTATTCTTTCCACATCAACTGGATCAGTGGCAAACTTTGAATCGGATAATAGTTTCGAAATTGTCACGGCAAAGGAAAGAGATAGACGAGTAGAAGAAGGAACAACGGCTTTGATTTTCAATTCACAGTCAAAAAGGGACGACATGTTGATATGAACGTAGGTGTGCTGAATGACGATTTACGTATTTCTGGCCTGGTACTTGTTGAATTGACCAATCACAGGCCTTGGCCACGCCCCTTTTGATCATGCCTATCTCAGCATTTTCGAATCTCGCCTGTTTGTTTCGTAGGTGATTAACTGACCAATCACAGGCCTTGGCCACGCTCCTCTTGATCCTATCTCAGCATTTTCGTAATTGCAAGACTGGTCAATTCAATGTCACCCCATAAGCGTCTATAAAGCGTATTATTTCGTATAAGCGAATCGGTTAGTACAAGGTCACTCTCGAAATAACGAACACCTATTTCGAAAACCTGAAAAATTTCGCAATAATCAAAATACATGGACTACCAACTCGCGGTCGCATATTCTGCTGTGCAAGATCAGCATATCATGGAGATATCAGAAGAACCCCTTAATTTCGAAACTGGTGTTTTAGAATGGCAGTCGCAACTGGGGGACTCGTCCCACAGGTGTAAATAAGGAAAAAATGAGATGAAAATGACTAAAATGTATTTTTTTGATTTTTTGAATAATATTAATTTTTTTTTGAAAAATATTGATTTTTTTTTTGATTGATTGCTTTCAAAACCTCATTCTTGGGTGATACCTCATTCCTGCACCTGAAAGCCTAAGAGAGTAGAATAGAGAATCCCCAACTGGGGGCAATTCCGCAGGGGGAGACTCTATTCAGAGATTCCACAACTGGGGGACATTCCACAGGGGGGGTACATACACTACTCAAATTGCGTTATAACTCAGCTCAGTCCTAACCAATTCAAGTAAAATTTGAAGTATGATACCACGACATGAACTGACATCGATTTAGATGTAAGTCCTCTACTGATGACGTCATCGAGGATTCTGGAGCTCGGATGACGTCACTTTTGAAAAGTGCAAAGCTGACGTCACATATATTTTCAAATGATGGTAATATCTTAGAAAGGGTCAATTACCGGTGAAACTCAATCAAAGAGTAACGTATTCCGGGATTCTGGAGACCAGATGACGTCATTTTTGAAAAGTGCAAAGTTGACGTCACATATATTTTCAAACGCTGAAAATATCTTAAAAATGGTATATTAACGATAAAACTTTATCTAAATATGACTTATTCTGGAATTCAGAAGGCCAGATGACGTCAACTTTTAAAAAAATTGACGTGAAATATGTTTTCGAATGCTGAAAGTTTCTTAAAAATGGTCAATTCACGTATAAACTTCATTCAAATATGACGTATTCTGGGACTCTGAAGGACAGATAAAGTAAGTTTTCAGAACTGCAATGTTGAGGTCATATTTTTTTCGAATGATGGTAATACTTGACAAGTGGTTCATTAAGAAAACAATTTTATCTGCACCGTACAGATCAAACCACATACCTACGGCATGTGTACAAAAAGAGAAAAATTCATGAAAAAGTGGGGGCCCAACAAATGTGAGATTTGTCTTCTGCTGTGCGCCCCTTAGACAGCTACTCTCAAATGGAGAGTTACTGCTACAAAAACCGGAAAATACTTATATACTTCAGTATAAATGTTCATTACAAACATACAAAAGTCGTAAAATATTTTCTCAAACCTGTAAACTAGAATCTACAAATCACAGATGTTAACTCAACGTACTCAATTAGAGAGTTCCTGGTTTTGTGCACAATGGTTGGCATTTTTGTCATTACTTCAACTCTAGGTGCTATAACGTTTGTCATTTTATTCAACAGTTGTTCGCTCTTTCGCAGCTGTGACTTGTAGATTCTAGTTTACAGGTTTGAGAAAATATTTTACGACTTTTGTATGTTTGTAATGAACATTTATACTGAAGTATATAAGTATTTTCCGGTTTTTGTAGCAGTAACTCTCCATTTGAGAGTAGCTGTCTAAGGGGCGCACAGCAGAAGACAAATCTCACATTTGTTGGGCCCCCACTTTTTCATGAATTATGTATCGTTTAAGGACATGTCGTGGATTCACGACATGGAGTGTTTCGACCATTTTAGACATAAAATCTGGTAATTATGTTAGTTGAATAAATTTTCGTGAAATCGTGTGAAAAAGTCCTGTCATGAATTCACGACATAGAGTGTTCCGACCATTGTAGACATAAAATGTTTTAATTACATTGATAAATCAGTTTCTGTGTATCGTTTAAGGGCATGTCGCGGATTCACGACATGGAGTGTTTCGACTATTTTAGACATAAAATCTGGTAATTATGTTAATTAAATCAGTTTCCGTAAAATCATGTGTCGTTAAATCAAATGTTGAGCGGAAGATGACCACAATATTGATAGATTCGCAGAATCGCGCGCAGCGCGAAGCGCTGCGCAGATTAGTTTTTGATCACAACATTGCGGACTTTCAAAAGTGGTTTTATGCCATTTTCTCAAAAACTCCTGAACGGATTTTTGAGATTTTGATGGAAAGAGATAGAGGAGGAAAGGCTTTATCATTGAGCTATTCGATATTTAATGTGCGACCAGTGATATACAGTTATGCTGAATATCGTCTCGCAAAAATGTCTTCCGACGGCGGCCGCGTGGCGTGGCGCGGCGCGGCGTGGCGCGGCGGCCGCAAAACCGACGAATTTAACCGATTCGTCTGAAATTTGGAATATAGTTATAAACAGCAGAGTTATGTGTAAATCTGAAATCTTGGACCAATCGGTTGAAAATGAGCCATTTTATCGCCTTGGAAACATTGCATTCAGCTGCTTTCACAATCACTTCTAGATGTGCGGAGTGTGCGAAGTGAGCTGTTGTTTTGTTTTTTGGTAGTTGGAGTAGATTAAAGTATATTGAATAAGCAATTAGGTTAATCTGTAGAGATCCTGACTCCATAAAAAGGTTAATCGAACAAAAACAAAAATGCTGTCCGTGAAAGGATTCGAACCCTCGGCCTACTGGACTGTAGTGCGCTGCTCTGCCGACTGAGCCAAATAGCCACGAAGAGTGAAGAAATGGACGGCGCCACACGTGCGCTGCCCGAAATCAAGGATTGATCACGGTTTCTGAGAGAAGGCTTACTAACCAAACTCGTAACGCAGTTTTTGTTCTTAAAGCATCAACCCAGCGTGTGTGAATAGATTAAAATATATTGGAAAAGCAATTGTGTTAATCCGTAGAGATCCTGACTACATAAAAAGGTTAATCGAACAAAAACAAAAATGCTGTCCGTGAAAGGATTCGAACCCTCGGCCTACTGAACTGTAGTGCGCTGCTCTGCCGACTGAGCCAAATAGCCACGAAGAGTGAAGAAATGGACGGCGCCACACGTGCGCTGCCCGAAATCAAGGATTGATCACGGTTTCTGAGAGAAGGCTTACTAACCAAACTCGTAACGCAGTTTTTGTTCTTAAAGCATCAACCCAGCGTGTGTGAATAGATTAAAATATATTGGAAAAGCAATTAGGTTAATCTGTAGAGATCCTGACTCCATAAAAAGGTTAATCGAACAAAAACAAAAATGCTGTCCGTGAAAGGATTCGAACCCTCGGCCTACTGGACTGTAGTGCGCTGCTCTGCCGACTGAGCCAAATAGCCACGAAGAGTGAAGAAATGGACGGCGCCACACGTGCGCTGCCCGAAATCAAGGATTGATCACGGTTTCTGAGAGAAGGCTTACTAACCAAACTCGTAACGCAGTTTTTGTTCTTAAAGCATCAACCCAGCGTGTGTGAATAGATTAAAATATATTGGAAAAGCAATTGTGTTAATCCGTAGAGATCCTGACTACATAAAAAGGTTAATCGAACAAAAACAAAAATGCTGTCCGTGAAAGGATTCGAACCCTCGGCCTACTGAACTGTAGTGCGCTGCTCTGCCGACTGAGCCAAATAGCCACGAAGAGTGAAGAAATGGACGGCGCCACACGTGCGCTGCCCGAAATCAAGGATTGATCACGGTTTCTGAGAGAAGGCTTACTAACCAAACTCGTAACGCAGTTTTTGTTCTTAAAGCATCAACCCAGCGTGTGTGAATAGATTAAAATATATTGGAAAAGCAATTGTGTTAATCCGTAGAGATCCTGACTACATAAAAAGGTTAATCGAACAAAAACAAAAATGCTGTCCGTGAAAGGATTCGAACCCTCGGCCTACTGAACTGTAGTGCGCTGCTCTGCCGACTGAGCCAAATCGTCACGAAAGAAGAAAAATGGACGGCGCCACACGTGCGCTGCCCGAAATCATAGATTGATCACGGTTTCTGAGAGAATGCTTACTAACCAGAGTTCTAACGCAGTTTTTGTTTTTAAAGCATCAACCCAGCGTGTGTGAATAGATTAAAATATATTGGAAAAGCGATTGTGTTAATCCGTAGAGATCCTGACTACATAAAAAGGTTAATCGAACAAAAACAAAAATGCTGTCCGTGAAGGGATTCGAACCCTCGGCCTACTGAACTGTAGTGCGCTGCTCTGCCGACTGAGCCAAATCGTCACGAAAGAAGAAAAAATGGACGGCGCCACACGTGCGCTGCCCGAAATCAAGGATTGATCACGGTTTCTGAGAGAATGCTTACTAACCAGAGTTCTAACGCAGTTTATGTTCTGCAAATCAACTTAGTATTCATTGTTACGTTGAAAAAAGTTTAATAATAATTGATTAGATGCTCATTATTTCCTATCTATTGATTCATTATTTCCTTCGGAAATATAGAAAATGAGGACAATTTGTATAAAAAAACGATGTAAAGTGAGAGACGATTAGCTTTTGAGATTGAACTGCATGGAATATAGAAAAGGAGGACAATAACTCAAGAGGGAAATAAAAAATCTAATCTCGCAATTTTCATGATCATCCTGACAGACTGATTCGAAAAATATATGCTAAATCTTTTAGAAAAGTCCGCTTACACTAAAAACGTATTTGAAACAAAAATCAGCTACACTGTCAGTCTATCGCACAGTCACGTGAAACATGTTAAACACAGCAGAACTCGGAAACGTGAAACGACGAAGTGCACACTTAGGCTATTAGAATGCTAACTTTACATGAATATTCAAGAAACTTATAGTGTACTCTGTTCTGTTATCATTTTTGAATCAATGGTGATAATCATATTAGGACGTTTCATCTAATTGTTTGCTGCAAGTTTTTTTTCACTGAAAAACAAAATGTTTTTGACCCATGAAAATTGCGAGATTAGATTTTTTATTTCCCTCTTGAGTTATTGTCCTCCTTTTCTATATTCCATGCAGTTCAATCTCAAAAGCTAATCGTCTCTCACTTTACATCGTTTTTTTATACAAATCACATTTTCTTTCTATTCACGACACCATAGAACGTGCATCTGCAGAATTATTTTCTTAGAAATGGGAGTTGTGTTTGAATAATACAACATAATGAACAAAAAGGTCTGTCGTGGATTCACGACATAAATTGTTTTGACCATTGTGGACATGAAATCTGGTAAATATGTTGATTAAATCAGTTTCTATGTAATTATGTATCGTTTAAGGGCATGTCGTGGATTCACGACATAGAGTGTTTTGACCATTTTAGACAAAAAATCTGGTAGTTATGTTAATGAAATCAGTTTTCGTGAGATCATGTGTCGTTAAATCAAATGTGCAGCGGAAGATAACCACAATATTGATAGAATTGCAGAATCACATTTTCCTTCTATTCACGACATCATAGGACATGCATCTGCAAAATTATTTCTTCGGAAATCAAAGTTGTTTTGAAAACAAAAAAGAGAAAGGAAAGTTAGAAAAGGAGAGAGAAAGAGAGAAGGAAAGGACAATGATAAGAAGAAAAAGGATGTCAAGAAGAAAAAAAAGAAGAAAGACAAAAACAGCAAGTGATCAAGGAAAGAGAATTCCAGGCTAACCAACAACATTTTGACAAACATTGAACACTTTAGATAGTCAGACAAATGAGCAAAAGTTCGAGAGGGCCACAGTGCCAAACGAAAAGTTGTTCAACAGTCTAACATTCTACCCTTCACAAAAAAAACAATCTAGTGGGAATAGAAAACAAACAAGAGAAAGGAAAGTTAGAAAAGGAGAGAGAAAGAGAGAAGGAAAGGACAATGATAAGAAGAAAAAGGATATGAAGAAGAAAAAAACAAAGAAAGACAAAAACAGCAAGTGATCAAGGAAAGAGAATTCCAGGCTAACCAACAACATTTTGACAAACAATGAACACTTTAGATAGTCAGACAAATGAGCAAAAGTTCGAGAGGGCCACAGTGCCAAACGAAAAGTTGTTCAACAGTCTAACATTCTACCTTTCACAAAAAAAACAATCTAGTGGGAATAGAAAAAAAAGAGAAAGGAAAGTTAGAAAAGGAGAGAGAAAGAGAGAAGGAAAGGACAATGATAAGAAGAAAAAGGATGTGAAGAAGAAAAAAAAGAAGAAATACAAAAACAGCAAGTGATCAAGGAAAGAGAATTCCAGGCTAACCCACAGCATTTATACTAACAATGAACACTTTAGATAGTCAGACAAATGAGCAAAAGTTCGAGAGGGCCACAGTGCCAAACGAAAAGTTGTTCAACAGTCTAACATTCTACCCTTCACAAAAAAAAACAATCTAGTGGGAATAGAAAACAAAAAAGAGAAAGGAAAGTTAGAAAAGGAGAGAGAAAGAGAGAAGGAAAGGACAATGATAAGAAGAAAAAGGATGTGAAGAAGAAAAAAAAGAAGAAAGACAAAAACAGCAAGTGATCAAGGAAAGAGAATTCCAGGCTAACCAACAACATTTTGACAAACATTGAACACTTTAGATAGTCAGACAAATGAGCAAAAGTTCGAGAGGGCCACAGTGCCAAACGAAAAGTTGTTCAACAGTCTAACATTCTACCCTTCACAAAAAAAACAATCTAGTGGGAATAGAAAACAAAAAAGAGAAAGGAAAGTTAGAAAAGGAGAGAGAAAGAGAGAAGGAAAGGACAATGATAAGAAGAAAAAGGATATGAAGAAGAAAAAAACAAAGAAAGACAAAAACAGCAAGTGATCAAAGAAAGAGAATTCCAGGCTAACCAACAACATTTTGACAAACATTGAACACTTTAGATAGTCAGACAAATGAGCAAAAGTTCGAGAGGGCCACAGTGCCAAACGAAAAGTTGTTCAACAGTCTAACATTCTACCCTTCACAAAAAAAACAATCTAGTGGGAATAGAAAACAAAAAAGAGAAAGGAAAGTTAGAAAAGGAGAGAGAAAGAGAGAAGGAAAGGACAATGATAAGAAGAAAAAGGATGTCAAGAAGAAAAAAAAGAAGAAAGACAAAAACAGCAAGTGATCAAGGAAAGAGAATTCCAGGCTAACCAACAACATTTTGACAAACATTGAACACTTTAGATAGTCAGACAAATGAGCAAAAGTTCGAGAGGGCCACAGTGCCAAACGAAAAGTTGTTCAACAGTCTAACATTCTACCCTTCACAAAAAAAACAATCTAGTGTGAATAGAAAACAAAAAAGAGAAAGGAAAGTTAGAAAAGGAGAGAGAAAGAGAGAAGGAAAGGACAATGATAAGAAGAAAAAGGATGTGAAGAAGAAAAAAAAGAAGAAAGACAAAAACAGCAAGTGATCAAGGAAAGAGAATTCCAGGCTAACCCACAGCATTTATACTAACAATGAACACTTTAGATAGTCAGACAAATGAGCAAAAGTTCGAGAGGGCCACAGTGCCAAACGAAAAGTTGTTCAACAGTCTAACATTCTACCTTTCACAAAAAAAACAATCTAGTGGGAATAGAAAAAAAAGAGAAAGGAAAGTTAGAAAAGGAGAGAGAAAGAGAGAAGGAAAGGACAATGATAAGAAGAAAAAGGATGTGAAGAAGAAAAAAAAGAAGAAAGACAAAAACAGCAAGTGATCAAGGAAAGAGAATTCCAGGCTAACCCACAGCATTTATACTAACAATGAACACTTTAGATAGTCAGACAAATGAGCAAAAGTTCGAGAGGGCCACAGTGCCAAACGAAAAGTTGTTCAACAGTCTAACATTCTACCCTTCACAAAAAAAAACAATCTAGTGGGAATAGAAAACAAAAAAGAGAAAGGAAAGTTAGAAAAGGAGAGAGAAAGAGAGAAGGAAAGGACAATGATAAGAAGAAAAAGGATATGAAGAAGAAAAAAACAAAGAAAGACAAAAACAGCAAGTGATCAAGGAAAGAGAATTCCAGGCTAACCAACAACATTTTGACAAACATTGAACACTTTAGATAGTCAGACAAATGAGCAAAAGTTCGAGAGGGCCACAGTGCCAAACGAAAAGTTGTTCAACAGTCTAACATTCTACCTTTCACAAAAAAAACAATCTAGTGGGAATAGAAAACAAAAAAGAGAAAGGAAAGTTAGAAAAGGAGAGAGAAAGAGAGAAGGAAAGGACAATGATAAGAAGAAAAAGGATATGAAGAAGAAAAAAACAAAGAAAGACAAAAACAGCAAGTGATCAAGGAAAGAGAATTCCAGGCTAACCAACAACATTTTGACAAACATTGAACACTTTAGATAGTCAGACAAATGAGCAAAAGTTCGAGAGGGCCACAGTGCCAAACGAAAAGTTGTTCAACAGTCTAACATTCTACCCTTCACAAAAAAAACAATCTAGTGGGAATAGAAAACAAAAAAGAGAAAGGAAAGTTAGAAAAGGAGAGAGAAAGAGAGAAGGAAAGGACAATGATAAGAAGAAAAAGGATATGAAGAAGAAAAAAACAAAGAAAGACAAAAACAGCAAGTGATCAAGGAAAGAGAATTCCAGGCTAACCAACAACATTTTGACAAACATTGAACACTTTAGATAGTCAGACAAATGAGCAAAAGTTCGAGAGGGCCACAGTGCCAAACGAAAAGTTGTTCAACAGTCTAACATTCTACCCTTCACAAAAAAAACAATCTAGTGGGAATAGAAAACAAAAAAGAGAAAGGAAAGTTAGAAAAGGAGAGAGAAAGAGAGAAGGAAAGGACAATGATAAGAAGAAAAAGGATATGAAGAAGAAAAAAACAAAGAAAGACAAAAACAGCAAGTGATCAAGGAAAGAGAATTCCAGGCTAACCAACAACATTTTGACAAACATTGAACACTTTAGATAGTCAGACAAATGAGCAAAAGTTCGAGAGGGCCACAGTGCCAAACGAAAAGTTGTTCAACAGTCTAACATTCTACCCTTCACAAAAAAAAACAATCTAGTGGGAATAGAAAACAAAAAAGAGAAAGGAAAGTTAGAAAAGGAGAGAGAAAGAGAGAAGGAAAGGACAATGATAAGAAGAAAAAGGATATGAAGAAGAAAAAAACAAAGAAAGACAAAAACAGCAAGTGATCAAGGAAAGAGAATTCCAGGCTAACCAACAACATTTTGACAAACATTGAACACTTTAGATAGTCAGACAAATGAGCAAAAGTTCGAGAGGGCCACAGTGCCAAACGAAAAGTTGTTCAACAGTCTAACATTCTACCCTTCACAAAAAAAAACAATCTAGTGGGAATAGAAAACAAAAAAGAGAAAGGAAAGTTAGAAAAGGAGAGAGAAAGAGAGAAGGAAAGGACAATGATAAGAAGAAAAAGGATATGAAGAAGAAAAAAACAAAGAAAGACAAAAACAGCAAGTGATCAAAGAAAGAGAATTCCAGGCTAACCAACAACATTTTGACAAACATTGAACACTTTAGATAGTCAGACAAATGAGCAAAAGTTCGAGAGGGCCACAGTGCCAAACGAAAAGTTGTTCAACAGTCTAACATTCTACCCTTCACAAAAAAAACAATCTAGTGGGAATAGAAAACAAAAAAGAGAAAGGAAAGTTAGAAAAGGAGAGAGAAAGAGAGAAGGAAAGGACAATGATAAGAAGAAAAAGGATGTCAAGAAGAAAAAAAAGAAGAAAGACAAAAACAGCAAGTGATCAAGGAAAGAGAATTCCAGGCTAACCAACAACATTTTGACAAACATTGAACACTTTAGATAGTCAGACAAATGAGCAAAAGTTCGAGAGGGCCACAGTGCCAAACGAAAAGTTGTTCAACAGTCTAACATTCTACCCTTCACAAAAAAAACAATCTAGTGTGAATAGAAAACAAAAAAGAGAAAGGAAAGTTAGAAAAGGAGAGAGAAAGAGAGAAGGAAAGGACAATGATAAGAAGAAAAAGGATGTGAAGAAGAAAAAAAGAAGAAAGACAAAAACAGCAAGTGATCAAGGAAAGAGAATTCCAGGCTAACCCACAGCATTTATACTAACAATGAACACTTTAGATAGTCAGACAAATGAGCAAAAGTTCGAGAGGGCCACAGTGCCAAACGAAAAGTTGTTCAACAGTCTTACATTCTACCCTTCACAAAAAAAAACAATCTAGTGGGAATAGAAAACAAACAAGAGAAAGGAAAGTTAGAAAAGGAGAGAGAAAGAGAGAAGGAAAGAACAATGATAAGAAGAAAAAGGATATGAAGAAGAAAAAAACAAAGAAAGACAAAAACAGCAAGTGATCAAGGAAAGAGAATTCCAGGCTAACCAACAACATTTTGACAAACAATGAACACTTTAGATAGTCAGACAAATGAGCAAAAGTTCGAGAGGGCCACAGTGCCAAACGAAAAGTTGTTCAACAGTCTAACATTCTACCCTTCACAAAAAAAACAATCTAGTGGGAATAGAAAAAAAAAGAGAAAGGAAAGTTAGAAAAGGAGAGAGAAAGAGAGAAGGAAAGGACAATGATAAGAAGAAAAAGGATGTGAAGAAGAAAAAAAAGAAGAAAGACAAAAACAGCAAGTGATCAAGGAAAGAGAATTCCAGGCTAACCCACAGCATTTATACTAACAATGAACACTTTAGATAGTCAGACAAATGAGCAAAAGTTCGAGAGGGCCACAGTGCCAAACGAAAAGTTGTTCAACAGTCTAACATTCTACCCTTCACAAAAAAAAACAATCTAGTGGGAATAGAAAACAAAAAAGAGAAAGGAAAGTTAGAAAAGGAGAGAGAAAGAGAGAAGGAAAGGACAATGATAAGAAGAAAAAGGATATGAAGAAGAAAAAAAAGAAGAAAGACAAAAACAGCAAGTGATCAAGGAAAGAGAATTCCAGGCTAACCAACAACATTTTGACAAACATTGAACACTTTAGATAGTCAGACAAATGAGCAAAAGTTCGAGAGGGCCACAGTGCCAAACGAAAAGTTGTTCAACAGTCTAACATTCTACCTTTCACAAAAAAAACAATCTAGTGGGAATAGAAAACAAAAAAGAGAAAGGAAAGTTAGAAAAGGAGAGAGAAAGAGAGAAGGAAAGGACAATGATAAGAAGAAAAAGGATATGAAGAAGAAAAAAACAAAGAAAGACAAAAACAGCAAGTGATCAAGGAAAGAGAATTCCAGGCTAACCAACAACATTTTGACAAACATTGAACACTTTAGATAGTCAGACAAATGAGCAAAAGTTCGAGAGGGCCACAGTGCCAAACGAAAAGTTGTTCAACAGTCTAACATTCTACCTTTCACAAAAAAAACAATCTAGTGGGAATAGAAAAAAAAAGAGAAAGGAAAGTTAGAAAAGGAGAGAGAAAGAGAGAAGGAAAGGACAATGATAAGAAGAAAAAGGATGTGAAGAAGAAAAAAAAGAAGAAAGACAAAAACAGCAAGTGATCAAGGAAAGAGAATTCCAGGCTAACCCACAGCATTTATACTAACAATGAACACTTTAGATAGTCAGACAAATGAGCAAAAGTTCGAGAGGGCCACAGTGCCAAACGAAAAGTTGTTCAACAGTCTAACATTCTACCCTTCACAAAAAAAACAATCTAGTGGGAATAGAAAAAAAAAGAGAAAGGAAAGTTAGAAAAGGAGAGAGAAAGAGAGAAGGAAAGGACAATGATAAGAAGAAAAAGGATGTGAAGAAGAAAAAAAAGAAGAAAGACAAAAACAGCAAGTGATCAAGGAAAGAGAATTCCAGGCTAACCCACAGCATTTATACTAACAATGAACACTTTAGATAGTCAGACAAATGAGCAAAAATTCGAGAGGGCCACAGTGCCAAACGAAAAGTTGTTCAACAGTCTAACATTCTACCCTTCACAAAAAAAAACAATCTAGTGGGAATAGAAAACAAAAAAGAGAAAGGAAGGTTAGAAAAGGAGAGAGAAAGAGAGAAGGAAAGGACAATGATAAGAAGAAAAAGGATATGAAGAAGAAAAAAAAGAAGAAAGACAAAAACAGCAAGTGATCAAGGAAAGAGAATTCCAGGCTAACCAACAACATTTTGACAAACATTGAACACTTTAGATAGTCAGACAAATGAGCAAAAGTTCGAGAGGGCCACAGTGCCAAACGAAAAGTTGTTCAACAGTCTAACATTCTACCTTTCACAAAAAAAACAATCTAGTGGGAATAGAAAACAAAAAAGAGAAAGGAAAGTTAGAAAAGGAGAGAGAAAGAGAGAAGGAAAGGACAATGATAAGAAGAAAAAGGATATGAAGAAGAAAAAAACAAAGAAAGACAAAAACAGCAAGTGATCAAGGAAAGAGAATTCCAGGCTAACCAACAACATTTTGACAAACATTGAACACTTTAGATAGTCAGACAAATGAGCAAAAGTTCGAGAGGGCCACAGTGCCAAACGAAAAGTTGTTCAACAGTCTAACATTCTACCCTTCACAAAAAAAAACAATCTAGTGGGAATAGAAAACAAAAAAGAGAAAGGAAAGTTAGAAAAGGAGAGAGAAAGAGAGAAGGAAAGGACAATGATAAGAAGAAAAAGGATGTGAAGAAGAAAAAAACGAAGAAAGACAAAAACACCAAGTGATCAAAGAAAGAGAATTCCAGGCTAACCAACATCATTTTGACAAACATTGAACACTTTAGATAGTCAGACAAATGAGCAAAAGTTCGAGAGGGCCACAGTGCCAAACGAAAAGTTGTTCAACAGTCTAACATTCTAACTTTCACAAAAAAAAACAATCTAGTGGGAATAGAAAACAAAAAAGAGAAAGGAAAGTTAGAAAAGGAGAGAGAAAGAGAGAAGGAAAGGACAATGATAAGAAGAAAAATGTATGAAGAAGAAAAAACAAAGAAAGACAAAAACAGCAAGTGATCAAGGAAAGAGAATTCCAGGCTAACCAACAACATTTTGACAAACATTGAACACTTTAGATAGTCAGACAAATGAGCAAAAGTTCGAGAGGGCCACAGTGCCAAACGAAAAGTTGTTCAACAGTCTAACATTCTACCTTTCACAAAAAAAAACAATCTAGTGGGAATAGAAAACAAAAAAGAGAAAGGAAAGTTAGAAAAGGAGAGAGAAAGAGAGAAGGAAAGGACAATGATAAGAAGAAAAAGGATGTGAAGAAGAAAAAAAAGAAGAAAGACAAAAACAGCAAGTGATCAAGGAAAGAGAATTCCAGGCTAACCAACAACATTTTGACAAACATTGAACACTTTAGATAGTCAGACAAATGAGCAAAAGTTCGAGAGGGCCACAGTGCCAAACGAAAAGTTGTTCAACAGTCTAACATTCTAACTTTCACAAAAAAAACAATCTAGTGGGAATAGAAAACAAAAAAGAGAAAGGAAAGTTAGAATAGGAGAGAGAAAGAGAGAAGGAAAGGACAATGATAAGAAGAAAAAGGATATGAAGAAGAAAAAAACAAAGAAAGACAAAAACAGCAAGTGATCAAGGAAAGAGAATTCCAGGCTAACCAACAACATTTTGACAAACATTGAACACTTTAGATAGTCAGACAAATGAGCAAAAGTTCGAGAGGGCCACAGTGCCAAACGAAAAGTTGTTCAACAGTCTAACATTCTACCTTTCACAAAAAAAACAATCTAGTGGGAATAGAAAACAAAAAAGAGAAAGGAAAGTTAGAAAAGGAGAGAGAAAGAGAGAAGGAAAGGACAATGATAAGAAGAAAAAGGATATGAAGAAGAAAAAAACAAAGAAAGACAAAAACAGCAAGTGATCAAGGAAAGAGAATTCCAGGCTAACCAACAACATTTTGACAAACATTGAACACTTTAGATAGTCAGACAAATGAGCAAAAGTTCGAGAGGGCCACAGTGCCAAACGAAAAGTTGTTCAACAGTCTAACATTCTACCCTTCACAAAAAAAAACAATCTAGTGGGAATAGAAAACAAAAAAGAGAAAGGAAAGTTAGAAAAGGAGAGAGAAAGAGAGAAGGAAAGGACAATGATAAGAAGAAAAAGGATGTGAAGAAGAAAAAAACGAAGAAAGACAAAAACACCAAGTGATCAAAGAAAGAGAATTCCAGGCTAACCAACATCATTTTGACAAACATTGAACACTTTAGATAGTCAGACAAATGAGCAAAAGTTCGAGAGGGCCACAGTGCCAAACGAAAAGTTGTTCAACAGTCTAACATTCTAACTTTCACAAAAAAAAACAATCTAGTGGGAATAGAAAACAAAAAAGAGAAAGGAAAGTTAGAAAAGGAGAGAGAAAGAGAGAAGGAAAGGACAATGATAAGAAGAAAAATGTATGAAGAAGAAAAAAACAAAGAAAGACAAAAACAGCAAGTGATCAAGGAAAGAGAATTCCAGGCTAACCAACAACATTTTGACAAACATTGAACACTTTAGATAGTCAGACAAATGAGCAAAAGTTCGAGAGGGCCACAGTGCCAAACGAAAAGTTGTTCAACAGTCTAACATTCTACCTTTCACAAAAAAAAACAATCTAGTGGGAATAGAAAACAAAAAAGAGAAAGGAAAGTTAGAAAAGGAGAGAGAAAGAGAGAAGGAAAGGACAATGATAAGAAGAAAAAGGATGTGAAGAAGAAAAAAAAGAAGAAAGACAAAAACAGCAAGTGATCAAGGAAAGAGAATTCCAGGCTAACCAACAACATTTTGACAAACATTGAACACTTTAGATAGTCAGACAAATGAGCAAAAGTTCGAGAGGGCCACAGTGCCAAACGAAAAGTTGTTCAACAGTCTAACATTCTACCTTTCACAAAAAAAAACAATCTAGTGGGAATAGAAAACAAAAAAGAGAAAGGAAAGTTAGAAAAGGAGAGAGAAAGAGAGAAGGAAAGGACAATGATAAGAAGAAAAAGGATATGAAGAAGAAAAAAACAGCAAGTGATCAAGGAAAGAGAATTCCAGGCTAACCAACAACATTTTGACAAACATTGAACACTTTAGATAGTCAGACAAATGAGCAAAAGTTCGAGAGGGCCACAGTGCCAAACGAAAAGTTGTTCAACAGTCTAACATTCTAACTTTCACAAAAAAAACAATCTAGTGGGAATAGAAAACAAAAAAGAGAAAGGAAAGTTAGAAAAGGAGAGAGAAAGAGAGAAGGAAAGGACAATGATAAGAAGAAAAAGGATATGAAGAAGAAAAAAACAGCAAGTGATCAAGGAAAGAGAATTCCAGGCTAACCAACAACATTTTGACAAACATTGAACACTTTAGATAGTCAGACAAATGAGCAAAAGTTCGAGAGGGCCACAGTGCCAAACGAAAAGTTGTTCAACAGTCTAACATTCTACCTTTCACAAAAAAAAACAATCTAGTGGGAATAGAAAACAAAAAAGAGAAAGGAAAGTTAGAAAAGGAGAGAGAAAGAGAGAAGGAAAGGACAATGATAAGAAGAAAAAGGATATGAAGAAGAAAAAAACAGCAAGTGATCAAGGAAAGAGAATTCCAGGCTAACCAACAACATTTTGACAAACATTGAACACTTTAGATAGTCAGACAAATGAGCAAAAGTTCGAGAGGGCCACAGTGCCAAACGAAAAGTTGTTCAACAGTCTAACATTCTAACTTTCACAAAAAAAACAATCTAGTGGGAATAGAAAACAAAAAAGAGAAAGGAAAGTTAGAATAGGAGAGAGAAAGAGAGAAGGAAAGGACAATGATAAGAAGAAAAAGGATATAAAGAAGAAAAAAACAAAGAAAGACAAAAACAGCAAGTGATCAAGGAAAGAGAATTTCAGGCTAACCAACAACATTTTGACAAACATTGAACACTTTAGATAGTCAGACAAATGAGCAAAAGTTCGAGAGGGCCACAGTGCCAAACGAAAAGTTGTTCAACAGTCTAACATTCTAACTTTCACAAAAAAAACAATCTAGTGGGAATAGAAAACAAAAAAGAGAAAGGAAAGTTAGAAAAGGAGAGAGAAAGAGAGAAGGAAAGGACAATGATAAGAAGAAAAAGGATATGAAGAAGAAAAAAACAGCAAGTGATCAAGGAAAGAGAATTCCAGGCTAACCAACAACATTTTGACAAACATTGAACACTTTAGATAGTCAGACAAATGAGCAAAAGTTCGAGAGGGCCACAGTGCCAAACGAAAAGTTGTTCAACAGTCTAACATTCTACCCTTCACAAAAAAAACAATCTAGTGGGAATAGAAAACAAAAAAGAGAAAGGAAAGTTAGAAAAGGAGAGAGAAAGAGAGAAGGAAAGGACAATGATAAGAAGAAAAAGGATATGAAGAAGAAAAAAACAAAGAAAGACAAAAACAGCAAGTGATCAAGGAAAGAGAATTCCAGGCTAACCAACAACATTTTGACAAACATTGAACACTTTAGATAGTCAGACAAATGAGCAAAAGTTCGAGAGGGCCACAGTGCCAAACGAAAAGTTGTTCAACAGTCTAACATTCTACCTTTCACAAAAAAAAACAATCTAGTGGGAATAGAAAACAAAAAAGAGAAAGGAAAGTTAGAAAAGGAGAGAGAAAGAGAGAAGGAAAGGACAATGATAAGAAGAAAAAGGATATGAAGAAGAAAAAAACAGCAAGTGATCAAGGAAAGAGAATTCCAGGCTAACCAACAACATTTTGACAAACATTGAACACTTTAGATAGTCAGACAAATGAGCAAAAGTTCGAGAGGGCCACAGTGCCAAACGAAAAGTTGTTCAACAGTCTAACATTCTAACTTTCACAAAAAAAACAATCTAGTGGGAATAGAAAACAAAAAAGAGAAAGGAAAGTTAGAAAAGGAGAGAGAAAGAGAGAAGGAAAGGACAATGATAAGAAGAAAAAGGATATGAAGAAGAAAAAAACAGCAAGTGATCAAGGAAAGAGAATTCCAGGCTAACCAACAACATTTTGACAAACATTGAACACTTTAGATAGTCAGACAAATGAGCAAAAGTTCGAGAGGGCCACAGTGCCAAACGAAAAGTTGTTCAACAGTCTAACATTCTACCTTTCACAAAAAAAAACAATCTAGTGGGAATAGAAAACAAAAAAGAGAAAGGAAAGTTAGAAAAGGAGAGAGAAAGAGAGAAGGAAAGGACAATGATAAGAAGAAAAAGGATATGAAGAAGAAAAAAACAGCAAGTGATCAAGGAAAGAGAATTCCAGGCTAACCAACAACATTTTGACAAACATTGAACACTTTAGATAGTCAGACAAATGAGCAAAAGTTCGAGAGGGCCACAGTGCCAAACGAAAAGTTGTTCAACAGTCTAACATTCTAACTTTCACAAAAAAAACAATCTAGTGGGAATAGAAAACAAAAAAGAGAAAGGAAAGTTAGAAAAGGAGAGAGAAAGAGAGAAGGAAAGGACAATGATAAGAAGAAAAAGGATATGAAGAAGAAAAAAACAGCAAGTGATCAAGGAAAGAGAATTCCAGGCTAACCAACAACATTTTGACAAACATTGAACACTTTAGATAGTCAGACAAATGAGCAAAAGTTCGAGAGGGCCACAGTGCCAAACGAAAAGTTGTTCAACAGTCTAACATTCTACCCTTCACAAAAAAAACAATCTAGTGGGAATAGAAAACAAAAAAGAGAAAGGAAAGTTAGAAAAGGAGAGAGAAAGAGAGAAGGAAAGGACAATGATAAGAAGAAAAAGGATATGAAGAAGAAGAAAACAAAGAAAGACAAAAACAGCAAGTGATCAAAGAAAGAGAATTCCAGGCTAACCAACAACATTTTGACAAACATTGAACACTTTAGATAGTCAGACAAATGAGCAAAAGTTCGAGAGGGCCACAGTGCCAAACGAAAAGTTGTTCAACAGTCTAACATTCTACCCTTCACAAAAAAAACAATCTAGTGGGAATAGAAAACAAAAAAGAGAAAGGAAAGTTAGAAAAGGAGAGAGAAAGAGAGAAGGAAAGGACAATGATAAGAAGAAAAAGGATATGAAGAAGAAAAAAACAAAGAAAGACAAAAACAGCAAGTGATCAAAGAAAGAGAATTCCAGGCTAACCAACAACATTTTGACAAACATTGAACACTTTAGATAGTCAGACAAATGAGCAAAAGTTCGAGAGGGCCACAGTGCCAAACGAAAAGTTGTTCAACAGTCTAACATTCTACCCTTCACAAAAAAAAACAATCTAGTGGGAATAGAAAACAAAAAAGAGAAAGGAAAGTTAGAAAAGGAGAGAGAAAGAGAGAAGGAAAGGACAATGATAAGAAGAAAAAGGATATGAAGAAGAAAAAAACAAAGAAAGACAAAAACAGCAAGTGATCAAGGAAAGAGAATTCCAGGCTAACCAACAACATTTTGACAAACATTGAACACTTTAGATAGTCAGACAAATGAGCAAAAGTTCGAGAGGGCCACAGTGCCAAACGAAAAGTTGTTCAACAGTCTAACATTCTACCTTTCACAAAAAAAACAATCTAGTAACTTTTTCAAACTGATAATTATAACAGCTCTCGTTCACGAAACGGTTTCACACCGAATTGAAAAGTCGAATCACACTTGAACATGTTCAGCAGGAAATGGGCGGAGTCTGAAAGTGCAATACTAACAGTCTGCGTCTCCAGGCTCACTACACTGTCTCGCGCGCCCTCCAGTCTGCGCCTCTCACGTCTAACCACACTGTCTGGCGCCGACACCGAAATCAAGCATCAAGCGAAAACGAAATATTAGCACGATTACAAAACTACATTAAAACTGGGCACGGGGAGTTGATAGTGAGCTATAGATAGTGACCAAGGCATCGTTGTGGTTTCGTCTCCAACCACATCAAGAATTAGGCAATCTGGCATCTAACTACTAACACAGGCGAAATCGAATGTCATGTTGAGAGAAAAAGTTATGTAAACGTGAATAATTATTAGAGAACCCTATTTAGAATGCACTTTATGTACACGCCGGTTATTGTTTTAGTGTATTTACGTAACTTGTTTTATTCGCAGTCTCCAACCACATCAAGAATTAGGCAATCTGGCATCTAACTACTAACACAGGCGAAATCGAATGTCATGTTGAGAGAAAAAGTTATGTAAACGTGAATAATTAGTAGAGAACCCTATTTAGAATGAACTTTATGTACACGCCGGTTATTGTTTTAGTGTATTTACGTAACTTGTTTTATTCGCAGTCTCCAACCACATCAAGAATTAGGCAATCTGGCATCTAACTACTAACACAATAAAACAAGTTACGTAAATACACTAAAACTAAGTTTCTTACTTACTCACATAATTCTGTGAGTGGGTCTTAGAAAAGTTGAAAACAATGTTCAGCCTGTTTGACACGTTGGTTTGTACTTTGCTAATCGTTTTACATGGAAGAAAGATTAGGAACTATAAAGCAAAGTTGAAATTGCTTACAATCTTACTCACTCACATAATTCTGTGAGTGGGTCTTAGAAAAGTTGAAAACAATGTTCAGCCTGTTTGACACGTTGGTTTGTACTTTGCTAATCGTTTTACATGGAAGAAAGATTAGGAACTATAAAGTAAAGTTGAACTTGCTTACAATCTTACTCACTCACATATTTCTGTGAGTGAGGCTTAGAAAAGTTGAAAACAATGTTCAGCCTGTTTGACACGTTGGTTTGTACTTTACTAATCGTTTTACATGAAAGAAAGATTAGGAACTATAAAGTAAAGTTGAACTTGCTTACAATCTTACTCACTCACATAATTCTGTGAGTGAGGCTTAGAAAAGTTGAAAACAATGTTCAGCCTGTTTGACACGTTGGTTTGTACTTTGCTAATCGTTTTACATGGAAGAAAGATTAGGAACTATAAAGCAAAGTTGAACTTGCTTACAATCTTACTCACTCACATAATTCTGTGAGTGAGGCTTAGAAAAGTTGAAAACAATGTTCAGCCTGTTTGACACGTTGGTTTGTACTTTACTAATCGTTTTACATGAAAGAAAGATTAGGAACTATAAAGTAAAGTTGAACTTGCTTACAATCTTACACACTCACATAATTCAGTGAGTGAGGCTTAGAAAAGTTGAAAACAATGTTCAGCCTGTTTGACACGTTGGTTTGTACTTTGCTAATCGTTTTACATGGAAGAAAGATTAGGAACTATAAAGCAAAGTTGAACTTGCTTACAATCTTACTCACTCACATAATTCTGTGAGTGAGTCTTAGAAAAGTTGAAAACAATGTTCAGCCTGTTTGACACGTTGGTTTGTACTTTACTAATCGTTTTACATGAAAGAAAGATTAGGAACTATAAAGTAAAGTTGAACTTGCTTACAATCTTACTCACTCACATAATTCTGTGAGCGAATAAAACAAGTTACGTAAATACACTAAAACTAAGTTTCTTACTCACTCACATAATTCGGTGAGTGAGGCTCAGAAAAGTTGAAAACAATGTTCAGCCTGTTTGACACGTTGGTTTGTACTTTGATTATAACACGTTTCTCATGGTTAGAGACTAGGAGAGCGCAGGCGCAGAGACAGTTTCCACGGTACGCGTTTTGACCTGAAATAATACTATCAACATCAAGTCAGAAATTGAAGCGTATTTTAAACTTCTGCGGAATCGGAAGTTTGAACCAAACCTAGTACAAACAGACTCAACAACAATTTGTGTGAAATACTTATGAGAGTAATGTGAGAAAAAAGTTCTAAAAAAGTATTTTCCGTTCAAGACAGGATAAAATAGTTCGTTCCACTTAACTGCAACGTTTCTATGACACATAGCGGAAAATTTCAAAAAGTTTCTAAATATGTATCGTTCAAGGGCATGTCGTGAATTCACGACATAGAGTGTTTCGACCATTTGAGACATAAAATCTGGTAATTATGCTATTTAAATCAGTTTTCGTGAAATCAAGTGTCGTTAAATCAAATGTGGAGCAGAACATGACCACAATATTGATAGATTTGCAGCATTACATTTCAATTAGCGACGTTGCTTGAATACGTTTTCGAAGATATGGCTCAGATCTTAGATCATATATGAGATGATTCAGACACCTAGATCTTAGATTGAGAGACTTTGATCTTCTGTTTAATTGAGAACGAGACTGGTTTAACATAATGAATAAGGGTACGAACCATTTCTCATGATCGAATAATCTTGAACTAACTGGTGAGCATGGCCCCGTAGTATATTTGTTGTTTTGTGCATTAAAAATACTTGTATATAGTTAAGTGTGAAACAAATCTGATAGTAGCATAAACGGGATGAAATATTTATGCTAGGTCAAAGGCATATTTTTACAAATGACTCATCAGTGCAAGAGCAGATGCACAACTCGCAATAATTCGCCTATCTTCTCTCATAAAAATGAAACAGGTTCTGATTGGTTAGTATTAGATAATACACTATGGTGGTGTAAGTGAAGTTGTTGACACTAGAAAGTTGTTAGAAACAAGTGCTACTGGCGATGAGGTTCGCAACCTGAGTTCAAACTGAAAATATTACTTTGAAGTAGTACACGTTCATAAATTTTTTCAGCGAAAAATATGCAACAGTTCGAATAGTTACCCTTAGTTACGTTTTTATGGTTCAACAAAGTTACATCAATGAACGTGGGGCCTGTCGTGAATTCACGACATGGAGTGTTTCGACCATTGTAGACATAAAAGGTGGTAATTATGTTCATTAGATCAGTTTCTGTGTAATTATGTATTGTTTCAGGGCCTGTCGTGGATTCACGACATGGAGTGTTTCGACCATTTGAGACATAAAATCTGGTAATTATGTTAATAAAATCAGTTTTCGTGAGATCATGTGTCGTTAAATCAAATGTGAAGCAGAACATGACCACAATATTGATAGATTTGCAGAGTTACATTTTTCTTCTATTCACGACACCATATTATGTGCATCTGCTAAATTATTCTTTTAGAAATGAAAGTAGTGTCTGATTAATACAACATAACGAACAAAAAAATGTCTGTCGTGGATTTACGACATAGAGTGTTTCGACCATTGTAGACATAAAAGGTGGTAATTATGTTCATTAGATCAGTTTCTGTGTAATTATGTATTGTTTCAGGGCCTGTCGTGGATTCACGACATGGAGTGTTTCGACCATTTGAGACATAAAATCTGGTAATTATGTTAATAAAATCAGTTTTCGTGAGATCATGTGTCGTTAAATCAAATGTGAAGCAGAACATGACCACAATATTGATAGATTTGCAGAGTTACATTTTTCTTCTATTCACGACACCATAGTATGTGCATCTGCTAAATTATTCTTTTAGAAATGAAAGTAGTGTCTGATTAATACAACATAACGAACAAAAAAATGTCTGTCGTGGATTTACGACATGGAGTATTTCGACCATTGTAGACATAAAAGGTGGTAATTATGTTCATTAGATCAGTTTCTGTGTAATTATGTATTGTTTCAGGGCCTGTCGTGGATTCACGACATGGAGTGTTTCGACCATTTGAGACATAAAATCTGGTAATTATGTTAATAAAATCAGTTTTCGTGAGATCATGTGTCGTTAAATCAAATGTGAAGCAGAACATGACCACAATATTGATAGATTTGCAGAGTTACATTTTTCTTCTATTCACGACACCATAGTATGTGCATCTGCTAAATTATTCTTTTAGAAATGAAAGTAGTGTCTGATTAATACAACATAACGAACAAAAAATGTCTGTCGTGGATTTACGACATGGAGTGTTTCGACCATTGTAGACATAAAAGGTGGTAATTATGTTCATTAGATCAGTTTCTGTGTAATTATGTATTGTTTCAGGGCCTGTCGTGGATTCACGACATGGAGTGTTTCGACCATTTGAGACATAAAATCTGGTAATTATGTTAATAAAATCAGTTTTCGTGAGATCATGTGTCGTTAAATCAAATGTGAAGCAGAACATGACCACAATATTGATAGATTTGCAGAGTTACATTTTTCTTCTATTCACGACACCATAGTATGTGCATCTGCTAAATTATTCTTTTAGAAATGAAAGTAGTGTCTGATTAATACAACATAACGAACAAGAAAAGTCTGTCGTGGATTTACGACATGGAGTGTTTCAACCATTGTAGACATAAAATGTTTTAATTATGTTGATAAATCAGTTTCTGTGTAATTATGTATCGTTTAAGGACATGTCGTGGATTCACGACATGGAGTGTTTCGACCATTTTAGACATAAAATCTGGTAATTATGTTAGTTGAATAAATTTTCGTGAAATCGTGTGTCGTTAAATCAAATGTGAAGCAGAACATGACCACAATACTGATAGATTTGCAGAGTTACATTTTTCTTCTATTCACGACACCATAGTATGTGCATCTGCTAAATTATTCTTTTAGAAATGAAAGTAGTGTCTGATTAATACAACATAACGAACAAAAAATATCTGTCATGGATTCACGACATGGAGTGTTTCAACCATTGTAGACATAAAATGTTTTAATTATGTTGATAAATCAGTTTCTGTGTAATTATGTATCGTTTGAGGGCATGTCGTGGATTCACGACATGGAGTGTTTCGACTATTTTAGACATAAAATCTGGTAATTATGTTAATTAAATCAGTTTCCGTAAAATCATGTGTCGTTAAATCAAATGTTGAGCGGAAGATGACCACAATATTGATAGATTCGCAGAATCGCGCGCAGCGCGAAGCGCTGCGCAGATTAGTTTTCGATCACAACATTGCGGACTTTCAAAAGTGGTTTTATGCCATTTTCTCAAAAACTCCTGAACGGATTTTTGAGATTTTGATGGAAAGAGATAGAGGAGGAAAGGCTTTATCATTGAGCTATTCGATATTTAATGTGCGACCAGTGATATACAGTTATGCTGAATATCGTCTCGCAAAAATGTCTTCCGACGGCGGCCGCGTGGCGTGGCGCGGCGGCCGCAAAACCGACGAATTTAACCGATTCGTCTGAAATTTGGAATATAGTTATAAACAGCAGAGTTATGTGTAAATCTGAAATCTTGGACCAATCGGTTGAAAATGAGCCATTTTATCGCCTTGGAAACATTGCATTCAGCTGCTTTCACAATCACTTCTAGATGTGCGGAGTGTGCGAAGTGAGCTGTTGTTTTGTTTTTTGGTAGTTGGAGTAGATTAAAGTATATTGAATAAGCAATTAGGTTAATCTGTAGAGATCCTGACTCCATAAAAAGGTTAATCGAACAAAAACAAAAATGCTGTCCGTGAAAGGATTCGAACCCTCGGCCTACTGGACTGTAGTGCGCTGCTCTGCCGACTGAGCCAAATAGCCACGAAGAGTGAAGAAATGGACGGCGCCACACGTGCGCTGCCCGAAATCAAGGATTGATCACGGTTTCTGAGAGAAGGCTTACTAACCAGAGTTCTAACGCAGTTTTTGTTTTTAAAGCATCAACCCAGCGTGTGTGAATAGATTAAAATATATTGGAAAAGCAATTGTGTTAATCCGTAGAGATCCTGACTACATAAAAAGGTTAATCGAACAAAAACAAAAATGCTGTCCGTGAAGGGATTCGAACCCTCGGCCTACTGAACTGTAGTGCGCTGCTCTGCCGACTGAGCCAAATCGTCACGAAAGAAGAAAAAATGGACGGCGCCACACGTGCGCTGCCCGAAATCAAGGATTGATCACGGTTTCTGAGAGAATGCTTACTAACCAGAGTTCTAACGCAGTTTATGTTCTGCAAATCAACTTAGTATTCATTGTTACGTTGAAAAAAGTTTAATAATAATTGATTAGATGCTCATTATTTCCTATCTATTGATTCATTATTTCCTTCGGAAATATAGAAAATGAGGACAATTTGTATAAAAAAACGATGTAAAGTGAGAGACGATTAGCTTTTGAGATTGAACTGCATGGAATATAGAAAAGGAGGACAATAACTCAAGAGGGAAATAAAAAATCTAATCTCGCAATTTTCATGATCATCCTGACAGACTGATTCGAAAAATATATGCTAAATCTTTTAGAAAAGTCCGCTTACACTAAAAACGTATTTGAAACAAAAATCAGCTACACTGTCAGTCTATCGCACAGTCACGTGAAACATGTTAAACACAGCAGAACTCGGAAACGTGAAACGACGAAGTGCACACTTAGGCTATTAGAATGCTAACTTTACATGAATTCATGAAAAAGTGGGGGCCCAACGAATGTGAGATTTGTCTTCTGCTGTGCGCCCCTTAGACAACTACACTCAAATGGAGCAGTTACTGCTACAAAAACCGAAAAATACCAATATAATCAAGTATAACTGTTCATTACAAACACACAGAAGTCGTAAAATATTTTCTCAAACCTGTAAACTAGAATCTACAAGTCACAGCTGCGAAAGAGAGAACAACTGTTGAATAATATGACAAACGTTATAGCACCTAGAATTGAAGTAATGACAAAAAATGCCAACCATTGTGCACAAAACCAGGAACTCTATAATTGAGTACGTTGAGTTAACATCTGTGATTTGTAGATTCTAGTTTACAGGTTTGAGAAAATATTTTACGACTTCTGTGTGTTTGTAATGAACAGTTATACTTGATTATATTGGTATTTTTCGGTTTTTGTAGCAGTAACTGCTCCATTTGAGTGTAGTTGTCTAAGGGGCGCACAGCAGAAGACAAATCTCACATTCGTTGGGCCCCCACTTTTTCATGAATTTTTCTTTTTTTGTATACATGCCGTAGGTATGTGGTTTGATCTGTACGGTGCAGATAAAATTGTTTTCTTAATGAACCACTTGTCAAGTATTACCATCATTCAAAAAAAAATATGACGTCAACATTGCAGTTCTGAAAACTTACTTTATCTGCCCTTCAGAGTCCCAGAAAACGTCATATTTGCATGAAGTTTCATCGTGAATTGACCATTTTTAGGAAACTTTCAGCATTCAAGAACATATTTCACGTCAATTTTTTTAAAAGTTGACGTCATCTGGCCTTCTGAATTCCAGAATAAGTCATATTTAGATAAAGTTTTATCGTTAATATACCATTTTTAAGATATTTTCAGCATTTGAAAATATATGTGACGTCAACTTTGCACTTTTCAAAAATGACGTCATCTGGTCTCCAGAATCCCGGAATACGTTACTCTTGAATTGAGTTTCACCGTTAATTGACCCTTTCTAAGATATTACCATCATTTGAAAATATATGTGACGTCAACTTTGCACTTTTCAAAAATGACGTCATCCGAGCTCCAGAATCCTCGATGACGTCATCAGTAGAAGACTTACATCTAAATCGATGTCAGTTCATGTCGTGGTATCATACTTCAAATTTTAGTTGAATTGGTTAGGACTGAGCTGAGTTATAACGCAATTTGATTTACCCCGACAGAGAGGGCGAGAGAGTGCACGAAATGAAGAGACGCAGAGACATTTTCAAAGACCTATAACTTGATGAAAAATAATTTTTTTCGAAAAACAGTTCGCGCCCCCAAGGTTTGAGTGGGGTATCTATCGTGTCCCGAATTTTCAGTCAAATCGGTTCACACATAAAAATTTCCCAGGAGTGCGCACCAACACACACACACACACACACACACACACACACACACACACACACACACACACACACACACACAGACACACGACGGAAGTTGGCGGTCTGCATGAAGCGCATAACGTCATAACTCGGCTCAAACTCAATCAATTTCGTTCAAATTTCGAACATAGCTTGTAAATGTGCCATAGAAAATCAACAAATCATAAAAAGTTCTGATTTGCACAATTGGACCTTTTTGAGAGTGAACTAAAAAAATGAAAGCGCGCATTAGCCGGACCAAAGACAAATCTCGCACAGCGCTTCGCGCTGCGCGCGATTCCTACGTTTTTCGTTTGTGTCAGATCTGACACAACACTAAAAACTCACGATTCTCACTAAAACAACGCATTTAGTCCTCAATTGAGTTGAAATGTATAACTGAAGTTGATATAAGTCAAAACCTTCCAAACTCTCAACTACATTCCTACGTTTTTCGTTTGTGTCAGATCTGACACAACACTAAAACTCACGATTCTCACTAAAACAACGCATTTAGTCCTCAATTGAGTTGAAATGTATAACTGAAGTTAATATAATTCAAAACCTTCCAAACTCTCAACTACATTCCTACGTTTTTCGTTTGTGTCAGATCTGACACAACACTGAAAACTCACGATTCTCACTAAAACAACGCATTTAGTCCTCAATTGAGTTGAAATGTATAACTGAAGTTAATATAATTCAAAACCTTCCAAACTCTCAACTACATTCCTACGTTTTTCGTTTGTGTCAGATCTGACACAACACTAAAAACTCACGATTCTCACTAAAACAACGCATTTAGTCCTCAATTGAGTTGAAATGTATAACTGAAGTTAATATAATTCAAAACCTTCCAAACTCTCAACTACATTCCTACGTTTTTCGTTTGTGTCAGATCTGACACAACACTAAAAACTCACGATTCTCACTAAAACAACGCATTTAGTCCTCAATTGAGTTGAAATGTATAACTGAAGTTAATATAATTCAAAACCTTCCAAACTCTCAACTACATTCCTACGTTTTTCGTTTGTGTCAGATCTGACACAACACTAAAAACTCACGATTCTCACTAAAACAACGCATTTAGTCCTCAATTGAGTTGAAATGTATAACTGAAGTTAATATAATTCAAAACCTTCCAAACTCTCAACTACATTCCTACGTTTTTCGTTTGTGTCAGATCTGACACAACACTAAAAACTCACGATTCTCACTAAAACAACGCATTTAGTCCTCAATTGAGTTGAAATGTATAACTGAAGTTAATATAATTCAAAACCTTCCAAACTCTCAACTACATTCCTACGTTTTTCGTTTGTGTCAGATCTGACACAACACTAAAAACTCACGATTCTCACTAAAACAACGCATTTAGTCCTCAATTGAGTTGAAATGTATAACTGAAGTTAATATAATTCAAAACCTTCCAAACTCTCAACTACATTCCTACGTTTTTCGTTTGTGTCAGATCTGACACAACACTAAAAACTCACGATTCTCACTAAAACAACGCATTTAGTCCTCAATTGAGTTGAAATGTATAACTGAAGTTAATATAAGTCAAAACCTTTCAAACTCTCAACTACATTCTTACGTTTTTCGTTTGTGTCAGATCTGACACAACACTAAAAACTCACGATTCTCACTAAAACAACGCATTTAGTCCTCAATTGAGTTGAAATGTATAACTGAAGTTGATATAAGTCAAAACCTTTCAAACTCTCAACTACATTCTTACGTTTTTCGTTTGTGTCAGATCTGACACAACACTAAAAACTCACGATTCTCACTAAAACAACGCATTTAGTCCTCAATTGAGTTGAAATGTATAACTGAAGTTAATATAAGTCAAAACCTTTCAAACTCTCAACTACATTCTTACGTTTTTCGTTTGTGTCAGATCTGACACAACACTAAAAACTCACGATTCTCACTAAAACAACGCATTTACTCCTCAATTGAGTTGAAATGTATAACTGAAGTTGATATAAGTCAAAACCTTTCAAACTCTCAACTACATTCTTACGTTTTTCGTTTGTGTCAGATCTGACACAACACTAAAAACTCCACCATTTTCATTGAAACCAAGCATTCAGTCCTCAATTGAGTTGAAATGTATAACTGAAGTTAATATAATTCAAAACCTTACCTTACAACATTTGAATAAAGTGCATTTAGGGATCAAGAACTTTACGGGCTTCAAACCTATAGAGTTTATTCGTTACAGAGTCAACGAAGAAACTAGAGTAAGTATGCAAGATAATCCCGGCACCTTCATTCCATCCTGCGTCTCCTCAAACACACGCTATTTCTCTGCTCTTACATCCCGCCGGGATGTGAAAGACAAGAAATAGTGAGGCAGGGCGAGAGACGCAGGATGGGATGGAGGTGTCGGAATCTTGTTGCATACGTACTTAGGTACAGAACTAGATAGAAGAGGGAGGAGAGAGAAAATAGAGAACTTTATTCGCACCTTGTTCATGAGCTTATCTCATAGTGCTCAACTTATAATTGAATGTGTAAAGTAAGAAGTAAGAGAACGGACTGACTGATATGAATATTTTCAACATTATTGTTCAGTGAACGCTCCCGGTGCCTACTACGACGTTCGAGATGGAAAGTTCTATTGTGACAAGAGAAGAAGTGAAGAGACAGAAGTTCGTACAGAATATTCCTATGTTCGAGTGGTAGTTTGAACTGTCAATACCCCAAGGCATTCGTATTTGAACGCGAGATTTGGCAGAGAATGTTGTGACCTGAGTTACGATGGTTCCATGCATTGCATTGGCCTCTTGTAACTTATCCTTATTGAAAAATTCACAGCTACATGTGGTAAAACTCGATATCTTTCTAGGAAATGTTCTCTAAAATGGAGAAAGAGTTCAATTTGGAGTGTCACTCGGTACCTGAGAAAGAATTCATGGCCAACGACCGAGTTGCGATGGCAGCTCAAATGGGACAAAATGATTACATACGAACGACGGGAGGGTGGACTTGAGCCGCTGGCCGGAACATTTGATCTACGTGTCTCTGAGTGGAGTGGCAGCAGGGGTGGTGGCTATTCTGGTCCTCGTTCTCTATCAATTAAGATGGGCACACGTGACGTCATGGACAAGCGAAGGGTCTATGGCACAGAATGTGGATGAACACAAACAGGTATTGGTTTTTCCCATGTGTTTGTTGTTTGATTGCTGTGATTTTTGTAATACTTTGTCAACCTTGCTACAGTCGCCATCTCTCCTACTGAGACTCCTACAGTACACTTTAGAGTTTCCCAGTTGTTGATTTCTAATGAAAACTTCAAGTTTATCAAAAGAGAGTTCGAAAATTTCTTATTATATGTGATCAGATTCTAATGCAAAATTTGTAAACAATTTTGATTATATTCACGTCACTAAAACAGGCTAGGCTTGAAGTTTTGTAATCTTACTGTAGAAGTCTCAGTAGGAATGAAATAGACTATACCAATGATATAAAGAAAGTTCAGACTAGAGTTGTAGTTTGCACATAAACTAACGGATCCAAACTACAAACATCGGATCTAAAGCCTTGCTTCGGACAGAGCGAACCTCGAACTAAAAGCCCAGTCATTTTCGTTTTTTGCTGTTTCCATAGTTTATGATGTTTAGGCCAAACATTTTTGCTGTGTTCGAAGATACAACTTGAACTCTGAAGTTAAAAATCGAGTTGTTTACCAAAGTTCGTCCCACCAAATAGGTCACTAGTTGATATCAAGTTGTGTAATCAAAGATTGGTGCACAATTGTGCACCAAGTTCTCGGTAAAAATCTGATCCTTGGTTCACAACTTGGTTTCTCGGCGAACGTTGCTAAACAACTCGGTTTTTAACTTCAGAGTAATCGAAAAAGGGAAAATTGAAGTATCGCCCCCCACTTTAGTTGAGTCCCCCCGTAGCACTTCAACGGTGCATTTGCTTCTGTGCATTTGCAAAACTGCATTTGCTTCTTTTGCAGTTATACCGTGTATGAAATTATCGAATTTCCAGCTACTCTGTCACCAAAATTGCGGCGACGTTGAGCAGGGAATGGTGGTTTCGGACGACGAACGATCGGACAGATCTTTTATCGAATAGGAAACAGTCTCAAATGTTTTACTTGTGATTGAAACCTATTTCTAGAATGAATTTTAATGAACAACGTATTTTTTTGATTTAAATGAATCAAATTTCAACGAGTGGGAGGGGGGGGGGGGTGAACTTCAATACCGGAAATGTTCACTTTTCACCCCCACCCTCAGACTTTTGTATTAGTTTTGAGTTATTGAATTTCCACCGCCCGGGGAGTCAGACTACAATACCTCGAAGGTATAGTCTTTTTCATTCCTACTGAGACTCCTACAGTAGGATTTGGAAAATTCCAAGCCGTTTTTCTCACTTACTTTTGATCGGAGAAGTTCAGGATTTTTGTACCTCATTCTTCTTCTCAGGTAGAGCAAATATACGAGAGCATTTTCTATGAGCTTCATTTTCAGCTCCACAATAGCCTGTGGACAGTTTGTGAGGTTACTGTAGGAGTCTCAGTAGGATTGGTGTGAACTATAATACAAACTCGGAAAGGAGGAGGGTAAAAATTGTTTTTTTTTTCGATTTTTCGAAGATATTCCCAGGTTCGGTTTCGCCCACCGACATCTACTTTTGCAGAGATGCCAGATTAGTTCGATCGCAAATTGCTTTTTCCAGAATATTTCTGTGCACTTTCTGCCAAGTTTTTGCCAAGTGTTCACGCCTGCCCTGTAAACCAGAAAGTTTAGCGAAAAGTTAGTGTGGCTTCATTTTTGATTCATTTCGTCTTGGTAGTGGTCGTGATGGTCCACAGTTACGATTCGTTATATTCAGAAGGTACAATCCTCTCTGTACTCGTTTTGATGATGTGTAGTATTGTGAAATTAGTGAGAACATCATAACCCCAAACATTTTTTCTGAATGTAAGTTTTCTTCAGCCAACGCCGCAATAATTCGATCCTTGTCATATTGGTTGCATAAATTTTGAGAAGTTGTCCTTGATGATGCACGAATTCTCAATGACGAATAACTAAAAGTGCATAACAGTATTCCATTTTTGTCGTTAAATAGGAGTCTTCACTTCATTTAGGATCAAAAGATGCCAACTTTGAGCCGAAACGAGTTTCCACCGTCATTCCGATGAACATTCATCTGCTTTTCTTCGCCATCAGTTTTATTCTGGGCATTTTCATCACAACGGCGGTCCGCCTGGGACATCATCCGGAGAAATTCGGCTGCCTCGAAACGATGGAGAGATGGACCGAACGACTGTTGAGGGTCAGTTCTGTAGTTTGATCTCCGGAGTACAGTTCCGATCATTTCTACTGAGACTTGGCAGCGTGCCAATAAATATTCCAGCCAAAGTTTCACCACGTTGTAGTTTTTCAAAAAAAAAACTGCAAATCTCTGTTAGCCATGGTTTAGTTTGTAAGAACACGTGAACAAAACATTGCTCCAGAATACTCATGTTTCCTTTAAGAAATACTCAGACAATTCCCAGCCAATTGGCCAGCCACTTTTTCATTGGCTGAGCGAGAGAGTGTGCAGGTCAGAGAGACCCAGATGTCTGCGGCCTCATTGACCTGCACACTCTCTCGCTTTTGTAGCTGGCCAATCGAAGAAAATTGGCGCCAATCATTTTTAGTAGGCATTCGAAAATTTTGGAACCATGCCAATGGGTCTCAGTGGGAATCAAACGAACTATAACAATTGTAGTTTGAACGGCTGAGTTGTAGTTTGATATCTTTTTACTTCGTCGATATATCGAATGCACTCAAGATTTTGTTCCGAAAAAATGCTACCGTGTACTTTCGAAGCTCTCTACAAATAATTAAAAAGTTTTCAACTCGAAAAGTTTGTTACAGTAAATATGAGTTTGAAGAAGGTTCCGCGGGCCGGAACAGACTAAAACATATGCACCGTTTGTGAATTAGGTTGGTTAGTTTGAGTAAAAAAATATATATCAGTTTCTCTTTCGATGTTCTTTCATAATGATTTTCTTCTCTACCCCCTTTAAACAAGGACGATTATGTGGTCCAATCCCAACGGTTCAGTCCTTCAAACGGCAATACATTTTTCAATTGCAGTTTAAAAGTGGGCAGAAATGGAAGTTTATATAAAAGAGCTGCTTGAGAGAATCTGATATGTACCTGTTCTTATTCGAACTAACAAACCTAACTCGCATACGAATCACATGTGTTAGGCTCTTTTTGGCGCGCGCAACGTTATGTTTAGGTACCCCGGGGTACCTAAACATAACGTTGCTTTACGGGGTACCTAGCTAGCTTTACGGGGTACCTAGCTTTCCATTCTGCCCTCCTTTAAAGACCGAGGGATTGGTCCACATAATCACTTTTCTTCAACATCAGCAGAATTCAACAGAAGTTATTTGCAGCGTTTTTCGGGGGAAGAAATGGACGAAGAGGAAGTTGATGACTACAGCTGGACGGCTCAGCAAAAATTTTCGGAAACGGAATTCAATTAGAAAAAGACAATAAAAAGACAAACAACAATACGTTTCGTGTGTTTAAATGAAGATGGTACCTGTATGTGGACGATTTCACAAAACTATCATTGTATTAACACAATACATTTTGTCAAAATCTGTTTCTATCACATTATTGGTGGAAAACGATAAACAACTATAGTCGTTGCCAACGCAGAGGCGGTAGGGTACTGTATATCTCACTTTTCGCAGTGTACGCGACACCTAGACGTTTGTTCCCCATTCTCGAAAAGTTAAAACAGTACCAGCAACTATGGTAAAAGATTCCCAAAATAAAGTTTCATATATAAGTTCTGAAATTTGTGAAAAAAAAAGTAGCATTATAATAAGACGGTTCCAACTAACCTTTTTCAAAATTCAAAGTAATTCACGGAATTCTGTCAATCTGTGAACGGTAACTTTTTCTTGAGATTCAGATTCTTTTGGCAAATGCTAACTGAACGGAGTTCTCTTTTCACTTGTCACTCAAAGGGATCACCTTTACCATTTGCCATTTGGACTGATTCATTTTGACACGTGCCAAACCGTTGAGAGGATTCGAACCCTTGGCCGTTGGGCCAAAAGCAAGAGCACTACCACTACACTAAGGGAGCACCTGCGGTTGAATGGAAAAGACCGCTCTATATATAACAACACCGCAACTGTTTAGATTAACGTTGTCACACCTGAGTGTATTAAAAAGGATGAGTTTATCAAAGAAACAAATTTCATAAATAATAAAAGTGAAATTTAATTAAACGTTCACACCAAAAAAAACATTTCAGCTTGTTAAAAGCCAGTAGCAACTTTTGCCCAACATCGCAGATTTAAGTGTTTACGATATTCCATTTTCCGCTTCTCGTTTTTTTTTCAAAGATTCGCACTCATAATTCGATAATATATTTTCATCCCGTTATGAAAATGCATGCCCCGGTGTGTGTATGAACTCTTCGCGCTCTTTATCGTTGCACACTTAGTGTAATGGCAAGCGTCCCGCTTTTGGTGTGGAGAGGTCAGGTGTGTCGAACAAGTTGTTGACTGAATTGTGAACTTTTCCTTTTCGAACACGTTTACAACTTTACTGTTGTTTCGCGAAACAGTAATGAACTCGGTTGTCACTTTTCGAACAAGTTCCCAACTTGACTGTTGTTTCTGGACCAGTCCTTGACTTGTCACATGTCCCACGGGACTCCGTGGGACTCCACGACGTTCCGTGGTTTCCCACGGATCGTGGTTTTCCACGATAGCAACTATTCTGCACAACTTAAATTTCTATTTTTGGTTGAATTGGCAATGTAAACACAATGAAGTTGTTGAATTTCTCAAATAATCGTCATACTGAATTATATTCAGCGGTTGAAACAAGAATAAGTACCACAGGTCTGGCTGTTTTCACGTCAACTTGAAAATCACATACTGACTCAGAAATGTGTCAGATCTGACACATACTAAAAATGACCATATTTCGACCTGTGCGGTCGGAACAACACCTGAATTGGATTGAATATGGTCATTGAACATTAATAAAGAAATATCTACATCTTCAAAGAATTTTTCCACGTGCGACCACTTCTTTGGTGACAACCGGCTTACAGTAATCCCAGTTTTCAGTTTTCCCTGGAAAATGGTGCACAAACCGAGTGAAAACAATTGAAATCATTTATTTTGGTTCAATCAACTCTTCCAACAGTTAAACTAATGTTTTACTGAAGCTCCAGGAGGAAAACCATTTATGTGCCATCCTCCCATTTTATTGGGCCGTTGTAGCTTTAATGAGTCATATCTCGCGTCTAAATAAACATTTTTCTCTCAAATTTTTTGTGTGAACTCCTGAACCCATGACTGAATACACAGTATAAACAAAACCAAGAAAAAACAACTTTTTTAAATTCTAGTTACTATAGGGTATGCAAACTGTGACAGATCTGACACGTTTGTGTCAGATCTGACACAGATTTTGGTCGAATGTCTCAGATCTGACACAAAATCGACCACCTGTCTACCTACGTAGAATTGGGAGTTGTAAAATTTTGAACTTTTTTTGAAAGGTGGTGTAAAATCATACTACGTTAATAGAAGCATGTTTAAGTGAATAGTAATACACATTTCTTCCGAGAAAAATTAATATACTCAACTACAGGCACTGTAGACCGGAAAAATGAACTTTGAGCTTTATAAATGAAATTATTCATGGAATCATTGTGAATAACGTGAAGGAGAACTGTTGCGGTCCCGGCTACTATGTTGATGAAAAACATATCAAGTTTACATTACTTTAGTTCAATGAGACTTTGAGTTTTGAGAATACGGGAATGTATCATATTGTAAAGCCCCTAGCAGAATACTCTAGTACATTTTTCGAAAATGTCTAACTGCTCATTCTCTCCTGTTGAAAAACTCTGGACTTGTTTGAAAACATGGAGTTGATGAGAATTCAAAATTCGAACTGGTACCAAGCATACGACGGAGCCTAAGCCTAAGCCTGAGCCTAAGCCTAAGCCTAAGCCTAAGCCCCAGCCTCAGCCTAAGCCTAAGCGTTAGCCTAAGTCGTGTTATGGCCTAGGTCCACACCTCAAATAGTACCAAATCTACTCCTTTCTACAAAATCTACCCAAATCTACTCCCAGTTATTGTGATACAATACGCATTAACTCGAACTTGAAACTGATTATAAGCCTAAGACGTAGCTTAAGCCTAAGCCTAAGCCTGAGCCTAAGCCTGAGCCTAAGCCTGAGCCTGAGCCTATGCCTAAACCTAGGCCTAATAAACCAAAGCCAGATAGATAACGCGGCGAGCGGGAAACGAACCCGGGTCTGTGGGGCGACAGCCGAACGCTAACCACTTGACCACTCGGCCCCATTTCGATAGTTTATTCATTCATTCGCTCTAATTTACTCCATGAAGCGTTTCGAACTCTTTGTTAGTCAGAGACTAAGTTCAAACGAAGCCTGGCAGTGAACTATAGAAGGCATACATTACCACCTACGGTCCTCAGACTGTTCACCGCTAATTGCTCATTGGATTAAGTGCTAATTGCTTTTTAGGTTGCTCGCTCCAAAAACCGTAGGTTGTGTGCATTCCCCTGAGGTTGAGAAATGTTGGTGAGGTTCACGTGAGGAAGTGGGACGAACAGGTTTCTCCATTTCCATTTATCTCAATTTTTATATTATTTTCGAATTCATTCTTGACTTCATTTTTTTTGACTCTCTCGTAGAACAGATTTATTGGTGACTTTCATGTCAATATTAGCTGTCTTTATTCTAGAGTTGATGTGTCGACGATGAATCTGGAGATCGTGGGACATCGGAAGGGAGACCACAAAAATTGGTTTCTCAATAACAAAAAGGTGAGGGCTCTCCATATACTCTGAGCACAGCTGCGTTTGCTGTAGTCGCCACAATAGTGTCAATCAGCAGGGAACGCGTGAACACAAACTGAAAGTTATATTCATGATTTCAATTTCATCGATTTCGTAAGTAAAAAGACTGACATGAATATCCATAAAGCCAAGCATTCACTGCTGGTAAGGGTGTTCAGTGCCTTTTCTGTGCATTCGATGAAAATGTATTTGCACGTTACTTTTTACTAGTAAATACAGAGAATTTGTATTGCTTCATTCAGTAATTTCTTTGAATTGCTGAGCATTGCTATAGTCTGTTTCACGCATCAGTAGCCCTCTACAGTAAGATCATAAAACTTTCAAGTCAATTTTTCATATCTTCTAGGCATTGGAAATAGCCTAAACTTCGTGATTCTGTTTTCCACATTGGTTACTACAAGCATAGAACACAGTAGGTCTAAGAGGCACTTTGTTGGTTTAATAAATCCGCTTGAAAATACGGAAGATTACTGTAGAAAGTCATGGGTGGGTGAAACGAACTATATTGACACCGCAGTGTCTTCTGTACGTGATATTTTTGTTTTTTATTTCGAATTAAGACTTACAATCTTCAAAATAAGAAAACTAACGTTTTGTGAAACGGGAACTATGTTCATTCTGCAATCACTCGAACGATCCGAGATCTTTAGTGAGCAGCTATTCACATTTGTAATCATTTCGCAGAGTTCAACATCGCCCAATAACTGACAACTGTTGCTATCCACCGGTATCAGATACTCTATGGAACTACAGTCGGAAGGTTTGGCGAAACGGCGATGTACTCTGTAAAGTGGAAGGTTTTCGCACCACACACACAATAAAGCATTTTGGTAGTTCATCTTATGCCAACATGTCTAACTCAATTAGAGAGCACTTATCAAGAAAATAGTTTAACCAGCTTGAGCACAGTCTACCTGACAAAATTTACACTTGAAAACGGACCGTTTACGTTGAAAATCGATTTGATTGCCAATATGTCAATTGAGTTGAAATGTATAACTAAACTTAATATAATTCAAAACCTTTCAAACTCTCAACTACATTCTTACGTTTCTCGTTTGTGTCAGATCTGACACAACACTAAAAACTCCACCATTTTCATTGAAACCAAGCATTTACTCCTCAATTTAGTTGAAATGTATAACTGAGGTTAATATAATTCAAAACCTTTCAAACTCTCAACTACATTCTTACGTTTTTCGTTTGTGTCAGATCTGACACAACACTAAAAACTCCACCATTTTCATTGAAACCAAGCATTTACTCCTCAATTTAGTTGAAATGTATAACTGAGGTTAATATAATTCAAAACCTTTCAAACTCTCAACTACATTCCAACGTTTTTCGTTTGTGTCAGATCTGACACAACACTGAAAACTCCACCATTTTGATTGAAACAAGCATTTAGTCCTCAATTGAGTTGAAATGTATAACTGAAGTTAATATAATTCAAAACATTTCAAACTCTCAACTACATTCCTACGTTTTTCGTTTGTGTCAGATCTGACACAACACTGAAAACTCCACCATTTTGATTGAAACAAGCATTTAGTCCTCAATTGAGTTGAAATGTATAACTGAAGTTGATATAAGTCAAAACCTTTCAAACTCTCAACTACATTCCTACGTTTTTCGTTTGTGTCAGATCTGACACAACACTGAAAACTCCACCATTTTGATTGAAACAAGCATTTAGTCCTCAATTGAGTTGAAATGTATAACTGAAGTTAATATAATTCAAAACATTTCAAACTCTCAACTACATTCCTACGTTTTTCGTTTGTGTCAGATCTGACACAACACTGAAAACTCCACCATTTTGATTGAAACAAGCATTTACTCCTCAATTGAGTTGAAATGTATAACTAAACTTAATATAATTCAAAACCTTTCAAACTCTCAACTACATTCCTACGTTTTTCGTTTGTGTCAGATCTGACACAACACTAAAAACTCACGATTCTCACTAAAACAAAGCATTTACTCCTCAATTGAGTTGAAATGTATAACTGAAGTTAATATAATTCAAAACCTTTCAAACTCTCAACTACATTCATGAAAAAGTGGGGGCCCAACGACTGTGAGATTTGTCTTCTGCTGTGCGCCCCTCAGACAACTACTCTCAAATGGAACAGCTACTGCTACAAACGAAAAATACTAATATACCCAAGTATAACTGTTCATTACAAACATACAAAAGTCGTAAAATATTTTCTCAAACCTGTAAACGAGAATCTACAAGTCACAGCTGCGAAAGAGAGAACAACTTTTGAATATTATGACAAACGTTATAGCACCTAGAATTGAAGTAATGACAAAAATGCCAACCATTGTGTACAAAACCAGGAACTCTATAATTGAGTAGGTTGAGTTAACATCTGTGATTTGTAGATTCTAGTTTACAGGTTTGAGAAAATATTTTACGACTTTTGTATGTTTGTAATGAACAGTTATACTTGGGTATATTAGTATTTTTCGTTTGTAGCAGTAGCTGTTCCATTTGAGAGTAGTTGTCTAAGGGGCGCACAGCAGAAGACAAATCTCACAGTCGTTGGGCCCCCACTTTTTCATGAATTTTTCTCTTTTTGTATACATGCCGTAGGTATGTGGTTTGATCTGTACGGTGCAGATAAAATTGTTTTCTTGATGAACCACCTGTCAAGTATTACCATCATTCGGAAAAAAATATGACGTCAACATTGCAGTTCTAGAAACTTACTTCATCTGCCCTTCAGAATCCCAGAATACGTCATGTTTGAATGAAGTTTAATCGTGAATTGACCATTTTTAAGAAACTTCCAGCATTCGAAAACATATTTCACGTCAATTTTTTTTTAAGTTGACGTCATCTGGCCTTCTGAATTCCAGAATAAGTCATATTTAGATGAAGTTTTATCGTTAATATACCATTTTTAAGATATTTTCAGCATTTGAAAATATATGTGACGTCAACTTTGCACTTTTCAAAAATGACGTCATCTGGTTTTTAGAATCCCAGAACACTCACTATTAGATTGAGTTTCACCGTTAATTGACCCTTTCTAAGACATTTTCAGCATTTGAAAATATATGTGACGTCAACTTTGCACTTTTCAAAAATGACGTCATCCGAGCTCCAGAATCCTCGATGATGTCATCAGTAAAAGACTTACATCTAAATCGATATTAGTTCATGTCGTGGTATCATACTTCAAATTTTACTTGAATTGGTTAGGACTGAGCTGAGTTATAACGCAATTCGATTTACCCTGACAGAGAGGGTGAGAGAGTGCACGAAATGAGGAGACGCAGAGACATTTTCAAAGACCTATAACTTGATGAAAAATAATTTTTTTTTGAAAAAAAGTTTGCGCCCCCAAGGTTTGAGTGGGATATCTATCGTGTCCCGAATTTTCAGTCAAATCGGTTCACACATAAAAATTTCCCAGGAGTGCGCACCAACACACACACACACACACACACACACACACACACACACACACACACACACACACACACACACACACACAGACACACGACGGAAGTTGGCGGTCTGCATGAAGCGCATAACGTCATAACTCGGCTCAAACTCAATCAATTTCGTTCAAATTTCGAACATAGCTTGTAAATGTGCCATAGAAAATCAACAAATCATAAAAAGTTCTGATTTGCACAATTGGACCTTTTTGAGAGTGAACTAAAAAAATGAAAGCGCGCATTAGCCGGACCAAAGACAAATCTCGCACAGCGCTTCGCGCTGCGCGCGATTCCTACGTTTTTCGTTTGTGTCAGATCTGACACAACACTAAAAACTCACGATTCTCACTAAAACAACGCATTTAGTCCTCAATTGAGTTGAAATGTATAACTGAAGTTGATATAAGTCAAAACCTTCCAAACTCTCAACTACATTCCTACGTTTTTCGTTTGTGTCAGATCTGACACAACACTAAAACTCACGATTCTCACTAAAACAACGCATTTAGTCCTCAATTGAGTTGAAATGTATAACTGAAGTTAATATAATTCAAAACCTTCCAAACTCTCAACTACATTCCTACGTTTTTCGTTTGTGTCAGATCTGACACAACACTGAAAACTCACGATTCTCACTAAAACAACGCATTTAGTCCTCAATTGAGTTGAAATGTATAACTGAAGTTAATATAATTCAAAACCTTCCAAACTCTCAACTACATTCCTACGTTTTTCGTTTGTGTCAGATCTGACACAACACTAAAAACTCACGATTCTCACTAAAACAACGCATTTAGTCCTCAATTGAGTTGAAATGTATAACTGAAGTTAATATAATTCAAAACCTTCCAAACTCTCAACTACATTCCTACGTTTTTCGTTTGTGTCAGATCTGACACAACACTAAAAACTCACGATTCTCACTAAAACAACGCATTTAGTCCTCAATTGAGTTGAAATGTATAACTGAAGTTAATATAATTCAAAACCTTCCAAACTCTCAACTACATTCCTACGTTTTTCGTTTGTGTCAGATCTGACACAACACTAAAAACTCACGATTCTCACTAAAACAACGCATTTAGTCCTCAATTGAGTTGAAATGTATAACTGAAGTTAATATAATTCAAAACCTTCCAAACTCTCAACTACATTCCTACGTTTTTCGTTTGTGTCAGATCTGACACAACACTAAAAACTCACGATTCTCACTAAAACAACGCATTTAGTCCTCAATTGAGTTGAAATGTATAACTGAAGTTAATATAATTCAAAACCTTCCAAACTCTCAACTACATTCCTACGTTTTTCGTTTGTGTCAGATCTGACACAACACTAAAAACTCACGATTCTCACTAAAACAACGCATTTAGTCCTCAATTGAGTTGAAATGTATAACTGAAGTTAATATAATTCAAAACCTTCCAAACTCTCAACTACATTCCTACGTTTTTCGTTTGTGTCAGATCTGACACAACACTAAAAACTCACGATTCTCACTAAAACAACGCATTTAGTCCTCAATTGAGTTGAAATGTATAACTGAAGTTAATATAAGTCAAAACCTTTCAAACTCTCAACTACATTCTTACGTTTTTCGTTTGTGTCAGATCTGACACAACACTAAAAACTCACGATTCTCACTAAAACAACGCATTTAGTCCTCAATTGAGTTGAAATGTATAACTGAAGTTGATATAAGTCAAAACCTTTCAAACTCTCAACTACATTCTTACGTTTTTCGTTTGTGTCAGATCTGACACAACACTAAAAACTCACGATTCTCACTAAAACAACGCATTTAGTCCTCAATTGAGTTGAAATGTATAACTGAAGTTAATATAAGTCAAAACCTTTCAAACTCTCAACTACATTCTTACGTTTTTCGTTTGTGTCAGATCTGACACAACACTAAAAACTCACGATTCTCACTAAAACAACGCATTTACTCCTCAATTGAGTTGAAATGTATAACTGAAGTTGATATAAGTCAAAACCTTTCAAACTCTCAACTACATTCTTACGTTTTTCGTTTGTGTCAGATCTGACACAACACTAAAAACTCCACCATTTTCATTGAAACCAAGCATTCAGTCCTCAATTGAGTTGAAATGTATAACTGAAGTTAATATAATTCAAAACCTTACCTTACAACATTTGAATAAAGTGCATTTAGGGATCAAGAACTTTACGGGCTTCAAACCTATAGAGTTTATTCGTTACAGAGTCAACGAAGAAACTAGAGTAAGTATGCAAGATAATCCCGGCACCTTCATTCCATCCTGCGTCTCCTCAAACACACGCTATTTCTCTGCTCTTACATCCCGCCGGGATGTGAAAGACAAGAAATAGTGAGGCAGGGCGAGAGACGCAGGATGGGATGGAGGTGTCGGAATCTTGTTGCATACGTACTTAGGTACAGAACTAGATAGAAGAGGGAGGAGAGAGAAAATAGAGAACTTTATTCGCACCTTGTTCATGAGCTTATCTCATAGTGCTCAACTTATAATTGAATGTGTAAAGTAAGAAGTAAGAGAACGGACTGACTGATATGAATATTTTCAACATTATTGTTCAGTGAACGCTCCCGGTGCCTACTACGACGTTCGAGATGGAAAGTTCTATTGTGACAAGAGAAGAAGTGAAGAGACAGAAGTTCGTACAGAATATTCCTATGTTCGAGTGGTAGTTTGAACTGTCAATACCCCAAGGCATTCGTATTTGAACGCGAGATTTGGCAGAGAATGTTGTGACCTGAGTTACGATGGTTCCATGCATTGCATTGGCCTCTTGTAACTTATCCTTATTGAAAAATTCACAGCTACATGTGGTAAAACTCGATATCTTTCTAGGAAATGTTCTCTAAAATGGAGAAAGAGTTCAATTTGGAGTGTCACTCGGTACCTGAGAAAGAATTCATGGCCAACGACCGAGTTGCGATGGCAGCTCAAATGGGACAAAATGATTACATACGAACGACGGGAGGGTGGACTTGAGCCGCTGGCCGGAACATTTGATCTACGTGTCTCTGAGTGGAGTGGCAGCAGGGGTGGTGGCTATTCTGGTCCTCGTTCTCTATCAATTAAGATGGGCACACGTGACGTCATGGACAAGCGAAGGGTCTATGGCACAGAATGTGGATGAACACAAACAGGTATTGGTTTTTCCCATGTGTTTGTTGTTTGATTGCTGTGATTTTTGTAATACTTTGTCAACCTTGCTACAGTCGCCATCTCTCCTACTGAGACTCCTACAGTACACTTTAGAGTTTCCCAGTTGTTGATTTCTAATGAAAACTTCAAGTTTATCAAAAGAGAGTTCGAAAATTTCTTATTATATGTGATCAGATTCTAATGCAAAATTTGTAAACAATTTTGATTATATTCACGTCACTAAAACAGGCTAGGCTTGAAGTTTTGTAATCTTACTGTAGAAGTCTCAGTAGGAATGAAATAGACTATACCAATGATATAAAGAAAGTTCAGACTAGAGTTGTAGTTTGCACATAAACTAACGGATCCAAACTACAAACATCGGATCTAAAGCCTTGCTTCGGACAGAGCGAACCTCGAACTAAAAGCCCAGTCATTTTCGTTTTTTGCTGTTTCCATAGTTTATGATGTTTAGGCCAAACATTTTTGCTGTGTTCGAAGATACAACTTGAACTCTGAAGTTAAAAATCGAGTTGTTTACCAAAGTTCGTCCCACCAAATAGGTCACTAGTTGATATCAAGTTGTGTAATCAAAGATTGGTGCACAATTGTGCACCAAGTTCTCGGTAAAAATCTGATCCTTGGTTCACAACTTGGGTTCTCGGCCAACGTTGCTAAACAACTCGGTTTTTAACTTCAGAGTAATCGAAAAAGGGAAAATTGAAGTATCGCCCCCCACTTTAGTTGAGTCCCCCCGTAGCACTTCAACGGTGCATTTGCTTCTGTGCATTTGCAAAACTGCATTTGCTTCTTTTGCAGTTATACCGTGTATGAAATTATCGAATTTCCAGCTACTCTGTCACCAAAATTGCGGCGACGTTGAGCAGGGAATGGTGGTTTCGGACGACGAACGATCGGACAGATCTTTTATCGAATAGGAAACAGTCTCAAATGTTTTACTTGTGATTGAAACCTATTTCTAGAATGAATTTTAATGAACAACGTATTTTTTTGATTTAAATGAATCAAATTTCAACGAGTGGGAGGGGGGGGGGGGTGAACTTCAATACCGGAAATGTTCACTTTTCACCCCCACCCTCAGACTTTTGTATTAGTTTTGAGTTATTGAATTTCCACCGCCCGGGGAGTCAGACTACAATACCTCGAAGGTATAGTCTTTTTCATTCCTACTGAGACTCCTACAGTAGGATTTGGAAAATTCCAAGCCGTTTTTCTCACTTACTTTTGATCGGAGAAGTTCAGGATTTTTGTACCTCATTCTTCTTCTCAGGTAGAGCAAATATACGAGAGCATTTTCTATGAGCTTCATTTTCAGCTCCACAATAGCCTGTGGACAGTTTGTGAGGTTACTGTAGGAGTCTCAGTAGGATTGGTGTGAACTATAATACAAACTCGGAAAGGAGGAGGGTAAAAATTGTTTTTTTTTTCGATTTTTCGAAGATATTCCCAGGTTCGGTTTCGCCCACCGACATCTACTTTTGCAGAGATGCCAGATTAGTTCGATCGCAAATTGCTTTTTCCAGAATATTTCTGTGCACTTTCTGCCAAGTTTTTGCCAAGTGTTCACGCCTGCCCTGTAAACCAGAAAGTTTAGCGAAAAGTTAGTGTGGCTTCATTTTTGATTCATTTCGTCTTGGTAGTGGTCGTGATGGTCCACAGTTACGATTCGTTATATTCAGAAGGTACAATCCTCTCTGTACTCGTTTTGATGATGTGTAGTATTGTGAAATTAGTGAGAACATCATAACCCCAAACATTTTTTCTGAATGTAAGTTTTCTTCAGCCAACGCCGCAATAATTCGATCCTTGTCATATTGGTTGCATAAATTTTGAGAAGTTGTCCTTGATGATGCACGAATTCTCAATGACGAATAACTAAAAGTGCATAACAGTATTCCATTTTTGTCGTTAAATAGGAGTCTTCACTTCATTTAGGATCAAAAGATGCCAACTTTGAGCCGAAACGAGTTTCCACCGTCATTCCGATGAACATTCATCTGCTTTTCTTCGCCATCAGTTTTATTCTGGGCATTTTCATCACAACGGCGGTCCGCCTGGGACATCATCCGGAGAAATTCGGCTGCCTCGAAACGATGGAGAGATGGACCGAACGACTGTTGAGGGTCAGTTCTGTAGTTTGATCTCCGGAGTACAGTTCCGATCATTTCTACTGAGACTTGGCAGCGTGCCAATAAATATTCCAGCCAAAGTTTCACCACGTTGTAGTTTTTCAAAAAAAAAACTGCAAATCTCTGTTAGCCATGGTTTAGTTTGTAAGAACACGTGAACAAAACATTGCTCCAGAATACTCATGTTTCCTTTAAGAAATACTCAGACAATTCCCAGCCAATTGGCCAGCCACTTTTTCATTGGCTGAGCGAGAGAGTGTGCAGGTCAGAGAGACCCAGATGTCTGCGGCCTCATTGACCTGCACACTCTCTCGCTTTTGTAGCTGGCCAATCGAAGAAAATTGGCGCCAATCATTTTTAGTAGGCATTCGAAAATTTTGGAACCATGCCAATGGGTCTCAGTGGGAATCAAACGAACTATAACAATTGTAGTTTGAACGGCTGAGTTGTAGTTTGATATCTTTTTACTTCGTCGATATATCGAATGCACTCAAGATTTTGTTCCGAAAAAATGCTACCGTGTACTTTCGAAGCTCTCTACAAATAATTAAAAAGTTTTCAACTCGAAAAGTTTGTTACAGTAAATATGAGTTTGAAGAAGGTTCCGCGGGCCGGAACAGACTAAAACATATGCACCGTTTGTGAATTAGGTTGGTTAGTTTGAGTAAAAAAATATATATCAGTTTCTCTTTCGATGTTCTTTCATAATGATTTTCTTCTCTACCCCCTTTAAACAAGGACGATTATGTGGTCCAATCCCAACGGTTCAGTCCTTCAAACGGCAATACATTTTTCAATTGCAGTTTAAAAGTGGGCAGAAATGGAAGTTTATATAAAAGAGCTGCTTGAGAGAATCTGATATGTACCTGTTCTTATTCGAACTAACAAACCTAACTCGCATACGAATCACATGTGTTAGGCTCTTTTTGGCGCGCGCAACGTTATGTTTAGGTACCCCGGGGTACCTAAACATAACGTTGCTTTACGGGGTACCTAGCTAGCTTTACGGGGTACCTAGCTTTCCATTCTGCCCTCCTTTAAAGACCGAGGGATTGGTCCACATAATCACTTTTCTTCAACATCAGCAGAATTCAACAGAAGTTATTTGCAGCGTTTTTCGGGGGAAGAAATGGACGAAGAGGAAGTTGATGACTACAGCTGGACGGCTCAGCAAAAATTTTCGGAAACGGAATTCAATTAGAAAAAGACAATAAAAAGACAAACAACAATACGTTTCGTGTGTTTAAATGAAGATGGTACCTGTATGTGGACGATTTCACAAAACTATCATTGTATTAACACAATACATTTTGTCAAAATCTGTTTCTATCACATTATTGGTGGAAAACGATAAACAACTATAGTCGTTGCCAACGCAGAGGCGGTAGGGTACTGTATATCTCACTTTTCGCAGTGTACGCGACACCTAGACGTTTGTTCCCCATTCTCGAAAAGTTAAAACAGTACCAGCAACTATGGTAAAAGATTCCCAAAATAAAGTTTCATATATAAGTTCTGAAATTTGTGAAAAAAAAAGTAGCATTATAATAAGACGGTTCCAACTAACCTTTTTCAAAATTCAAAGTAATTCACGGAATTCTGTCAATCTGTGAACGGTAACTTTTTCTTGAGATTCAGATTCTTTTGGCAAATGCTAACTGAACGGAGTTCTCTTTTCACTTGTCACTCAAAGGGATCACCTTTACCATTTGCCATTTGGACTGATTCATTTTGACACGTGCCAAACCGTTGAGAGGATTCGAACCCTTGGCCGTTGGGCCAAAAGCAAGAGCACTACCACTACACTAAGGGAGCACCTGCGGTTGAATGGAAAAGACCGCTCTATATATAACAACACCGCAACTGTTTAGATTAACGTTGTCACACCTGAGTGTATTAAAAAGGATGAGTTTATCAAAGAAACAAATTTCATAAATAATAAAAGTGAAATTTAATTAAACGTTCACACCAAAAAAAACATTTCAGCTTGTTAAAAGCCAGTAGCAACTTTTGCCCAACATCGCAGATTTAAGTGTTTACGATATTCCATTTTCCGCTTCTCGTTTTTTTTTCAAAGATTCGCACTCATAATTCGATAATATATTTTCATCCCGTTATGAAAATGCATGCCCCGGTGTGTGTATGAACTCTTCGCGCTCTTTATCGTTGCACACTTAGTGTAATGGCAAGCGTCCCGCTTTTGGTGTGGAGAGGTCAGGTGTGTCGAACAAGTTGTTGACTGAATTGTGAACTTTTCCTTTTCGAACACGTTTACAACTTTACTGTTGTTTCGCGAAACAGTAATGAACTCGGTTGTCACTTTTCGAACAAGTTCCCAACTTGACTGTTGTTTCTGGACCAGTCCTTGACTTGTCACATGTCCCACGGGACTCCGTGGGACTCCACGACGTTCCGTGGTTTCCCACGGATCGTGGTTTTCCACGATAGCAACTATTCTGCACAACTTAAATTTCTATTTTTGGTTGAATTGGCAATGTAAACACAATGAAGTTGTTGAATTTCTCAAATAATCGTCATACTGAATTATATTCAGCGGTTGAAACAAGAATAAGTACCACAGGTCTGGCTGTTTTCACGTCAACTTGAAAATCACATACTGACTCAGAAATGTGTCAGATCTGACACATACTAAAAATGACCATATTTCGACCTGTGCGGTCGGAACAACACCTGAATTGGATTGAATATGGTCATTGAACATTAATAAAGAAATATCTACATCTTCAAAGAATTTTTCCACGTGCGACCACTTCTTTGGTGACAACCGGCTTACAGTAATCCCAGTTTTCAGTTTTCCCTGGAAAATGGTGCACAAACCGAGTGAAAACAATTGAAATCATTTATTTTGGTTCAATCAACTCTTCCAACAGTTAAACTAATGTTTTACTGAAGCTCCAGGAGGAAAACCATTTATGTGCCATCCTCCCATTTTATTGGGCCGTTGTAGCTTTAATGAGTCATATCTCGCGTCTAAATAAACATTTTTCTCTCAAATTTTTTGTGTGAACTCCTGAACCCATGACTGAATACACAGTATAAACAAAACCAAGAAAAAACAACTTTTTTAAATTCTAGTTACTATAGGGTATGCAAACTGTGACAGATCTGACACGTTTGTGTCAGATCTGACACAGATTTTGGTCGAATGTCTCAGATCTGACACAAAATCGACCACCTGTCTACCTACGTAGAATTGGGAGTTGTAAAATTTTGAACTTTTTTTGAAAGGTGGTGTAAAATCATACTACGTTAATAGAAGCATGTTTAAGTGAATAGTAATACACATTTCTTCCGAGAAAAATTAATATACTCAACTACAGGCACTGTAGACCGGAAAAATGAACTTTGAGCTTTATAAATGAAATTATTCATGGAATCATTGTGAATAACGTGAAGGAGAACTGTTGCGGTCCCGGCTACTATGTTGATGAAAAACATATCAAGTTTACATTACTTTAGTTCAATGAGACTTTGAGTTTTGAGAATACGGGAATGTATCATATTGTAAAGCCCCTAGCAGAATACTCTAGTACATTTTTCGAAAATGTCTAACTGCTCATTCTCTCCTGTTGAAAAACTCTGGACTTGTTTGAAAACATGGAGTTGATGAGAATTCAAAATTCGAACTGGTACCAAGCATACGACGGAGCCTAAGCCTAAGCCTGAGCCTAAGCCTAAGCCTAAGCCTAAGCCCCAGCCTCAGCCTAAGCCTAAGCGTTAGCCTAAGTCGTGTTATGGCCTAGGTCCACACCTCAAATAGTACCAAATCTACTCCTTTCTACAAAATCTACCCAAATCTACTCCCAGTTATTGTGATACAATACGCATTAACTCGAACTTGAAACTGATTATAAGCCTAAGACGTAGCTTAAGCCTAAGCCTAAGCCTGAGCCTAAGCCTGAGCCTAAGCCTGAGCCTGAGCCTATGCCTAAACCTAGGCCTAATAAACCAAAGCCAGATAGATAACGCGGCGAGCGGGAAACGAACCCGGGTCTGTGGGGCGACAGCCGAACGCTAACCACTTGACCACTCGGCCCCATTTCGATAGTTTATTCATTCATTCGCTCTAATTTACTCCATGAAGCGTTTCGAACTCTTTGTTAGTCAGAGACTAAGTTCAAACGAAGCCTGGCAGTGAACTATAGAAGGCATACATTACCACCTACGGTCCTCAGACTGTTCACCGCTAATTGCTCATTGGATTAAGTGCTAATTGCTTTTTAGGTTGCTCGCTCCAAAAACCGTAGGTTGTGTGCATTCCCCTGAGGTTGAGAAATGTTGGTGAGGTTCACGTGAGGAAGTGGGACGAACAGGTTTCTCCATTTCCATTTATCTCAATTTTTATATTATTTTCGAATTCATTCTTGACTTCATTTTTTTTGACTCTCTCGTAGAACAGATTTATTGGTGACTTTCATGTCAATATTAGCTGTCTTTATTCTAGAGTTGATGTGTCGACGATGAATCTGGAGATCGTGGGACATCGGAAGGGAGACCACAAAAATTGGTTTCTCAATAACAAAAAGGTGAGGGCTCTCCATATACTCTGAGCACAGCTGCGTTTGCTGTAGTCGCCACAATAGTGTCAATCAGCAGGGAACGCGTGAACACAAACTGAAAGTTATATTCATGATTTCAATTTCATCGATTTCGTAAGTAAAAAGACTGACATGAATATCCATAAAGCCAAGCATTCACTGCTGGTAAGGGTGTTCAGTGCCTTTTCTGTGCATTCGATGAAAATGTATTTGCACGTTACTTTTTACTAGTAAATACAGAGAATTTGTATTGCTTCATTCAGTAATTTCTTTGAATTGCTGAGCATTGCTATAGTCTGTTTCACGCATCAGTAGCCCTCTACAGTAAGATCATAAAACTTTCAAGTCAATTTTTCATATCTTCTAGGCATTGGAAATAGCCTAAACTTCGTGATTCTGTTTTCCACATTGGTTACTACAAGCATAGAACACAGTAGGTCTAAGAGGCACTTTGTTGGTTTAATAAATCCGCTTGAAAATACGGAAGATTACTGTAGAAAGTCATGGGTGGGTGAAACGAACTATATTGACACCGCAGTGTCTTCTGTACGTGATATTTTTGTTTTTTATTTCGAATTAAGACTTACAATCTTCAAAATAAGAAAACTAACGTTTTGTGAAACGGGAACTATGTTCATTCTGCAATCACTCGAACGATCCGAGATCTTTAGTGAGCAGCTATTCACATTTGTAATCATTTCGCAGAGTTCAACATCGCCCAATAACTGACAACTGTTGCTATCCACCGGTATCAGATACTCTATGGAACTACAGTCGGAAGGTTTGGCGAAACGGCGATGTACTCTGTAAAGTGGAAGGTTTTCGCACCACACACACAATAAAGCATTTTGGTAGTTCATCTTATGCCAACATGTCTAACTCAATTAGAGAGCACTTATCAAGAAAATAGTTTAACCAGCTTGAGCACAGTCTACCTGACAAAATTTACACTTGAAAACGGACCGTTTACGTTGAAAATCGATTTGATTGCCAATATGTCAATTGAGTTGAAATGTATAACTAAACTTAATATAATTCAAAACCTTTCAAACTCTCAACTACATTCTTACGTTTCTCGTTTGTGTCAGATCTGACACAACACTAAAAACTCCACCATTTTCATTGAAACCAAGCATTTACTCCTCAATTTAGTTGAAATGTATAACTGAGGTTAATATAATTCAAAACCTTTCAAACTCTCAACTACATTCTTACGTTTTTCGTTTGTGTCAGATCTGACACAACACTAAAAACTCCACCATTTTCATTGAAACCAAGCATTTACTCCTCAATTTAGTTGAAATGTATAACTGAGGTTAATATAATTCAAAACCTTTCAAACTCTCAACTACATTCCAACGTTTTTCGTTTGTGTCAGATCTGACACAACACTGAAAACTCCACCATTTTGATTGAAACAAGCATTTAGTCCTCAATTGAGTTGAAATGTATAACTGAAGTTAATATAATTCAAAACATTTCAAACTCTCAACTACATTCCTACGTTTTTCGTTTGTGTCAGATCTGACACAACACTGAAAACTCCACCATTTTGATTGAAACAAGCATTTAGTCCTCAATTGAGTTGAAATGTATAACTGAAGTTGATATAAGTCAAAACCTTTCAAACTCTCAACTACATTCCTACGTTTTTCGTTTGTGTCAGATCTGACACAACACTGAAAACTCCACCATTTTGATTGAAACAAGCATTTAGTCCTCAATTGAGTTGAAATGTATAACTGAAGTTAATATAATTCAAAACATTTCAAACTCTCAACTACATTCCTACGTTTTTCGTTTGTGTCAGATCTGACACAACACTGAAAACTCCACCATTTTGATTGAAACAAGCATTTACTCCTCAATTGAGTTGAAATGTATAACTAAACTTAATATAATTCAAAACCTTTCAAACTCTCAACTACATTCCTACGTTTTTCGTTTGTGTCAGATCTGACACAACACTAAAAACTCACGATTCTCACTAAAACAAAGCATTTACTCCTCAATTGAGTTGAAATGTATAACTGAAGTTAATATAATTCAAAACCTTTCAAACTCTCAACTACATTCATGAAAAAGTGGGGGCCCAACGACTGTGAGATTTGTCTTCTGCTGTGCGCCCCTCAGACAACTACTCTCAAATGGAACAGCTACTGCTACAAACGAAAAATACTAATATACCCAAGTATAACTGTTCATTACAAACATACAAAAGTCGTAAAATATTTTCTCAAACCTGTAAACGAGAATCTACAAGTCACAGCTGCGAAAGAGAGAACAACTTTTGAATATTATGACAAACGTTATAGCACCTAGAATTGAAGTAATGACAAAAATGCCAACCATTGTGTACAAAACCAGGAACTCTATAATTGAGTAGGTTGAGTTAACATCTGTGATTTGTAGATTCTAGTTTACAGGTTTGAGAAAATATTTTACGACTTTTGTATGTTTGTAATGAACAGTTATACTTGGGTATATTAGTATTTTTCGTTTGTAGCAGTAGCTGTTCCATTTGAGAGTAGTTGTCTAAGGGGCGCACAGCAGAAGACAAATCTCACAGTCGTTGGGCCCCCACTTTTTCATGAATTTTTCTCTTTTTGTATACATGCCGTAGGTATGTGGTTTGATCTGTACGGTGCAGATAAAATTGTTTTCTTGATGAACCACCTGTCAAGTATTACCATCATTCGGAAAAAAATATGACGTCAACATTGCAGTTCTAGAAACTTACTTCATCTGCCCTTCAGAATCCCAGAATACGTCATGTTTGAATGAAGTTTAATCGTGAATTGACCATTTTTAAGAAACTTCCAGCATTCGAAAACATATTTCACGTCAATTTTTTTTTAAGTTGACGTCATCTGGCCTTCTGAATTCCAGAATAAGTCATATTTAGATGAAGTTTTATCGTTAATATACCATTTTTAAGATATTTTCAGCATTTGAAAATATATGTGACGTCAACTTTGCACTTTTCAAAAATGACGTCATCTGGTTTTTAGAATCCCAGAACACTCACTATTAGATTGAGTTTCACCGTTAATTGACCCTTTCTAAGACATTTTCAGCATTTGAAAATATATGTGACGTCAACTTTGCACTTTTCAAAAATGACGTCATCCGAGCTCCAGAATCCTCGATGATGTCATCAGTAAAAGACTTACATCTAAATCGATATTAGTTCATGTCGTGGTATCATACTTCAAATTTTACTTGAATTGGTTAGGACTGAGCTGAGTTATAACGCAATTCGATTTACCCTGACAGAGAGGGTGAGAGAGTGCACGAAATGAGGAGACGCAGAGACATTTTCAAAGACCTATAACTTGATGAAAAATAATTTTTTTTTGAAAAAAAGTTTGCGCCCCCAAGGTTTGAGTGGGATATCTATCGTGTCCCGAATTTTCAGTCAAATCGGTTCACACATAAAAATTTCCCAGGAGTGCGCACCAACACACACACACACACACACACACACACACACACACACACACACACACACACACACACACACAGACACACGACGGAAGTTGGCGGTCTGCATGAAGCGCATAACGTCATAACTCGGCTCAAACTCAATCAATTTCGTTCAAATTTCGAACATAGCTTGTAAATGTGCCATAGAAAATCAACAAATCATAAAAAGTTCTGATTTGCACAATTGGACCTTTTTGAGAGTGAACTAAAAAAATGAAAGCGCGCATTAGCCGGACCAAAGACAAATCTCGCACAGCGCTTCGCGCTGCGCGCGATTCCTACGTTTTTCGTTTGTGTCAGATCTGACACAACACTAAAAACTCACGATTCTCACTAAAACAACGCATTTAGTCCTCAATTGAGTTGAAATGTATAACTGAAGTTGATATAAGTCAAAACCTTCCAAACTCTCAACTACATTCCTACGTTTTTCGTTTGTGTCAGATCTGACACAACACTAAAACTCACGATTCTCACTAAAACAACGCATTTAGTCCTCAATTGAGTTGAAATGTATAACTGAAGTTAATATAATTCAAAACCTTCCAAACTCTCAACTACATTCCTACGTTTTTCGTTTGTGTCAGATCTGACACAACACTGAAAACTCACGATTCTCACTAAAACAACGCATTTAGTCCTCAATTGAGTTGAAATGTATAACTGAAGTTAATATAATTCAAAACCTTCCAAACTCTCAACTACATTCCTACGTTTTTCGTTTGTGTCAGATCTGACACAACACTAAAAACTCACGATTCTCACTAAAACAACGCATTTAGTCCTCAATTGAGTTGAAATGTATAACTGAAGTTAATATAATTCAAAACCTTCCAAACTCTCAACTACATTCCTACGTTTTTCGTTTGTGTCAGATCTGACACAACACTAAAAACTCACGATTCTCACTAAAACAACGCATTTAGTCCTCAATTGAGTTGAAATGTATAACTGAAGTTAATATAATTCAAAACCTTCCAAACTCTCAACTACATTCCTACGTTTTTCGTTTGTGTCAGATCTGACACAACACTGAAAACTCCACCATTTTGATTGAAACAAGCATTTACTCCTCAATTGAGTTGAAATGTATAACTAAACTTAATATAATTCAAAACCTTTCAAACTCTCAACTACATTCCTACGTTTTTCGTTTGTGTCAGATCTGACACAACACTAAAAACTCACGATTCTCACTAAAACAAAGCATTTACTCCTCAATTGAGTTGAAATGTATAACTGAAGTTAATATAATTCAAAACCTTTCAAACTCTCAACTACATTCATGAAAAAGTGGGGGCCCAACGACTGTGAGATTTGTCTTCTGCTGTGCGTCCCTTAGACAACTACTCTCAAATGGAACAGCTACTGCTACAAAAACCGAAAAATACTAATATACTCAAGTATAACTGTTCATTATAAACATACAAAAGTCGTAAAATATTTTCTCAAACCTGTAAACTAGAATCTACAAGTCACAGCTGCGAAAGAGAGAACAACTTTTGAATAATATGACAAACGCTATAGCACCTAGAATTGAAGTAATGACAAAAAATGCCAACCATTGTGTACAAAACCAGGAACTCTATAATTGAGTAGGTTGAGTTAACATCTGTGATTTGTAGATTCTAGTTTACAGGTTTGAGAAAATATTTTACGACTTTTGTATGTTTATAATGAACAGTTATACTTGAGTATATTAGTATTTTTCGGTTTTTGTAGCAGTAGCTGTTCCATTTGAGAGTAGTTGTCTAAGGGACGCACAGCAGAAGACAAATCTTACATTCGTTGGGCCCCCACTTTTTCATGAATTTTTCTCTTTTTGTATACATGCCGTAGGTATGTGGTTTGATCTGTACGGTGCAGATAAAATTGTTTTCTTGATGAACCACCTGTCAAGTATTACCATCATTCGGAAAAAAATATGACGTCAACATTGCAGTTCTAGAAACTTACTTCATCTGCCCTTCAGAATCCCAGAATACGTCATGTTTGAATGAAGTTTAATCGTGAATTGACCATTTTTAAGAAACTTCCAGCATTCGAAAACATATTTCACGTCAATTTTTTTTTAAGTTGACGTCATCTGGCCTTCTGAATTCCAGAATAAGTCATATTTAGATGAAGTTTTATCGTTAATATACCATTTTTAAGATATTTTCAGCATTTGAAAATATATGTGACGTCAACTTTGCACTTTTCAAAAATGACGTCATCTGGTTTTTAGAATCCCAGAACACTCACTATTAGATTGAGTTTCACCGTTAATTGACCCTTTCTAAGACATTTTCAGCATTTGAAAATATATGTGACGTCAACTTTGCACTTTTCAAAAATGACGTCATCCGAGCTCCAGAATCCTCGATGATGTCATCAGTAAAAGACTTACATCTAAATCGATATTAGTTCATGTCGTGGTATCATACTTCAAATTTTACTTGAATTGGTTAGGACTGAGCTGAGTTATAACGCAATTCGATTTACCCTGACAGAGAGGGTGAGAGAGTGCACGAAATGAGGAGACGCAGAGACATTTTCAAAGACCTATAACTTGATGAAAAATAATTTTTTTTTGAAAAAAAGTTTGCGCCCCCAAGGTTTGAGTGGGATATCTATCGTGTCCCGAATTTTCAGTCAAATCGGTTCACACATAAAAATTTCCCAGGAGTGCGCACCAACACACACACACACACACACACACACACACACACACACACACACACACACACACACACACACACACACACACAGACACACGACGGAAGTTGGCGGTCTGCATGAAGCGCATAACGTCATAACTCGGCTCAAACTCAATCAATTTCGTTCAAATTTCGAACATAGCTTGTAAATGTGCCATAGAAAATCAACAAATCATAAAAAGTTCTGATTTGCACAATTGGACCTTTTTGAGAGTGAACTAAAAAAATGAAAGCGCGCATTAGCCGGACCAAAGACAAATCTCGCACAGCGCTTCGCGCTGCGCGCGATTCCTACGTTTTTCGTTTGTGTCAGATCTGACACAACACTAAAAACTCACGATTCTCACTAAAACAACGCATTTAGTCCTCAATTGAGTTGAAATGTATAACTGAAGTTGATATAAGTCAAAACCTTCCAAACTCTCAACTACATTCCTACGTTTTTCGTTTGTGTCAGATCTGACACAACACTAAAACTCACGATTCTCACTAAAACAACGCATTTAGTCCTCAATTGAGTTGAAATGTATAACTGAAGTTAATATAATTCAAAACCTTCCAAACTCTCAACTACATTCCTACGTTTTTCGTTTGTGTCAGATCTGACACAACACTGAAAACTCACGATTCTCACTAAAACAACGCATTTAGTCCTCAATTGAGTTGAAATGTATAACTGAAGTTAATATAATTCAAAACCTTCCAAACTCTCAACTACATTCCTACGTTTTTCGTTTGTGTCAGATCTGACACAACACTAAAAACTCACGATTCTCACTAAAACAACGCATTTAGTCCTCAATTGAGTTGAAATGTATAACTGAAGTTAATATAATTCAAAACCTTCCAAACTCTCAACTACATTCCTACGTTTTTCGTTTGTGTCAGATCTGACACAACACTAAAAACTCACGATTCTCACTAAAACAACGCATTTAGTCCTCAATTGAGTTGAAATGTATAACTGAAGTTAATATAATTCAAAACCTTCCAAACTCTCAACTACATTCCTACGTTTTTCGTTTGTGTCAGATCTGACACAACACTAAAAACTCACGATTCTCACTAAAACAACGCATTTAGTCCTCAATTGAGTTGAAATGTATAACTGAAGTTAATATAATTCAAAACCTTCCAAACTCTCAACTACATTCCTACGTTTTTCGTTTGTGTCAGATCTGACACAACACTAAAAACTCACGATTCTCACTAAAACAACGCATTTAGTCCTCAATTGAGTTGAAATGTATAACTGAAGTTAATATAATTCAAAACCTTCCAAACTCTCAACTACATTCCTACGTTTTTCGTTTGTGTCAGATCTGACACAACACTAAAAACTCACGATTCTCACTAAAACAACGCATTTAGTCCTCAATTGAGTTGAAATGTATAACTGAAGTTAATATAATTCAAAACCTTCCAAACTCTCAACTACATTCCTACGTTTTTCGTTTGTGTCAGATCTGACACAACACTAAAAACTCACGATTCTCACTAAAACAACGCATTTAGTCCTCAATTGAGTTGAAATGTATAACTGAAGTTAATATAAGTCAAAACCTTTCAAACTCTCAACTACATTCTTACGTTTTTCGTTTGTGTCAGATCTGACACAACACTAAAAACTCACGATTCTCACTAAAACAACGCATTTAGTCCTCAATTGAGTTGAAATGTATAACTGAAGTTGATATAAGTCAAAACCTTTCAAACTCTCAACTACATTCTTACGTTTTTCGTTTGTGTCAGATCTGACACAACACTAAAAACTCACGATTCTCACTAAAACAACGCATTTAGTCCTCAATTGAGTTGAAATGTATAACTGAAGTTAATATAAGTCAAAACCTTTCAAACTCTCAACTACATTCTTACGTTTTTCGTTTGTGTCAGATCTGACACAACACTAAAAACTCACGATTCTCACTAAAACAACGCATTTACTCCTCAATTGAGTTGAAATGTATAACTGAAGTTGATATAAGTCAAAACCTTTCAAACTCTCAACTACATTCTTACGTTTTTCGTTTGTGTCAGATCTGACACAACACTAAAAACTCCACCATTTTCATTGAAACCAAGCATTCAGTCCTCAATTGAGTTGAAATGTATAACTGAAGTTAATATAATTCAAAACCTTACCTTACAACATTTGAATAAAGTGCATTTAGGGATCAAGAACTTTACGGGCTTCAAACCTATAGAGTTTATTCGTTACAGAGTCAACGAAGAAACTAGAGTAAGTATGCAAGATAATCCCGGCACCTTCATTCCATCCTGCGTCTCCTCAAACACACGCTATTTCTCTGCTCTTACATCCCGCCGGGATGTGAAAGACAAGAAATAGTGAGGCAGGGCGAGAGACGCAGGATGGGATGGAGGTGTCGGAATCTTGTTGCATACGTACTTAGGTACAGAACTAGATAGAAGAGGGAGGAGAGAGAAAATAGAGAACTTTATTCGCACCTTGTTCATGAGCTTATCTCATAGTGCTCAACTTATAATTGAATGTGTAAAGTAAGAAGTAAGAGAACGGACTGACTGATATGAATATTTTCAACATTATTGTTCAGTGAACGCTCCCGGTGCCTACTACGACGTTCGAGATGGAAAGTTCTATTGTGACAAGAGAAGAAGTGAAGAGACAGAAGTTCGTACAGAATATTCCTATGTTCGAGTGGTAGTTTGAACTGTCAATACCCCAAGGCATTCGTATTTGAACGCGAGATTTGGCAGAGAATGTTGTGACCTGAGTTACGATGGTTCCATGCATTGCATTGGCCTCTTGTAACTTATCCTTATTGAAAAATTCACAGCTACATGTGGTAAAACTCGATATCTTTCTAGGAAATGTTCTCTAAAATGGAGAAAGAGTTCAATTTGGAGTGTCACTCGGTACCTGAGAAAGAATTCATGGCCAACGACCGAGTTGCGATGGCAGCTCAAATGGGACAAAATGATTACATACGAACGACGGGAGGGTGGACTTGAGCCGCTGGCCGGAACATTTGATCTACGTGTCTCTGAGTGGAGTGGCAGCAGGGGTGGTGGCTATTCTGGTCCTCGTTCTCTATCAATTAAGATGGGCACACGTGACGTCATGGACAAGCGAAGGGTCTATGGCACAGAATGTGGATGAACACAAACAGGTATTGGTTTTTCCCATGTGTTTGTTGTTTGATTGCTGTGATTTTTGTAATACTTTGTCAACCTTGCTACAGTCGCCATCTCTCCTACTGAGACTCCTACAGTACACTTTAGAGTTTCCCAGTTGTTGATTTCTAATGAAAACTTCAAGTTTATCAAAAGAGAGTTCGAAAATTTCTTATTATATGTGATCAGATTCTAATGCAAAATTTGTAAACAATTTTGATTATATTCACGTCACTAAAACAGGCTAGGCTTGAAGTTTTGTAATCTTACTGTAGAAGTCTCAGTAGGAATGAAATAGACTATACCAATGATATAAAGAAAGTTCAGACTAGAGTTGTAGTTTGCACATAAACTAACGGATCCAAACTACAAACATCGGATCTAAAGCCTTGCTTCGGACAGAGCGAACCTCGAACTAAAAGCCCAGTCATTTTCGTTTTTTGCTGTTTCCATAGTTTATGATGTTTAGGCCAAACATTTTTGCTGTGTTCGAAGATACAACTTGAACTCTGAAGTTAAAAATCGAGTTGTTTACCAAAGTTCGTCCCACCAAATAGGTCACTAGTTGATATCAAGTTGTGTAATCAAAGATTGGTGCACAATTGTGCACCAAGTTCTCGGTAAAAATCTGATCCTTGGTTCACAACTTGGGTTCTCGGCGAACGTTGCTAAACAACTCGGTTTTTAACTTCAGAGTAATCGAAAAAGGGAAAATTGAAGTATCGCCCCCCACTTTAGTTGAGTCCCCCCGTAGCACTTCAACGGTGCATTTGCTTCTGTGCATTTGCAAAACTGCATTTGCTTCTTTTGCAGTTATACCGTGTATGAAATTATCGAATTTCCAGCTACTCTGTCACCAAAATTGCGGCGACGTTGAGCAGGGAATGGTGGTTTCGGACGACGAACGATCGGACAGATCTTTTATCGAATAGGAAACAGTCTCAAATGTTTTACTTGTGATTGAAACCTATTTCTAGAATGAATTTTAATGAACAACGTATTTTTTTGATTTAAATGAATCAAATTTCAACGAGTGGGAGGGGGGGGGGGGGTGAACTTCAATACCGGAAATGTTCACTTTTCACCCCCACCCTCAGACTTTTGTATTAGTTTTGAGTTATTGAATTTCCACCGCCCGGGGAGTCAGACTACAATACCTCGAAGGTATAGTCTTTTTCATTCCTACTGAGACTCCTACAGTAGGATTTGGAAAATTCCAAGCCGTTTTTCTCACTTACTTTTGATCGGAGAAGTTCAGGATTTTTGTACCTCATTCTTCTTCTCAGGTAGAGCAAATATACGAGAGCATTTTCTATGAGCTTCATTTTCAGCTCCACAATAGCCTGTGGACAGTTTGTGAGGTTACTGTAGGAGTCTCAGTAGGATTGGTGTGAACTATAATACAAACTCGGAAAGGAGGAGGGTGAAAAAAAATTTTTTTTCGATTTCTCGAAGATATTCCCAGGTTCGGTTCCGGCCACCGACATCTACTTTCGCAGAGATGCCAGATGAGTTCGATCGCAAACCGCTTTTTCCAGAATATTTATGTGCACTTCCTGTTCTTGCCAAGTGTTCACGCCTGCCCTGTAAACCAGAAAGTTTAGCGAAAAGTTAGTGTGGCTTCATTTTTGATTCATTTCGTCTTGCTAGTGGTCGTGATGGTCCACAGTTACGATTCGTTGTATTCCGAAGGTACAGTCCTCTCTGTACTCGTTTTGATGATGTGTAGTATTGTGAAATTAGTGAGAACATCATAACCACAAACATTTTCTCTAACTGTAAGTTTTTTTCAGCCAACGCCGCAATAGTTCGATCCTTGTCATATTGGTTGCATAAATTTTGAGAAGTTTTCTATGGTGGTGCACAAATTCTCTATAACGGATCACTAAAAGTGCATAACAGTATTCCATTTTTGTCGTTGAATAGGAGTTTTTATTTCATTCAGGATCAAACGATGCCAACTTTGAGCCGAAACGAGATTCCACCGTCATTCCGATGAACATTCATCTGCTTTTCTTCGCCATCAGTTTCATTCTGAGCATTTTCATCACAACGGCGGTCCGCCTGGGACATCATCCGGAGAAATTCGGCTGCCTCGAAACGATGGAGAGATGGACCGAACGACTGTTGAGGGTCAGTTCTGTAGTTTGATCTCCGGAGTGTAGTTTCGATCATTTCTACTGAGACTTGGAAGCGTGCCAATAAATATTCCAGCCACATTTTCACCACGTTGTTCAAACAAAACTGCAAATCTCTGTTAGTTTGTAAGAACACGTGAACAAAACATTGCTCCAGAATACTCATGTTTCCTTTAAGAAATAGGCATTCGAAAATTTTGGCACCATGCCAATGGGTCTTAGTGGGAATTCTATAACAATTGTAGTTTGAACCGCTGAGTTGTAGTTTGATATCTTTTTACTTCATCGATATATCGAATGCACTCAAGATTTTGTTCCGAAAAAATGCTACCGTGTACTTTCGAAGCTCTCTACAAATAATTAAAAAGTTTTCAACTCGAAAAGTTTGTTACAGTAAATATGAGTTTGAAGGAGGTTCCGCGGGCCGAAACAGACTAAAACATATGAACCGTTTGTGAATTAGGTTGGTTAGTTTGAGTAAAAAATATATATCAGTTTCTCTTTCGATGTTCTTTCATAATGATTTTCTTCTCTACCCCCTTTAAACAAGGACGATTATGTGGTCCAATCCCAACGGTTCAGTCCTTTAAACGGCAATACATTTTTCAATTGCAGTTTAAAAGTGGGCAGAAAGGGAAGTTTATATAATAGAGCTGCTTGAGAGAATCTGATATGTACCTGTTCTTATTCGAACTAACAAACCTAACTCGCATACGAATCACATGTGTTAGGCTTTTTTTGGCCCGCGCAACGTTATGTTTAGGTACCCCGGGGTACTTAAACTAGCTTTCCATTCTGCCCTCCTTTAAAGACCGATGACACGGGATTGGTCCACATAATCATTTGTGTTCAACATAAAGTAATTTGCAGCGTTTTTCGGGGGAAGAAATGGACGAAGAGGAAGTTGATGACTACAGCTGGACGGCTCAGCAAAAATTTTCGGAAACGGAATTCAATTAGAAAAAGTCAATAAAAAGACAAACAACAATACGTTTCGTGTGTTTAAATGAAGATGGTACCTGTTTGGGGAAGATTTCACGAAAATTATCATTGTATAAACACAATACATTTTGTCAAAATCAGTTTCTATCACATTATTGGTGGAAAACGATAAACAACTATAGTCGTTGCCAACGCAAAGGCGGTAGGGTACTCTATATCTCACCTTCCGCTGTGTACGAGCACATGTCTTAGATTCTAAAGCTTCCCGGTTATGTGCTCTAGTAGCGCAGTGGTTAGCGCCCTGCTACGAAACTTTTGTTCACAGGTTCGATTCCGGCGAGAGACAGTTAGACCACTCGGCCATACAGGCACAACGGTCTAGCGACCTCAATGCGACACGTGTCGCCTGTCTACTGGAAAGTGTGATTTAAGTTTTCGGGGCGAACATTTGAATTCGCTCACAAATACCTCAACGTCAAACTTACCACTTATATATTCAATTCGAGCTGTTGATAATGTTCAACAGGTATTGACTTCAATATCGTTTCATATTAATTCCCCTTGGAAATATAGAAAAAGAGATCAATTAGTATGAGAAACGAATGTAAAGAGAGAGTAGATTAGTTTTTGAGATGAAGCTGCATGGAAAATAGAAAAGCAGTTCAATAACTCGAGAGGAAAATGAAAAATCTAATCTCGCAATTTTCATGATCAATCTCACACACAATTTCAGAAAATAAGTGCCCAACCTTTGAGAACATTCCTTCTTACACTAAAAGCGTATCTGAAATAAAAATCAGCTGTGCTGTCAGTCAATCGCACAGTCACGTGAAACATGATAAACACAGCAGTACTCGAAAACGTGAAATAACAAAGAACCAAGTGCACATTGAGATGACAAAGTGTACAAGAATATTCAATTTGCTTCTAGTATACTTTGTTCTGTTAACAGTTTTGAATCAGTGGTGAGCAACTGTCATATTCAGAAGTTTTATCTAATGTGTGTTTGCTGCAAGATATTTTTCAGTAGAACACCAAAATGTTTTTGACCCATGAAAATTGCGAGATTAGATTTTTCATTTCCCTCTCGAGTTATTGAACTCCTTTTCCATTTTCCATGCAGCTTCATCTCAAAAACTAATCTACTCTCTCTTTACATTCGTTTTTTATACTAATACGTTTCGTGTTTACAAACTTTTTCGCAAATAGATCCGATGTATTTTAGACTTGAACAAGACATATTGTGTGTTTCCTCCATAGTAAAATACCACGCTCAACTTTATTGTTAGAAAGACAGAATTGTTGAGGGCATACTTGGTCAAGCGAACTTGATGAATGTTGAAACACATGCCAAATCGATATGAGATTATTAGCTGAAAACTTTTTCGGAAAAACTAAAAATTGGGAACATATTTACAAGTATTTCAGTGGATAGTTTTAAGGGTAATGAAGTATGTAGGTATTTATAAGTATGACGTTCATAAGTATCTACCGGTCTCCATGACTAATTCCCCCTCTCTCCTTGTATTTGTCGAAAATTCAGTTGAAGTTCACGCGGAGATCAAAGTTGTTGACCCAAGGGAGACAGGAACTAGACACGTGAATCATGCCAATATTTCGAGAGGATTTCATCAAATGATAAAATTAACACCAGAATCATGTGAAACGTGAAGATACAACACTATGGAACGTAAAATTTTGGTAGAATACACATTCCCTCTAAAATATGTTTAAAAACTATTTCGAGAAAAACTTCTGAGCAACAAGCGTTCAGTTTCCGAACTAAATGAGATAGACAGAAATACCTTAAACTGTGCATAACTCATGAACTTTGAGAACACAACGTCACCTTTTATAGAAACTGTATATTTGAAAGAGATCGAAATCAAAAAAAATATTCGTCCTTCTTTAAAAATATAAAGTTCGTTTCCGGCCATTTTCAAGGCACCAATTGATCAACGAAAAAAACCTCAAAAAGATTATTCGTGAGCAGAACAATAACACGTTTCTGTAACGTGGAGACATAGAAAGTAGAAACCTTGGAAAACGTTTTGAATATAAAAGCTCAAAGCTGTTTCGAGTAAACTTGGAGGGTCATGGGAGCCCGAAAAAGTGGTGGCGTCAAGTTCGAGGTTAACAAATAAGATTGGAGGGCTGCCGTCAAATAGCAAATGTCAACAGGGAGGAGGTGGCAGCTGTATATAACCAGCTGGGTGGAGGGAAAGACAACTTCCCTCACGGTAATATGCTACAGTTAGCTGCTACTTTAGCGATTATCGCAGGTTTGTTGTTTTACAAATAGATACATTGTATATTTTATTGTTTAACCGATTTGAAATGAGGTTCAAAATTTTCAGAAAAGTTAATGATTTGAACTCCGGTTCATTTTAACTTATTTTTGCTCTTAGCATTATGGATGGTTTTATACCACAGATTCTGAGGTTTTAGACATTCTTTCAATTTTTCCTGTTGATATTTTTTGTGAACAGAGAGTGGGTAGTTAACAGAATAACATTTTCTTGAAATTGTGGAAAAATAAAATTTGTATTCCAGGAGCCTCAGCATACGTGGTTGGTTCGGGCGTCCAGGCCAACCCATCTGGGTGTGATGTCTGTGGGCAGAGCCCCACAATGGGCAATTGGGGCCAGTGGGGCACCTGGTCCGCTTGTAACTCACAGTATGGAAGTGAGTTCACAGTTATTAATATTTTAAGTATTCTACGTTTTGCACAATTTGTTTTTACGAGGCATTTCGTAAAACACGACGGAACTTGATTTTTCTAGCTTGCAGTGTGAAAGTGGGTTTGGATGAAAATAGGTTCTTTTATTCGTTCAACCTCTCTTAAATTCTTTGAATCGACCTCATAATTATGTATTGCTGGGAAAACATTTACCAAGAACATCCGACCAAAATCCGTATAATATATTCCTCTTTTTTAAATTTGCTTATCTGAGAGCTTGTGAGCTGCGCTTCTGATACAACATCACTACGCATAGATCAGCCAAACTAATTTTTGCCAAAATAGGTAAATGGAACACAAATCATAGAAATTCAATACACCGATGCAAGTCTTCCATCATACATGGTTCACTCCTTTCCAGCGCCCGCTCAGACACGCCAAAGAGTCTGTTCTGCGGCCCAATGTCCGGGAGGTTCGGCGACCGAGTCTCGACCTTGTGTGCAGTATGATCCCACACCACAATGGGGAGAATGGTCCTCCTATGGACAGTGCAGGTGGGTATATTTCCAGAGTTAGTTACGAGTACACTCTACATCCAAGTTTGCCTGTTTTCAAACGGGTACAAACTTTCATTCGCATTAAAGTTGAAAAGATGTTAGTGTTTTTGATTGATCGCTCATATTGAGGTATACTGTATATCTTGATTTCTGCTGTAAGCAGACAGATACAGTGATTCATTTGCCTGATTGTCAAACATTTCGTTTATTTAGTGTTATCTGTTATCATATCATAAAGACTGGTAGAATTTCGGCTATTAGTTTGAGCCCCATGTAGGACAGGCCATTTTTCAACTTTTACCGGTATTCCGCTGCCACAAGTTTAGATACCTGTCAGTTGAGATTAAAGGTTCAATCGCAGTTATATCCTCGTTCGAGTCAGAACCAATTGATTGAAGTGCCAATCGGTGCTACCAAAGTGACCGTTTTTCTATTTACTAAACTCCCGGGTAACTCGCCCCAAGCCGGCTGAGGGTCAACATGATACTTTGCGCTATGACAACAAGCGAACTTTGAGAAGTTTGAACTGATATTCTAAAATAAAACTGATACCTAATACCTGAAACTTTACATCATTCAAATTCAGTATAGTAACAGAATTTGGACATAGAGATGTTATGACCGAACTACCAGTGTTTGTTCAAATTTTCACACTATATGCTCGAGACAACTTCGCATAATAGTCATTCTGGCTTATGCGTTAACGCTATAGTTTGTTTCACCCACATACAACCTTTTACAGTAAATTGCGCCAATTTCTAGATCAAAGTTGAGTATGTAGGCATTCTTGGAATGTCTTCAAGTTGTGGTAGTGTTCTCCCCCACCCTTACCACTACAAACTCTAAAAGTTTGAAACCAAAGTAATGAATTGTCCATTGGGAAAAGCTTTCAAAAATATTATAGGGATTACTGTAGAAGCCCACCGATTGGTGAAACAGAGTATTTAACAAGCTTGTTCTAACGGCTTTTCAGAATTTTTCTGGTTTCTAGCGAAAACTGTAGTTTTGAAACAATGAGTAGTCCTAATTAACTATGTCTCGTGCGGCGGTGGTCAGTCAATATTTACGCGATTTGCAATTGAGAACTTTGCTGTCTTTGTGGGCGAAATGTTTCTGTATGTTTTCAGTTCACAGCTTGCTGTATTTCAGTGCCTCGTGCGGCGGTGGCCAGTGCACGCGGACCCGTGTGTGCAACAACGGATGTTCTTCCTGTCAATGCGTCGGCTCGGCTACCGAAGTGAAGGTGTGCAATGCACAGCCGTGTTGCGAATGGTCACAGGTATGTGGAGAGAGATCGATCGCGCTCAAAATTGGATAATGTTGTTTTCTATCTTGTATCTCAAGTAAACGAATAAATCAATCAGAGCGCTAACAAACCACAAAACACATCAGGAATCTTTTAGTGTCGGACAAGCAACAAAGTCTGTGACTAACTCATAAGAGTGTGGTCAGACATGCCATTCTTGTGGTTGACTTGAATTCGTTTAAAACACAAATCAAGTACTCAAACCAAACATTATACACGCAGAAAACCGAACGGGAACATACAAAGATACCGTCTATTCACGTTAGCAATCAGTTCAAATTAAAAAGGTTCCAGTTGAATGTATTCTCAAAAAACAACATTTTCAGTGGTCCGTTTGGTCGGAATGTAGTGTGACCTGCGGAGACGGCGGATACAGAAGCAGAACCCGCCAGTGCAGCTGCACCACCGGAGTGAGTTCAATTATACAGGTGGAAGAGAGAGTGAGAGTGAGAGAAGGAGAGAGAGAGAGAGAGAGAGAGAGAAAAGAGAGAGAGAAAGAGAGCAAAAGAGAGAGAGAGAGAGTGCAATTGGGGTGAGTTCGTTCACTTTGATCCAATTCACTATCACGACACGTTTGCGGTCTCATTCGAAACTGCACTGTCTGAAACGAGCTAATTTCAGAGGAATAATAAAGTTTCCGTTGGAAACTGAGCCAAACATTATTACAGTTACAATTGATTTTCAGTTTCTGCATTTAGCTATTCTATTCTTATACTTTCAGTGCATCGGTAACTCGAATGAGCAGGAGCAGTGCAATTCGCAGATTCCGTGTCCAGCCGTCTGTAATACCTGCCAGCCGCAGTACGAGCCACCCCCGTGCAACACTTGCAACCAGCCTGTAGGTTGACAGGGTCACTTCGAGCAGACATTTGAAATTAGGAGAGCTGAAAACCTGAAATACGACATTTCAGTGTTCCCCGTCGCATTTGAAAATCATCCTGCTCTCTCGTTACTCGCTAGCCAACTGAATTATATCTTTGTTAATATGCACGCATGTGACCTACCAGATTGATAGTACAGTGGAACAGAGACACCTACAAACACACGTTACATTTAATTTCGAATTTTGTCATGGAGAAAGTGTGTCAACTCAACATTCTACCATGACTGTAACAAAACAACATGTTAAGGGGGGCTGCATTGAATTTTCAAATAAATGATCGAACTGAGACAGTTCGATATACGTACTTTTCTTACTGAAATGTCCAATTCAAAGTTCTGTTTTCAAAATTTCACCACCTTTTCGCTTACTGTCAGAGACGCAGAGGATGATTTGGAAGGAATGAATATTGATTGCGCGCATATCTCTGATTCTCGTACCTTTTCGGCTAACGCCGTTAGCCAAATTTGGCATTTTATGCAGCCTTCCTTTAAGACAACACTCACTATTAGCCTCATCGTTAACTTGGCTTGATTGTCATGATTCATGAGTATTGGAAGAATAATAGAAGAAATATTATTCGTTTCACCAGTCGATGACTTTCTTCAGTAATCTTTCGAATATTCAAGGGCATTTATCTAACCAACAAATACAAATTCAGATTCACTGTTTTCTATGCTTGTAGTAGCCATTATGAAAAGCGAAATCACAATACCTACATGATATGAAAAATTCTCTTGGAAGTTTTATGATCTTACTGTAGACGGCTGTTGTTGCGTGAAACGGACTGTACAAAACATTTTTAGGCGCCTCCCCCTCCTCCCGCGCCGTGTACCACGTGTTACCAACCGCCTGCCTGCTCTACTTGCGGACAGCCTCAGCCATACTACAATCCTTACGGAAAGAAGAAGAGACAGACTATCGCTCGAAAGAACAACTCCACCCGGGTCTAAACAGTATTAAAAGAGAAAAGGTCACATATATATGTACTATAGATCATATTATGCATAATAAAGCTATCGAATTCGGAACGTTTATGGTTGCATCCAGCAGATTCTGGGAAAACTCTCGAATTGCATTACTTCGACCAGCAAGCAAGTAAGAAAAGCACATGGTTTAATCCGCGTTTGAACTATAGTCGTTGCCAACGGAAAGGCGGGGGGGGGGGTACTGTATATCTCACTTTCCGATGTGTCTTTCCGATGGACACATGTATTCAATTCCAAAGCTTCTCCGTCATGTGCTCCAATAGCGCAGTGGTAAACGCCCTGCAGCGAATTCTTTGCTCCCGGGTTCGATTCCGGTTAGATACAGGAATGTATAAATTTGGCACTCACTATACAGTAGTGAACAGGTCCGTGTACCCGTAGAATAGGGCATCTCGTAGGTTGTACCAAATAACAAATGAGATGCGAGGTAATCTCGTGTACTGCTGGAAGTTTTGATCTCAAATCCAGAAACTTTCGACTCGAGAAAAACGTGGTAGATCGTGAATGTGGAATTCTAATAACTACAGAAATGTAGGAGAAACAACTTTTTTTTCCGGGAGTTTCAAATTTCTGCTCGATTTTCATCGATACATCAACAAAATACATCGAACCTTTATTCTCACAAAATACAATCAAGTAGCCGAACCGTGCCCTGTATTGGTATATCGCTCGAATTGAAACTGGTTGACAATTTACTTTTTCATCGAACAAAGTTGGAGTCGAGTGGCGGCTGTTGTTGCAAGGAAAAGCACTGGAATGTTTCAGATAAATCATTGTTGAACTTTAAAAAATAGGTTTCTGCGTTAGTCAATTGCACAGTCACGTGAAGCATGTACACGATGCATCATTAGAATACCGACTTGATGTGACAATTCAATCTACTTCTAGTACAGTGGAGTAAATGTGCAGAACGTGAGAAAAAACGTGAAGTCTTTCCAGAGACATACCTATACTAAGAATTCGAATGTTTTCAAGACTCCGAAAATGTGTAGAAGTACGACGATCAGCGCTACTACGGATAGCACAAGAACTGCCAGCGAAACTCCAGCGAAAACTTTGCAACCCAGCTGAAAAGGTTTTTTTCGTTTGCAAATAGGGTATAGTTTATTTGTATTTTGAGCTTCCTACACATGTGAATTGAACACAGCTCAATTTGTGAGCACAGAATAACATAGTATTATATACTGCTTCAGCCCCTGATCTATGCAATATGTTCATCACATTAGAGAATAGAATAACATGCTTGAATAGAACAATGCACGGTTTTACACGCGACTTTTCATTATTCTTGATGTGATACTCCAATCATATGATATTAGAAAAACCTACTGTAAGGAGAAATTAGGTTAGCACATGAATAAAACAATAGATAACTCACCGATCCCTTCTTTCTGTGACTTTTATCACTTTTCTTCCCCTTCTCCTTCTTTCTATCATCTTCATGCTCCTTTTCCTTCTTGTGGTTCTTTTTGTTCTTCCCTTTCCCTTTCTTTTTGCTTTTGCTGACAGAGTCATCGGAAGACGACTTTCTCAGACCTGTGAATAGAATTAAAGACGGGTCCAACTAAATTTTCTCAAAATTCCCGTTTTTCTACCAAAATATTGTCAACGGAGTGGGTGTGGACAAGTAAACCATTATCTTGTCAAAGTTGCTAATGTATCTGGGAAATATTAGAGCCAACCCAAATGACAAGCGCCAACATAGATATTGGAGTCTGCCAAGTAATACTATTCCTACTCAACAGTTGGCAAGTGATATTATCACTGCTCAACACTGTCAACCAGGTTTTGCCTCATGCGGGAATCGAACCTGACCTCTCCACAGCAGAAGCGAGACGCTTGCCATTACACTAAGCGGGCTACGATAAAGAGCGCGAAGAGTTCGTCCACACACCGGGGCACCAAAACCTGTGTCTATTTACGTGAGTAACGCTGGCATCGAAAAGTTCAGGTTGAATTCAACAATTTCATGTGTTTTGGTTCTAATAATTTTAGTCTACACTCTATAAGTCTATGTTAAGACTAAGAATTATCATCACAATAGGTTAATGCTCAGATAAAGTTCTACCCTTCTTCCGGTGATCGTCTTTGACTTCACTTTCCAGGTTCACATTGTCATCGGCTCTGGAATTCATTCATTTGCGCACATAGTTAAAAAACACTATATTTCCCTCACATGTTACCTAGGGTAGCCAAAAATGAGTACATTTGCTAGATGATCCCGGCACCTTCTTTCCATTCTGCGTCTCCTCGAACATATGCTATTTCTCTGCTCTCACATCCCGCTGGTTTGTAAGAGACGAGAAATAGTGAGGCAGAGCGAGAGACGCAGGATGTGATGAAAGCTTCGGGATCTTCTAGCATACTATGGCCAATGGCCTGCGGATGTAAATCGCACGGAATCACATTGTTCTACCGTTTCTCAATAGACTAAACCTAAGTTACAGATAAATTAAGAGTTTCATGCTAACACTCTCCTAAAAACGAACCTCAAAGGTGCAAACTGACTATGCGGTCCTGCCGGACTGGCCAGGACTTACGACTTATGGCTGTAGATTGCACAGAATCGCCCTATTATACCGTTTCACAACAGAAAAAAACGTGAAATTTTATATATATCAAGAGTTTTCTGCAACATTCTACCCAATAACATACCTCAACGGTGCTAACGGACTATGCGGTCGTGCCGGACTAGTCGGATGTGCCGCGGGCGGCGGCGGAGCGTCGACGGGGAGCCCCGCGCCAGGACCCAATTCCTCGTAGTCACCCATTTTCTAGAAAAAATGCAGTAAATGATCAATTTTTGGGTTGATGTTTGATCTATGACTTCAAAAATGACAGATTTTGTTTTGAGTGATGCATTATTAAATTTCAGTTGTTTTGAGAAAAAGTAGTTTGACTTGATCTACATCAAAGAGCAAACTGATCTACCGTTTTTCTACTGCTTTCGAGCAATCATGGATCATATCAATCGCGCAATAACAGAGGTGAAGTACGTTCGAGCACACTGATTATGGCGACATTTATTGCTTTACTGCTCTACTTCGCTTCTCCGTCAGTGCATTTTTCTATGATTTATCTTTGTAAGGTTTGTATTATACGAACTAACTTTTTGGTTTGAAATGTAACCGATAGAGAACTAATCCGGCAGATAAAAATGAGTCCGTATGCTAGAACATTCCGGCACCTTCATCACAGCCTGCGTCTCCTCAAACGTACGCTATTTCTCTGCTCTAACATCCCGCCGGGATGGGAGAGACGAGAAATGGTGGGGCGAATCGAGAGACGCAGGACGGGATGAAAGTGCCTCCGGGATCTTCTAGCATACGTACTCTTAAACGACTTCTAGAGAAACTCACCTAATCTGATTGACTAAGAACACAAAATGAAATGTCGAAGCAGACTGAACGCTATTTCAGGACTTGTTAAACAAGGCGAAACTTGTCCGACATGTGACAAGTCAAGGACTGGTCCAGAAACAACAGTCAAGTTGGGAACTTGTTCGAAAAGTGACAACCGAGTTCATTACTGTTTCGCGAAACAACAGTCAAGTTGTAAACTTGTTCGAAAAGTTCACAATTCAGTCAACAACTTGTTCGACAAGGCAATGTTCTGGTTAGTTGACTGGTTCGTGAACAATCGATCTTGCTTGATGATTGGAACCCACCTAAACTGGTCCAAATCCGACATTCAGGTTGAAGATAGTTTGGTGTTTGTAGTTTGAACCCGTGCGTTCAAGTAGCAGCTGGAGTTTTTCAATATTTGTGCACATCAAAGTACAGCTCAAACGTGCATTGAAGAATGGAATTATTGATTTGCTATTTAAAAAGCACACTTTCACTTTAAAGTTGACTCGTTTTTCAATGGCGCCGAACCGGTTAACTCTTATGGAATGAAAACCTTTTGTAATACTACATTGTGAGTTGTGAGGTTGTGACACCTATTCATTGCATGATCGCATAATAAAACTATATAAATCAGTTGGCGGAATGTTTCATCTCGACCAACGCTCCCTCACTCGGAAATGAGGTAAGTTTTCCATATTCGAATATGATGAACTGTCCCGAACAGTTTTGTTATTCACGAACTTACTCATATCTAATTCCGACTATATAACCTGCGTCTCTTCAGAAGATATGCTATTTATCTCCTCTTACTTCCTGTCGGAATAGATCTTTCAAAGTATAAATGAGCTTAGATCGAGCTTTTCTGATTTCACAGCATGATAATAGCTGTGGTCGTTTCGAGGATTCGAATAAACTGGAACTGCGACAAAAATTGACTTGATGTTTTGGAGTTAGTGAATTTCCCAACTTTCAGATCTCTTTTTGTGCTACTCTTGCTTGCACTCGTGGCTTTCAAAAACTGCGAAGGATTCAATTTCGGTTTGAACCTGGCGGTGTAGCAAACCCTCCAACCTTATGAGAAGTTTATATGAGTTTCTCATGAGATACCTCATGAACTACTCGTGAACTTATACTGTTGTAGCATAGCAATTAATAGAATCTCATGAGAAACTCGTGCTAGTAGCTCATGAGGTGATCTCATGAACTTTTGTAGAGATTGCTACGCCGCCTGGGAAATCTGCTCGGAAACTCTGGCAAAAAACCACAATCGTCGAGTTTCAAACTCGACTTGAAAGGACTGAGTGAGCTCGGAAAACTGACGCAACCGAAGTCATCGCAAAACGGATTATTACCATTTGGCCGCTAAAGCTGTCTATTTGAAAGTTGAATAAATGATTACGTTCTGCTTGCTGTTTTTTTAATGTTTTTTAAGCAATACAATTGAATAACTATGATACGAGTTGAGACGAAACTAAATGAGAATCTTTGTGGATCCATGATTAGAACAGGATTTTACTTGATTGTCAACAAACCAATTCACCTGCCCGAAATATTCACATATCAAACAAGTTGTTTATCAGATTGCGAACCGTTTGAACGTATTTTTTACTCGACTGCTAGTCTTCGACTCGGTTCTCACATGTTTAACAAGTTTTCGCCTTGTTTGACAAGTCGAGCAAGTGTCCGAATGACGTTTATTCTACTCAGTGCGTTTCTTCTACCAATTTGTGTTGTATTTCTCATAGTCAACGCCTCAAAGGGAAAATTCACTAAAACAAGCGGATATAGTAGTGAAACACTATAATCGATGGAAATAATGAGCAATTGAGCGAAGTGTTCATAACGCCCACGCGTAGATACTGCCAAGCTGTTTTTTGTAGTTAGTTGTATCTCTATACAGAAGTTCAGAATTTTTTTTTGAATATTTCAATGAACTTTTTCTTAATTTCGAAACGTGGTAAAATAACCAGCGCTCTTGACAAGTTCGACGACAGTTAGTCGACTTTCGCCCGATTTTCAATTTTTCCGTGGTATTTTGCAGGTTTTGATGAAGTACGTCGAAATGCTCTTCTCTGAATAACGAGTGGGAATTGTTTTTAACTCTGACATTTATGGAGAGGAAGCACAAGTTTTCCAAAATGTTTTACACATGTGTGTGGGCAAAAGGTAAATTTTCAAGACAACCCTTACTTTCCCAGATATTCCAGAATATTCCTTGGCATGATGCCAAGGTCTATTGGAAAATGGGAAAATCTCATAGTTGCTAATTGCTCTTCGCCCCAATTACATATTACAGGTAACTCATACCGCAGTCTGCCAAAGTCCAACTGACCTCGTTACCACATACCCAAATAGTGGTCCTGGCAATTAGCCAATTAAGTCTACACCCACCTTTTGGCGGAACTCCAGTCATTCACAGCATTGTAGCACTATTTGCGGTGCAACATTCTTCACTTTGACTAATATCCCTTCTTTGTATTTTATTTTATATTCAGAACAGTTTTAGTTTATGACACTCTTCACTGACTACTCGATTGGATCTAAAATTTATTTTTTACAAACAACTCTGTATGAAATTACATTGGAATGCCTGATCAGTATTACAATGCAAGAAAACTTTCACAAGTTTTCAATACTCATTACACGTCGTCAACGTGAACTATCACCCGTATTACAAGTAACTTTACCGGAAAAACATCATTGTTTGTATTTTCGGCATGTTTACACGTTGTCCTTTATACGAGTTTCGCGTGGAACGTGTATATACAATCATTTTGTTTGCAGATTTACCAAATTATGTCGTTCGATTCCAAGTTCTCAATGAAAACCATGGATATCGAGTATTCTTCCGAAGAAGAACAAGAAACTCAGTTAAAACATCCGGTGAGTCAGAGTTGTTTTAGGCTTCGTTCATACTTTTTGCAGTTGCAGCTAGATGCAGCGTAAATCTTGTCGAAATGACGCGTATTGATTTTTACGCCAATGCAGTCGACTGCAACTGCAAAAATACGCTGCAGTTGTGTTGGTCATACTTTTTAAGCCAGCTGCAGCGTTTTTAACGCTGAGTTGAGCGTAATTTAAGCTGACTGCAGCGTAAATTGCAGTATTGACATGACCATACTGCACTGCAATGTGCTTACCCTTTTCATGAATTTTTTATAGTTATCAATCATTTTTCACTATTTTAGGTGTGCCATAATTTTAACTCAATATGTAGTAGTAGTTGACTAGGAGTTGATTAGTTGAAAAATTAAAACATTATGTTGGCGCCGGGCGCTGGCGCCAAATTCAATAAATATCAGTTGTCGTCAATGAAGTTATTTCAAGTTAATATATGTTGAATACTCCAATTTTAAATTTAGATTCACTATTTCCAAATTGAATTTTTGGATTATCTTGAATTGCTCTAGAAGTTACCTTGGGTTGTTCATACCATTACGCAGCTTAAAGTTGCAGCTGCATCTGGCTGCAGCCTGCAGCGGCAAATTGCAGCAACTGCAAAAATGTTGCGAAGCGACTGAAATTGCAGCTGGATGCAGCGTAAAAAAGTATGAACGCAGCCTTATAGCTACCTCACTAACTTCAACTATTCGAAATAAATTTTCGCTGGTTTTTTGAATGAAGTTTCTTCTGAGTTGTTAATAATCTAGGAAATCACCTGTCAGTTAAAATCTAGTTTGCTTCTGCGGTGAGTGATTTGGCTGTAGGTGATATTATACTGCGGTCTAGTTTACACTTATTATGGTTGATTAATTCCTATATTTGCTGAAGCGTGAAAAACCTAGGAGAGGGGGGTAGGGTCAAAATTTAACTTTCAATGTTTACAATTTGCAATACAAAGTTGGGGGGTGGGGAAGTCAACATTCCTCACAGATTTACTGTCAATATTGATTATAACTGTGTTACTTCTTGAAATGAAATGATAAGTTTTCAGTACGACGCCCTCATTGACTATCTTTGTGCCCAAATCACAAGGATCTCCGACAGATGTGTTGAATTGTTGGAAAAATGCAATGCCGACAATTTGGACTCGGTTTGCGATCAGGTAAAAATTCGTAGCTTTCAATTCTCTGTTCTTTTCTCAATCTTTATTCTCCCGGTTTTATACTCTTTTCCCTCACACTCAAACACGAAAAACACATTTTCAAAAAGTTACTGAATTCGTTTTTTTTTTCAATTTTCAAAAAGTTACGGAATTCGTTTCACTGTGTTTGTAGTTTGATTTTTCTGCTTTTTGGTCATGCGAAAACTTCCGTGTGCTGCTAAGTTTTAACCTGAACTGAAGTCATTTCCAATACCAACTGTGGTGATTTTTTTCCCGAACCAAAACCGAACCAAAACCAAACCGATTCTTCCCGAAGCAGGTGGTTCGTTTCAAAACCGAACCAAACTTTGGCTGACAATGTTGGAACCGAACCAGATCAACTAATTAATCGTTCGATTTCTCGTTGAGGGGTTGGTTCGATTTCCTGTCGGTTTCCGTAGGCAAGTGGTTCGATTTTCGTTCGGGAAGAATCGGTTTGGAAAGAAACGGTTTGGGAAGAAATTTGCCGTTAGGGTTAATATATATATATTCATTCACAGTGTTACAAGAACAACAAAAAAACGTGAATAAATATGTAGAACCCCTAAGGGGCAAGGCAACAAAACGCTACCTACGAATTAAGGGAAGCTTACTCGTAATACTTTGAGAGAACACAAGTGACCAAAAAACAACTAACATGATAAAACGTGAAAACATGGGGAAGGGAAAGTACAAACGAATATCAGCAAATATAGCTATGATTCGTAAAAAGTGGGGGACCAGGAAGTGTGTGAGTTTTGTTCGGTTTCACCGTTTTCTGCAAAAAAGAACAATACATTTGTTTGCACTACGGTTCACAAAAAACAGAATATACAAAGTATAACTTGAACGTAAAAGTGCCTAGTGGTTTCCCCTAAGAACGTTGTGAACCGTTGTGCAAACAAATGTATTGTTCTTTTTTTGTTGCACACTCATTCACAACATCGTATTGTTCACTTTTTGCAGAAAACGGTGAAACCGAACAAAACTCACACACTTCCTGGTCCCCCACTTTTTACGAATTGTTCTTATTTTGCTAGTTGTACTAGTACAACCACTCCTAGAGTTGACTAGAAAAACGATTTTTGAATAGTGGTGACTATCAAACATCCCGATATATGGTTCCAAGTTTTCAAACGATGTGATCCTGGATTTTCAAAATATTTTTTGCGCTAATTAATCTCTTGAATTGGCGTGATAGGCGAAACTGGTTGGAAAACAGCTTTTTTCCGCTTCGTTTATTGAAATCTGAGTATTGTGAGGAATATGCGTCATTACAGTACAAAGAAAATCTTTTCTCAATTGGCGCGAACGGGCGCGCCAATTGAGATATGGAACATGTTACTCTTATTGCTAACAAATCACTTGGAATACATGGCCTCGACCAATTAGCACAATTTCCGACTGTTTTTTGGTTCAGAAACCCTATTTTCAATTTTGGCGCCAATTGGCGGATAAAGTACCGTTTTGGCGCAGAATGTCGAAGAAATGTTGGTATCCAAGCCGTATTCGTTAACTATCTTCATAGTTCAGACATCTGTGGAACATTTCGCTCGTTCTCCTACTTGCCTGGCGTTGTTCTAATTTGGCGCCACTGGGCGCCAGCGTTTGGCGCCAAATATGAAGTTACTCTAATTGGTAACAAATAACTCGGAATGAATGGCCTCGACCAATTAGCACAATTTCCGACTGTTTTTGGTTCAGAAACCCTATTTTTAATTTTGGCGTCAATTGGTGGATAAAGTACCGTTTTGGCGCAGAATGTCCAAGAAATGTTGGTATCCAAGCCGTATTCGTTAACTATGTTCATAGTTCGGACATCTGTGGAAAATTTTGCTCGTTACCTTACTTGCCTGGCGTTGTTGTAATTTGGCGCCACTGGGCGCCAGCGTTTGGCGCCCAATATAAACCATGACACCAAATTCTCAGAGAAGGCTGGGATTCACTAATCTAACCTCTGTGCAAAATTTCGGAGCAGTTTATCCATGGGAACACATATTTTCCAGCTTCTGGCGCCTATTGGCGCCCGCGCCAAGCGCCAAACAAAACGTGACATCACCAAACTTTTGGGACCGCGCTAACTTTGGGGTTTACACATGTGTGCCAAATTTCAGCCGAATCGGTCCTGTAGTTAAAAAAATAATTTTCTATGCGGACATCGGACGAGCGACGAGGGACAACGGAAATTTTCATAACGACACGACAGCATAACTTTTTTCAACCTTGACCGATTCTCCTAATTTTTTCACACAACATGTATTTAATAGATATCTAGCTCTCTCTCTTTTTAACTTTCGAAAAAATGTTTTATTTGAAGACTTCTGTGGTTTGGAAGCCAAAAATGGGTGCGCAATGGCCAAACCAAACACAACTCACACGCAGCGCTTCGCGCTGCGCGCGATATTGACAACGAGAAAGTCAAACATACTATGTTAGCTGAGCAGGAGGTTCTATAAATGTTTCAATTAACAGCACATCTGGAAAAGATCTTAATTGCTCAACACTTTTGAAATGAGGTAGATCCTCAGAAATACAATTTCAGGGTTGCGACATAAGTCCATCGAACTTTCACTTTATTTTATCCTTCCTAACTTCCAGGTTTGTGCCCTTTGGGAGGTGCAAGAATCGTACAAACGCCAACTAGAGGAGGCTCACAGTCGACTTTGAAAACGCCATGATTCATTGTGTACATTATTTCTGAGATTATCTGATTATTATCGTTCATTTGATTGAATGAAACTGTATTATTTGATTGATCCTTTCTGGTTAGTTAAGAAATCCAACAATGACAACGTTAATCGAACCGTATGAATCTCACAGTATCGAAAAGTAATTAAACATTCAAACTCGAGAAGAACCCCACGAAAACAAAAACTGAAAATCAATAATTTGAAGAAAAAAACCTTCAGAGTTTTGGTGTTTTCTGGAAACGTTCAGAGAATAAAATATACACATTCTTATTTGAAACTTTAAAATTTGGATAGTAATGTTGTCTGATTCACTACTTTGACTTCTTTTCTGCCACACTTTTTTGAGAATATTATCCCCTTCACCACTTGTGATTTTTGTCGTAAAGTTTAGTTCCGTAGTTTCTGATGTTTGTATAAAACGGAGATAACGACTTCAACGAAATGAGCGATAGCCGTGAACTGAACAGAAATGACCTGAGTCTTCTCGAAAATAAGAAAAAAAACTAGATTAGTGAACATATTGAAAGTTTTAGAGAGCAAAAAATTTGGGCACACGTTTTGCCACCAGCTTTTTGTGGTGATAATGTTGATCAAACACGTTATTGCGTTCTTTTGGAACAAAAATTTCATTAAATCGTAGTAAGACAACGATTTACGCATTTTTTCTAGCTTTCTACAGCTAAGAAACTGCAATCATTTTCGTCCTACACATACTTCTGTACTTATGGCAACAGGCCTAACCACATTTTCATGCTGGTGTTAATTCATCAAGCTACTGCTCCGAATAGCCTTCAACGCGTGTGATTTTTGTGACATGAACATATTATGATTATTATTACCACCGTTGGTGAAGTTTGGTCGAAACTGTATTGCAACAAATCTAGAGAAAATGCGGGCGCCGGAGAGACAGACGACGGGAGGAAAATCAATATCCATGACAGCCACGCTGTATGAACATCGTGCGCAGCGCGGAGCGCTGCGCAGATTAGTTTTTGTTCAAAGGTCTGCAGACATTACAAAACAGATTATTACAATTTTCTTCAAAGTACGTCGACCATTTTCTTAGATTTTTGCATGAATCACTGAAGGGCAACACGTCTACAAGATACCAAGTTCACGTTCCATGTAGTTATTTATTGAGAGGAGTTAGAGGGCCCAACGTCTCGCAAAAATGGCTTCCGTGCGGGGCGGCGGCGGCGGCGCCGGCGCCGGCGACAAAAGTGTCCGCCTCCTCAAATCTCGGCATAGTTTCGCACAAAATTAACTTATTCCCAAAATTTTTACATTATTGAAAAGCTCTAAAAAAGTTGAGATATACGTATTTTCCAGGTATGTCTGAAATTTGAATATTACGTGTGAGAGAGCCGAAAATGGTCTCGCAAAAAATCATGGATAGACCGGTTTCGTGAAAATAAAAATGAAAGAAGAGTTTAACGTGTAGTAGGAATCATTTTTCCAATGGAGATCTCATGACAGGCGGGTACAGCTTGGTTTTCATTCCTATTCACATGTCTGAATGGCGGATTGGATAAAAGCTCTATTTACGCACGGTGAACGGAGGTTCGATTCCTGCCTGGAGCACAAAATTTGCTATCACTTGAACGAGGTTACAACTACACAAAACGTTCTGAACTACGACGCGTTTTAACATAAAATTCCTTGTTTAGATTGTTGTTCAAAAATATCATTTTTATCAAAAATGACCGTTACTTCGTAACCATAGAAAAAGAGTTCAATTAGTATAAAAAACGAGTGTATAGAAAGTAAAGATTAGTTTTGGATAAACATGTACAAGAAATATAAAAGAAGTCCAATAAAAATATTTTGAGGAAAATGCTAATCTCGCTCCTCTTGAAAACAACGGAGTATAAGCTAGATTATTGTGAGTCGCAGTCAGAAGTTTTCTTCCGGTAGCAAAAAACTCGGTATCCTTTTTTTGAATTCTCAAACCGAGCGAGATTAGACTTTTCCTCAAAATATTTTTATTGGACTTCTTTTATATTTCTTGTACATGTTTATCCAAAACTAATCTTTACTTTCTATACACTCGTTTTTTTATACTAATTATTCTACTGGTTTGCAACTACGCTTGTTCTGAGTTCTGTAACTATAAGGGTACACCTCAAATACTGGCCATAGTCACCCTTCAATCTCAATTCCTCAAATCTCGACGTTGTCAAGTTAATCGTCAATTTGTCAAGTTTGTCAAGTTGATGCTCGTAATGAAAAAGATTCTCCAATCAAGTCGGTGACTTCTAAACATCAGAAATCGAATCAGAGACTTTGTGAGCATTTTTTGATTATACTTTGAACCACAGAAACAAACCGAAGTTTGCGGCGCAGTAATTTCACACCCTTGTGCTCGTTCAACCGTCTGATTTGTCATTTCACAAAGTTTCTTATATGTACAAGTTTCGTCTTAACTGCTTTCTTTGACCTCATTCCACCATTATGGAAATCGAAAACACATACAGGACCAAAATCAGAACATGCATATTCATTCCATCTTCAAATACCGAATCCAAATGGTGAGAATCGATTTTGCGCCGGCATTTGTTGCGGTTTTCTGCCGAAGCCACGCAGCCCTCCCAGATCCAGCTTGAAATTGGACGATCCTGGCTTCGGTTTTCCGAACAGTCCTCCCAACTCCAGTTTGAAGCTCGAAAGTCCTGGTTTGGACTTCGCGAACAGACCACCCAAGTCCAATCCAAAATTCTTTTGACCGGCTTTCAGCGCAAACCCTTCGCAATTGTTCATAGCCAGACACGCGAGCAACAGTAGTACGAAAAGAGATCTGAAAGAGTCGAGTTTATTATAGGCGGTGCCAAATTTAGACAGCAAAAGATTCGTAGCTACAAGCTAAACACTACGCTCCGAGAGCTCACAAGAAGCAGGCTTTCAATTTACCGACGTGTCCTCACACAGCGAGAACTGCGATATACAGTACCTTTTCGCCATTCAGTTGGCGACGACTATATAAGAAAGTCGAATGTAGGACGCGCCCGAAATCCTTGTTGCGGTTTGTTCTCGGTGCACGCCATTGTTCGCGAAATTCGATCGAAAATAACCAAATTCGCTCATCGATCATTCGATCCTTTATTTGTATTTTGTAGTTTAACGGGTCCTTTCAAAACCGTTGCGAAAAAAGCAAGTAATAATAATTATCGAATATTATATCAATAACATTCTGCTTCTCTCGCCTTACGCACTATTCCGTTAGAGCTGCGGGATTTGAGAGAAATAAAAAAAACGTCTCTTTGAAGAGACGCAGGGTTTTCTGTGACAACGGGAACATTTTCGAGAATGGATTAAGTTATAAGTCGGTGATTGGGTGCGTGAACGACCCATTGGAGAGTTTTTCGATAACTTTGACTATGATGCAGAAGGTCCTGCTCATTACAACAAGTGTCACACTCGATTTTCACTATATTTGCCGCTCTTTATGAAAGCGAAATCTCGTTGTTTGAAACAATGCACGTAGATAGGTGGGATCGTTAGAAGCTTCAGATCTTAGGGGCCGAGTGGTCGACTGGTTGTGTGCGCGCTAGCACTCGAAACACCATGGTTCGATCCCACTCGGCGCGGTGTCTTCATGGCGGACCGCATGAGCTGGTAATAAAGCTCACCCATGCCTAGTTTCTCTCTACGGACCCCCCTCTCTACGGATAATACTATGTGATCATTGTCTCGATTGTTATAGTATGAATAAAGTAAAACACGGCTGAAATAGTTGCCCTAAAAGATTATTATTATTTATATTATTATATTATTATTATATCCAACTGAGGGAATTATATATCAAAAAAGATAATCCAGACACCAACTTGAGTACATGAATGAATGATTGGTCTACATGAGTGGATCTACTCCCGACGGAACTTTATATTGTTATTTGAGAAGTGTGTTTCAATTGGTGGCCGAGTTTGTACACAACTTAAGGTTTACGTTGGTTCGCTGTAACCAAAAGTAAATCGAACGTCGTGGATCAATCATACAAATCGAAAAAAACGTTGCAAGTGCTTATCAGCCAAACTGGCATGATGTGAGAGGAGAAAAATAGCGGCTTATTATAGATACGCAGACTGATTTTAGATCATGGGGATATTTTTGGATACGGTCTCAGTTTCAATGTGAGTAAGTTCGTGAATAACAGAACTGTTTGTGAATGTATTTGATAAGAAAGGAAAAACTACCTCATTTCCGAGTGAGAGGTGGGTAGTCAATGTAAAACATCCCACCAACTGCTTTATATAGTTTTCTTCGGTCACACAATAAATGTTGTAACAATGCATAATTAGTGTATTATAAAGTTTCCCATACATAAGTATGTCTTAATGAGATCTGATTGAACGTTTGGTCGCCCTGCCACGATTTTTAAAATAGTCCCAGAGAAACATTTCGGGGAACTGAAGAAAACAGAACACGTATAACCCTCACAAAGTTCTTACATTTGAACACTAGAAATTTTCAAAGTTTATCACGATTTGCTATCACAGAGATGTTTAGTAATGCTTTTAGTGAATTTTTCAGTACATATTCCAACTTTGAAATGTCAATCAAAGTGAGATTGACTGCCTACTCTCGCTATCGTTTCCCACTATTTCCTGTGTACTCGAATTAGTACGAATGAATGAACTTTACAGTATGAAACATGACATTCAAAAAGAACATGAATATTCATTGCTATGGCATATCAGAAAAATCTGCGGTTTCCGTTAGTCCTTCAGATAGGTCGAATTTCAAACTGAGTGGTTCTGTTCCGTTCGAGTCGTCTTCTTTTGTGGTTGCACCGAGTATTTTCCAGAGCGAATCGTCTTTTTTCCTCCCAGGAGGTCTAGTAAACCCGAACTGCTACCACCATTGAGGAAAAGTTGGCTGTCGGAGTTCCTTACAGCCAAAGAAACAATCACAAGTAGTACGACGTGTGATCTGGAAATGTTGGTTCCAATATGATAAAGTTTGTGGTTTGAAGAAACACGATTATATAGTCCAATCCTAACGTTCCAGTCCTTCAAACTGCAATACATTTTTCATTCGCAATTCGAAGAGCCGTTGACACGGGATTGGTCCACACTCCACATAATCGTCATGTTTTAGTGTTGTTTTTCTTTGAACCAGAAAAAATTAAAAGATTCATCAGGAAGAGGCAGTGGATAGCTATAATGTGTACTTAGGAGTATCGGAAGAACTAATGTGGGGGTATGTATTCTGAGTAGCGACGTACCTCATTTTCAATTGATGTGAGTTCACTAAACTTCTGAAAACCGTATTATATACAGATTTTGGTTCGTTGATTGAAATGTAGTCAAAATAATGTTCTGGTATACAATAACCTGACATGCCATTAGAGGTAACTGGCTTCGCTAGCATTGTGTTTTTTTCATATGAAACGTTCGATATTTCGTTTGATTTGAACATGAATCAACATGAAATGAAACGAGCAGAACACTCCTCATCAAAAGTCTTTAATTCTGACTGCGTCACAGTGAAAATGTTCATGCCCCATTTTTTGTTGCTTGACGTTATGCAAACTTTACAAATTTTCAATCAGAAAGTTTTTTCATGGTCAATGGGAAGACATTAAGAAACATAATTCTTTGTTGCTTGACGTTATGCAAATTTTACAAATTTTCAATCAGAAAGTTTTTTCATGGTCAATGGGAAGACATTAAGAAACTTTTTTGAGCTTTTTAAATTTTTCGTGAAACTCAAATTAGAGAGGAACGGTTTCTTTAATTCTGATTGCGTCACAGTGAAAATGTTCATGCCCCATTCTTTGTTGCTTGACGTTATGCAAATTTTACAAATTTTCAATCAGAAAGTTTTTTCATGGTCAATGGGAAGACATTAAGAAACTTTTTTGAGCTTTTTAAATTTTTCGTGAAACTCAAATTAGAGAGGAACGGTTTCTTTAATTCTGATTGCAATTGAGTTGGAATAAGAAGTAGAACTTGATAATTCGAACCCTTTATTTTCACACATCTTATGAAAATCGGTGTGTGCACTTTGATTGGTATAGCTCGAGTTGAAATTGATTGACAATTTGGTTTTGCATCGAACGAAGTTGAGATTTTGCGTCGATTCGTAGACAAGACACACACTGCAATTAGAACAACTGAATGTTAATGTTATAGTATTATTAAAATTCAACTTGATGGATAAAAAATTTCAGAAACATGTTATGATGATTTAACAATAAATTTAACAGTTAATCTAAAAAAAGATCCGTCGGTAACTAAAACTTATGGTTCAAATTTTGTTTGCATCGTTGGGCCGTTACATGTCAATGAGAATGGTGAGAATAGAATATGGACAATATTTGGAGGTTTATTGTTTGCTATTTTTGATAAACAGTTTCGGGTTGTAGTCTACAAAACCAAATACAACAGGTAGAATGATAAAGTGATCATGAGAGTCTGTCTTGCCTAGAGTTAGCCATACGTGTTCCGCTGTCAGCCAATGAGATACAATTCTTATCCTTCTTCATTCCTTCTTAAAAATAAGAACATACCTATAGTAAGAATTTGAAGACACTCAAAACTTTGAAAATGTGTAAGAGGACTACGACCAAAGCTGCTCCAGATAGTAGCAGAAATGCGAGGGAAATACCCGCGCACGCCTCCCAAAGTACCTGCAAAAATATTCTGCAACACCTGCCGAACTTACAATTTCGTCGTTAATACTTGTTGTTTTATAACTTTTACAGAACCTGTTCTCTGTAAACACTGTACAAACATACGTTAAGATCTCCACACAATCTTTCATGTAGTTGCCGCGCCGAGGGATCGAACCAGATTCATGATGATCCGCGATACTCACTTATGCAGTTGACCACTTGGTCCCTCTCCTCTACGTCATAAATATGTTTTCACGAAATTTGTTACGAAGAAGTTTATAGAAACAGACAAACTTGAAAAATCGATGTTTCCAGTTTAGAGAGGTTAAAATCTAGCGAGCGTTACGGTTTTTTCGTTTCTTCAATTCATAGTACACAACACTGCGAACGGACCGATCGTTTCCTCTTCTCAGTTTTCTTTTCCTTTCCCTTTGGTTTTTCCTTTCCCCTTTGTTTACTGTTTTTGTCAGTTTTCTCCTCTTTTTCTTTTTTCTCCACTTCTGGTTCCGCTTTTCCTTTGCTTTTCGTCTTTTGTTTCGCACTTTCTGATTTATCCGAAGTGGCTTTTTTTGAAGTGGCTGGAACGAGAAACTATTCAAATTTTGAATGAATTTAAATTCCCCGCCGAAAGCGCTGAATGCTATAAGGCTCAATACATGCATTTTACTAAGAAAAGGTGTATTCGGTGGGAAAAACAGTTACAACTAGGAAAAACATTGAAATCCTGAGTGAAGAATGAATTGTTGGCTCGATACTTTCTCTTTACAACAGGAAACACCGGAGTTTTTAACGTGTTTACGGGGTTGAAACTGAAAATAACGGTCAACATACATGTTGAAAACTGGTTTTCAAGCCTGCAAGGATTCGCATGGATTCGCATTTTCATTATCTCAAGTTGGAACATAATCCACAAGTGTATTGCAAATATGTAGTTGTAGAGTTGACAAAATGCTTGGTTTTTAAAGGAGGGCAGAATGGAAAGCTAGTTTAGGTACCCCGGGGTGCCTAAACATAACGGTGCGCGGGCCAAAACAGGCTAAAACATGTGAACCGTATGCAGATTAGATTTGTTAGTTTGTATAAAAATTTGTATATGTCGGTCTTTCTTGAGCAGCTTTTTAATATTAACTTTCCTTTCTGTCCCTTTTTAATCAGAATGTCAAACGGATCAGAACCTCTGGTATAACTTTCAGTACAACTATAACCCATTCCCTTATGATTGTTTTTATTAACAAAATGAACGAAAAAGAAGACACACCTCTCTTAGGTTTTTTGCTTTCACTTTCCAAGTTCACGTTATCATCGGGTCTGGAATGAAATTTTTTTTAGATGAATTTAGGCCTTGAATCAAACTACAAACCCAGCGACAACACCCTTAATGTATTATACCAACCTGTGCTGTACTTCTCACAGATATATTGAAAGTAGATCAATACATTTACTTTTACAGCATGTTCGGCACCTCAGAAATTATAGAAAGTGCTCTGAACGGTTGTTTATCTATGTAACACCGCGTGAACGGAAGACATTTCCGAAAAATGATGTTTTCTCTAAGAAAAATTTAACGTACCCGAGTGGCCTAACTTGTAGCGGAGGGGGCGGGGCATCCACGGGTGCATCCGCGCCGGGACCCAATTCCTCGTAATCTCCCATTTTAAGAAATATCTATAACTAAATAGGGTTATTGGTGTTATTTTTTTGTAACAAGAATAGTTGTTGTCATGAAAAATGGTGTAATGCAGGTATGAGCTCGGTAAAAGTTCTTACTTAAAATCGTTTTAGGGATATTTTTAAGATAGGTAGCGCACATTAGGGTTAGAGTAACGGAAAGTTGAATAATTTAATAACTTTTGTTGCAAAAACTTATCGCAAATGGAGAGAACATAATCATTTAAAGCAGTTCTAGTGCGAACAATTTACAGTGACCACGAATATTTTGTAACTAGTTATGCTTCAAATTACATGCTGAATTCTTTGAACTTTTATAAAGTTTAGAAAACCGTGATGACAAGTAATCAAAAAATGTCGAAATCTTGGAAAAACAAGAGACGAAACAAAAACCGACATGACTCTGCTGTTGGACAAATTTAAATGAAAATGTGGTGTCGAAAGAAACGTGCAAGACTCAACTCGTCGACATGGAAACGAACCACTCTGATTCACATGAAATCTGGATTTTCGAGATCGTCACATCCCAATTTTCCGAGAATCTTATGATTCACAAGGAAAAAAACGTATCAAGGGAAAGTTATCATTTTATCAGTGTGTTCAGGGGTTTTGTTCAGATATCAAAAGAAGACGTATGTTCAAATATAGTCTATGCGGTAAATTTTGCTCTATCACGCTGTGTTTGAAGTAGGATCCCGTTGCTTTTTGGTCGAAATAAGTAAAACTTTTTGAGTTCACATATTCTTCATTTCTGCCTTTAGGGAGATTTTTTAAAGACATTTTTCAAATGTCTGCTTTGGAGTAGGCGGCATTCGATGGTCAACTACGAGTCTAGGTTTTGCTTCTTTCTCGTTAGAATTACATTTTGAGCAAGAACACAATGTGTTATTATTCAGGTTTATTAATATTCCAATCTGTAAATAATATTTTCCGTCGTTATATCCTTCATTTCTGTTGTTATGGAGATCTGATTTTGCTTCGGTTGATACATTAGGATTCAACTACCAATATAGTAGGTTTTGCTTCTTTCTCGTTAGAATTACATTTTAAACAAGAACACAATGTAAAATTATTCATGCTCCATTAATATTCACATCTTTTAATAATATTTTCCGTCGTTATATCCTTAATTTCTGCCTTCATCTGATTTGCCTTCTGCCGATACTTTTCCCGATTTCTGCCCTTCAACCGGGGGCATTCCCTCAAGAGACACCAATACAGGCGGTTCTGGCGTGGCCAACATATATTGTGCCGTCACACAGTTGACAGCCACCAGAACCAAAATGGAAAACAGGAAAAAAGATCTGAAAACAGTTTTGTATTCAGATCAGTACTAGATGAATTTGAAAAGTAGTACTATAGTGAGTGCCAAATTTATAAATTCCTGTCTCTCGCCGGAATCGAACCTGGGAGTAAAAGTTTTGTAGCCGGGCGCTAACCACTGCGCTATTGAAGCACACAACCGCCAAGCTTCGAAATCGAAGACTTGTGTGCGTACACAGCGGAAAGTGAGATATACAGTACCCTCCCGCCTTTCCGTTGGCGACGACTATAACCTTTGTAAGAAAAGTAAAGTGGAAATGATTGAAATGGATGAAGAACCATGGTAAGAGAAAGTTGGGCAAGTTATAATGTGGATTAGTTTCACAAGCAGATGTCAAATTGCCTCTCCAATACGGAGTAGCATGAAACGTACCTCATGATCTTCCTACGTTGAAGAGTTGATATGTCAAAACCTTACATTACCCACTTTTATAGTCGGCTGTAACCATGAAAGTTGTTTACATTAATGTTATGTACATATTCCGAATGAGCTATCTACCTATTACAGGTAACGAGTATCGACCGAAAACACTGCGAGACGAACCACAAAACTGCATTCGTCGAAAAATCACGAGTTACTACAAAAATGTTACTTCCTAAAAAGGTAGAATCTCACTGCAGCATATATACCTAAAAAGAACACTTACTCAGACACAAAACCGAATAGAATCCCCCTCTATCTCTCTCCCTCTTCATCTCTCCCCATCTCCGTATCACACATTCTCTTGCTCTCAATCACTCTCTCTTTCTCTTTGTCTTTCTACATGTCTCTCTTTTTCTTTCTCTCTCTCTTTCTGTTTCCCTCTCCTCCCTCTATCTCAATGATCAGGTTCAAAATGTTCCGAAAGAAATTGAAGATGTCCTATTATCGAATCGAGACATTTCCGACCTACGCCGTATTTGCACAACGTTGTCACTAACACTCATTTACTAATGAAGTTTCGTGTTACGTCCAAAATTAAACCAAGTGGTTTTACCTAAAATGACTACCTGGTTCGCATTTGCTCCTGTATTGATTTTTCTCACAACAAAATCTGCTGCTCAAGGTAAGTTATTGATCAGTGTGTAACGTGATAGAACATCCAAAACTGCATTAATTCGAAGACAATCTGGAAAATTGATATTATTACCATAAAAAAACACGATGCTTGTATGAACAGGCTCAACTAATTGTTGCTACCGGGCTATTTTTATAATTGTATCATTTTATCTATGAATTGGGTATGCATGTATGGTGACTGGAGCCTCCCGAAATGGAAAATAACTAGGGAAAACTGTAAATGCTATGGCTAGAGTGTCATTAATTGGGAATTTTCAACATGTTTTGAAATGGACATTGAAAATAACAGTTAATGATATGTGTAGTATGAAAATTCTGCTAATTAAACTAATAATTTCAGATCTGGATTACAGGAGTTTCTTGTATAATCAGTCTGTTCTCTACGAAACGCTTTTTTCGAACTACAACCGAAGATTATCGGCCGTGAATACGAAAAGTTAGTAAAAGAAACATGGTAACCTAAAAAAAGAGAGGAAGATAATAAGAGAAAAATGGAGAGAGAAAAGTGAGAAAGGGTGGAAAAAACAACGAGATCCGTAAGAAAGAGAGGTAGAGAGAGAACGAGACGCGAGGGAATAAGGAGAACAGTTGCGAAAAGAGGTTATGACAGAACTCTGACTTCTCTCGGTTACACATAAAGTAGTAACTCAAAAGGTGTCAATGTAAAGCGTTTTTCAGATCAGAATGGGAGCGCGTTTCAAGTTGAACTGAGCATGGAGTATTTCAAACTTGTCAACGTGGTAGGTAGCGAAAGCGAAAATGTACTCCAACACTGAAAGCTCAATGCAACCATAAATACCGAACAAGTGACAGTCTTATTCGGTGCTAGTGCATTCGGTCTTATTAGAACTTGAAATGAAGTTAACTTGAAAATAATTCAAAGAATCTTATTCTTAGAATCTAGAGCATTCATGGCTTCAAACTAATTTCTCTGAGAAGTCACGATGACTCACGGGACTAGTTATAGGACCGGAAACTACAACGGTTACAGGAGCTCGGACCACAACTTGAGCAGAGGTTTTGTTTCGGGCTGCTTCTTACTGTGTTTAGATTAGAGAACACAAACTAACTTGTATATCAGTTTGATCAGTCCACGTGACATTCACATGATAATGCCGCGCGACACGCAACGCGTCCAATCAAAAGTAGAATACAGCAGCTTTACAAGAAACTATGTTGCTCTCCGGTCTCCTTTAACGGCAGTTCAGAAAACGTTTCCAGACTTTGTCTTTTTTTTCAGAATGAGCCCAATGAATACGTGAGCGCAATTGTTGAGTTCAGAAAGGTATTTTCGAATTGTGATGGAAAATTTGGTTATTTATTTTTATTCCACTGCAACCTTGACAGTCTGCTTATGCACATTCAAAGTGTAGTTTTCCACAGAAATAATGCGCTTCATGGGAGACGATAACCATAAGGGATGTTAATCGAGTTCACAATTTCGAGTTTTCGATTTTTTTCGAGTCGAGTCGAGTTTCGAGTTCGACTTTAACAACCCTAATAAACATGTACAGGAAGGAGAAGTTGTATGAGAAAGCACACAAGACGCTGCAAACTAAACATTTGGCGAGATTCATAAAATCAAGCAGAACTACGGATATATGGTCCGTTTTTCGTTTGCTTTTTTTGTTAGCACACACTAGTTTATATGGATGTTGAGCAGCTGTTGAAGTTTTCGTTGATTTTGGGCATGTGAAATAAAACATTTTTCTGCTGTTCGTTTCTGATTAATCATTGACATTCGTAACCACAGCAGGACCTATTTCAGTACTTCTCAGAGGGCGGAGACGATGTTTTAGACCTTTCTGCGCGATTTCGCACAAATTTTAGTTTTCAGCGCTTTATATCATTCTGTCCCTAACTTCATGTCATCAAACCGATCCTCCTAACTTAGTGCCTCTGAGCAGCAGACCACAGTAGTTGTGAGCATGCAAAATACAGTTCATGAAAAAAATCGATAAACTTCCAGAACTGGCACGATCCTCGTCTGACGTGGGACCCAAAAGATTACGGAATGATAGACCATATCTATGTCCACAAATCTGACATTTGGCTTGCGGAAGCAACAGCCTCCGAATCGTGAGTTTACAATACGTAGAACGGGCTGAATTTTTGATCTACTTCACACAATACGAACACTATTGCGGGAACATTCTGGCACTTTCATCCCATTCTGCGTCTCTCGGTTTGTGCACTATTTCGCGCCACTGTTGTCCCTGTGGGATGGATAACAGAGAAATAGTGTATGCTTTGAAGAGACGCCGATTTGGACAGGAAAGTTCGGATATTTTCAAGTCAGCTTTTGCTGTACCAGCAGCGCGTTTGAAGAAGTGCGCGAATAACCAACCGTAGGATCGAATTGGACCGTTCGTCTTTCCGTAAGGAGTGGGTGACGATTGAGCTCAAATGCATTAAGCTACAACCTATAACTCAAGTTTAAACACCAACAGAAAGTTCAGAGTATCACAGTGGTTAGTTTACATGAATACACTACGTTTGTTAGAATGTGGAGCAAAACCATTCATACAGTTTTTAATAGGAGACATCCGCTCAATGTGTTTAGGCTTAATCGTCACCCACTCCCGTAAGAGGTCAGATTGCACAAAAAACACATATTACCCCATCTCTCTCAACTGTCAGGTCTGCCACTACAATCGGGAAATAATAATAATGATAATATAAAGTTTATTGCGCATAGATTGAATAACGAAATATAGTGAGGACTAACTAATTTAGTTACGATACACAAAATAATAACTAGACAATGTGGTCTAAATGCGATTGACTTTTTCACGTTCAATCATTCACGTACTCGAGGTACAAAGGAGAATATTAGCTTTCCAATACCAAAAACTAGTCATCGTGCACAGTTCTTCACTATTCGTGCCGGTTCAAAATACTTGAAAAACAACAAGAACAAAAATATTCCGAGTTCTCTTGCGGCGGCCAAGAAATATTTTTCGGAAAAGCACTTGTAACTGACCTTACTGTGTTTATTAGTCGAAACCCCATTGAAGTGTCGATCGTTGTACTGTAGTCATATATATGCTCATTCAATGTTCACCTTACTGTTCACCATGTTTCGATTCGTTTTTTCATATTGCTCAAATTCAGTTGGTTTTCATTCATTTTTCGTTCTCTCTATGTATCTCACAAGCTTGCATGTAAATAAATCAAAAAAACATAATTAAGTTATCACAATATTCTATGGCAAAACGTATCCCGAAGGATTGTATGTTAAATGTACAACCTACTTACAAGGGAGCGTTGAGCAGAGTACAAAGTGTAACGACAGTCGAGACGATGGTCAGAAGATCGATAGAAACAACGTGACCGCTAATCGAATCCAACGCAGAAACTAGAGCACACCGTTCTCTTACCCCATTTTAGTCTGAGTTTCAGCACGGGACAATACGATATGCTGGCCGAGGATGAGCACTATGTACGATTGGATAGCGACGGTCTGATCAGATTTGATCAGGCGATGGTCGTCAACTTTGTCTGCACCATGGATGTACGTTGTCACAGCCTTCTGTATCAATTCTTTCTGGAGGATGTATACAAGTTATGAAAATGTCCCGTATTCGAAAAAAAACCCAAAATGTTCCACTCTTCATTGCGCACAATATAATTCTTGAGGTGGTCTGGCAGGAACATTTTCAAAAGTTCAATTGTGCATAGTTTTTGACCAATTCCGCTATGGAACACAGTGTATGACCAATACCTTGTGTATCAGTTATATAAATAGCCAAACGGCATAGAACAAGGAGTTACCGTAACCCATATTGCACCGCGAAGTATAACTGCACGAAACTACTTAGTAGGAATCAATCCCACAAGAACGTGTTAGATTAGATGAACTTCATAAATTATGATTTTATACTGATATTCGATTATTTCAGTTTATCAGTTTCTTCATCGATTACTGTTATAGGTCACCGACTTCCCATTCGATATTCAGACGTGTAAACTGTTAATGTACACTTATACATTTGTTGAGGAATCATATAATGTCAACCACAGTGTACAGTATGCACAGTTTGATATGGACGAGAAGGTATTGACTCAAGGAAGGGGGGAGGGGGGTTGTAAGTAGTAATCTCGAATTACTTAACGGGATTGGATCGAATCAAGACAATCGAATGATATCACATTTCCAGCTTTTTTGCAGAACAAAAATACGGAACAAAAATAGATACGCGGTCGCAATTTCACGTACATAAACTCGATTTATGTTTCTTAGTTCTGGTTCAGTTCACTATTTCGATCCCGAATTCCTATTGAAATTGTTTCACCATTACTACAAGTACTCGAAACAGCATTCACATTGTCTCGTGTTCAGGGAAATTGCGAATGGCGTCTGCGTAACATTTCGACAGAAGTGGAATGGTTTTCCGATGTGGCTAAAATGGTTTGTAGATTGCAATTCAAAACAGAATTTACGACGGATTCAACAACGTGTTATACATAATTATAGTCGTTGCCAGCAAAAAGGCGGGAGGGTACTGTATATCTGACTTTCCACTGTGTCCGCACACACGTTCTCGATTGCCAAGCCTCCATGTGCTCTAATAGCGCAGTGGTTACGCCCTGCTGCGAAACTTTTGCTCGCGGGTTCGATTCCTGCCAGAGACAGAAATTTATAAGTTTGGCACAGTCGAATTGTACTCTGACAATCATCAAAAATCATGCACTTGGAGTCTCATTCAGTGTGCGGTGAATCTTGTGATGATTTTCCGCACAGGAACAAAGTTTTAGTCATAATATTATTTTGAGTAATTTCGTGAGACGAAAATTAATTTTTTCGTTTTAGTATAGTTATGTGGTGACAATTGAGCGTCATTCCACTTTCTACACTACGATGATCGTGATTCCATCTTTCGTTCTCAATATTGTTTCGGTCATTGGAGTTTTTATGCGGGACGGAGATAACATGAACCGGGTACAGTTAGTATAGCGGCTGTAACCAAAGTCTCACAATGTGATGTTATACTAGATAATGATGTCAAGTGTTGGTTTATTTATCAAAACCTATGAATCAGTACCAACAAAGTACCCTTCTCAGAGCTCCGAACAGCTTGATACTGTTTGATTGTTGTTCGATCTTTGTGTTCTTTGAATTCAACGCTAGGATAAAATCGATCTTTGTGTTCTTTGAATTCGACGCTAGGATAAAATCGATCTTTGTGTTCTTTGAATTCAACGCTAGGATCGGTTGTTGCACACAGTACAGAATCAGTATTTCACCAGCTCATGCCAAACTGGATATTTTATCAGTTAATTTCGAATAGATTAAATTGTATTGGAGCGCAAAAAGCTGTGAATTCGGCGAAAGCACAGCAATAAGTTTCTATCAAAACCCTTTTAATCGGGTATCAGGAATAAGTCATTCAAAATTAAAAGTCATTAAAGTAAAAGTCATTCAGAAGCAAAAGTCATTAATTCACTTTTAGTCAGGATTTGAAAATTACGAAATTTTTCGGAAACTTTATTATTGATTCTTAACTGTTTCTGTACTTAATGACTTTTACTTTCGAATGACTTTTACTTTAATGACTTTTAATTTCGAATCACTTATTCTGGTTGCCTTTTAATCGAACGATGGACCTATATAATATCTTCTTTTTCAGTTGATGATAGGTCTCACAAACATAATGTCTCTCACCTTCATTCTGAGTATGGTAGCAGATAAACTACCAGCTACTCAGAACCTGCCGCTGTTGGGTGAGTAGAGGAATTGACAGATTCGTCGAAGAAGTACGATCATGTTGTTTATACAAGCAGCGTGGTTTTGTATAATAATTTCCTAGTTTTTCTTTGTGGTCCAATTACAACGCTTCAGTCCTCTGAACTGCAATACATTTTTCCATAACAGTTTGAAGGACCGATGCGTCGAGATTGGTTCACATAAACGTCCTATTTTGAAGCAATGTACGCCACAATTGGAGACTCGCAACCAGAAAGAAGAATTACAAAAACAGCGGAGTATCAAATTTGTGCGAATCCACTTGTTTTTGAGTCAAATTTCGAACAGTTCACCACTCTACAATCCCTCGTTAGAGCCTAGTACTGCACAGACATTGTGTTGGTACTTGCGCAGGAGAATAGCCAAAACCGGTACTAGCGCGCGGCAATACCGGTGCTACCGCAGCAGAATAACTTGTTGGGCAGGGGGCCCTGCGGGCGGTAGTACCGCCGGACAATATGCGCCTGTGCGCCGCTTAGACAGCTACTCTCAAATGGAGCAGCTACTGCTACAAAAACCGGAAAATACTTATATACTCAAGTATAACTGTTCATTACGAACATACAAAAGTCGTAAAATATTTTTTCAAACCTGTAAACTATAATATACAAATCACAGATGTGAACTCAACGTAGTCAACTATAGAGATTCTGGTTTTGTACACAATGATTTGCAGTTTTGGTCCTTACTTGTTACTCTAGGTGCTATAACACTTGGCATATTATTCAACAGTTGTTCTCTCTTTTACAGCTGTGACTTGTAGATTCTAGTTTACAGGTTTGAAAAAATATTTTACGACTTTTGTATGTTCGTAATGAACAGTTATACTTGAGTATATAAGTATTTTCCGGTTTTTGTAGCAGTAGCTGCTCCATTTGAGAGTAGTTGTCTAAGGGGCGCACAGCAGAAGACAAATCTTACATTCGTTGGCCCCCCACTTTTTCATGAATATATGATCTAATTTTTTATACTTATTCAATTTCAATGCCACATCTCACATTGCAAAGTCAAGTATAGTGGGTGCCTAATTTATAAATTTCTGTCTCACACCGTAATCGAACCTACAAGCAAAAGTTTCGTGTCTGGGTGGAAACCACTGCGCTACCAGAGAAAATAACCGGCGAGCTCTGGAATCGAAAACATGCGTACGTATACAGCTAAAAGTGAGATATACATTACCCTCCCGCTTTTTCGTGAGCGACGACTATACTAAATGACAAATGTATCTCACCAAAACGTGAGCCTGGAGGATCAAAAGGTGTTAACTTAACCAGACAATCGGCTTGCCTAGTTATACTGGAAGTCAATTGGATAGTCACGTAAAATCAGCATTCTAATGAGGAATCGTGCACTTTGTCATTGCACGTTTTTGAGTTCTGATGTGTTCAACATGTTTCACGTGACTGTGCAATTGATTAACAGTATATTTAAGGTACATTTATGCAGTGATAAATGAAAAAGTAGACATAGAAGGCCTACACCAAAAAAACAGTAATAATAAAGTAAAGGAGTTGGTTTTGCCTCTATGACAATGAATGTCGAATAAAATGAAAGTGTGGTCAATGAAATTGTTCATACTATAATCATGAAACTATGCATGCAGGGAAGATTCTCTATATTCCATTCGATCATTTTCAGTCTCGGATGATCTATGTGCTTTGGCGAACCAGTACATCCTTTATGAATCGCTGTTTTCAAACTACAACAGAAGACTACCTGCTGTCAACACAAAAAGTTAGTTTTTCATTAAAAGAGGGCAGAATAGAAAGCTAATTTAGGTACCCCGGGGTACCTAAACATAACGTTGCGCGGGCCAAAACAGAACAGAACATGGGAACCGTATGCGAATTGGGTTTGTTAGTTCGAACAAGAAAAGGTATATATCAGTTTATCTTGAGCAGCTTGTTCATATTAACTTTCCTTTCTGTCCCCTATTGAAGAACTCGTTTTTGGGTTGGGTTGAATGATAAGGAATAAAAGTTTGTTGAATGTATACACCAATCGGTTGAAACTCAAATAAAGTAGAAAGTTAATTTCATGTTCGATATCCTGCCATGTTTGTAGTTTGTCCACATCAAGTCCTTTCAATCGAACTATGTAAACTGTGTTGTCTATTTTCAGCTCAGAATGGAACTTCATTTGAAGTCGAACTAAGTTTAGAGTATTTAAAGCTTATCAGTGTGGTGAGTTCGATGAAGGGTAATGTCCTTTTTATTTCAATGTCAAGTCTTACTGTATGGAATTTCAATTAGAAGTTGGTGTTTAACAGCAGCAACAAAACCGTTTTTCAGGTTGTGGAAAGTGTGAATATTAATTATATTAGGGTTGTGTCTATTCCACCACAATTGTCTGGCAGACGCTCAGACGGTAAACGGAATGCGCAGCGACCAGAAAAAAAGAGACAGAGAGAAAGAGAAATGAAGAGAAAGAGAGAGGGGGAAAGAGAGTTAGACGGAAATGTACTGATTACTCTCTTCACGAAATCGATTGTATGATGTTCATCACGGTTAAAACATTTTGATACAATTTTTTCTCTTCAGAATGAACCCAACGAGTTCGTCAGTACGTACGTGGAGTTCAGACGGGTAAGTAAGCCATCAATTACAAATTGTTACACGAACTTTCAAAAAATCCGGACTGGGAGAATTTCAAGAAATCAGCAATGTAGAAGACAGAATATATGTTATATGTGACTAGAACGAGGAAAGTGTACTAGTTGTACTTTCATCGACTCATTGGTGCTTTTTTAACTGTACTCAGTCGGCTCTACGAATGGATGATACCACACACCTACTTTTCGCATATGTTTTCCATATTTTGTTCTTGTGCGTATAGAATACAATGTATCAAAGTTGGTAGGATTTCCAAAAACGTTATGTGACAAAATAATTCTGAGGTTTCAACATAAAAGCCTAGACAAGTTATGTACAATACAGCTTCAAGTTACGAATAGAGATAAAATTGAGGTAACCTGTTTTTGTAGATAGTCAGGAATTTCCTCCGTCACAACGCGTGTTTGTCCTGGAAGACCAGTTCTAATGTAGTCGAATTGAAAACGTTAAAACTTTGAAGAGGAACTCTTAAAACTGAAGTAGAATTTCGTAAACAGTCGTTATTGATAGCAAACATTTTATAGTTTTGGCGTGACCCTCGTTTAACGTGGAATCCAGCAGATTACGGTGGTGTTGAGCACATCTATGTACACAAATCTGATATCTGGCTTGCGGAGGTGACGGTGGCAGAATGGTTGGTTCTACAGTGATATAGGGTTTTCGACCATTGCGAACAGTGTATGGGCAATTTGGTAAAAGAGAATTTTGACGAGCGGCTAGCTCATCGGTCATCTTTGATCTACACACACTCTCGTCTGCTGGTAGAGAATCTATAGTCGTTGCCAACGAAAATGCGGGAGGGTACTGAATATCTCACTTTCCGCTGTGTGCGTAGACATGTCTGCGGTTTCAGCCCGTTTTGTGCTCTGATAGCGCATTAGTTAGCGCCCTGCTACCAACCTTTTGTTCGCAGGTTTCGATTTCTGGCGAGAGACAGAATCTTATAAATTTGGCACTCACTATACGGTCGCTAGCCCGCATCGTTACAATCAATCGAACTTTCTGCTGTGTTTCTTGATGGAACGACCATTATACTATTAGCCAAATGCGCAATCACCTGGAACACATCAGAACTCAGAAACGTGCAATTACAGAGTGCACTACTCTTTATTCGAATCCTAACTTCAGAAGACTGTTCAGTTTGAAATAATTATACATCCCATGTGCGCGATTCTAGTTTTCGTCCAACGGTCTAACAATTTGCGTTTCAATCCCAATGGCAGCTTTTCGAGCGGCATTGTACCATTTGTGTTTCAGAAATATGTGAGTTGGCGCGAGTGTACGACTTTAACTGAAACTCTTACCGTTCAAACTTACAGTTTCTAAATACATTTCTCTATAGAAAAATAGAGCATAATTCAACTTTGTCGAAAATATGTTTCAACACTCATGACAAGACTCATGAACATAATCTTACTGTATTGTGTCAGTGGAAGTCAAAAGGCTATACATACGTTGAGTTTGTTTTCCCCACTTACTGTTGGTTGCACTCATTCTTTCGCTGCGTTAAAGGGGGGCAGAAAGGAAAGCTAATTTAGGTACCCGGGATACCTAAATATAACGTTGCGCGCGCCAAAACAGGCAAACACATGTCAAACGTATGCAAATTAGGTTCGTTGGTTTGAATTAAAAGTTATACTTATCGGTTTCTCTTGATAAGCTCTTTTATATTAACTTTTCTTTCTGTCCCTCTTTGATGTTTTACCAATACAGAACAATACGTTGTATGCTGCTTCATCCTGCAGTGTTCGTAGTTTGATACCCTCGCCTTCCGGGCGACATTTGTGCACAAAGAAGTGAAGTTCAGACTACAAATCCAGCTACTTTCAGCCTCGCGCTATTTGAGATGATTGATCAGAACGAACATTACGTTCGTCTAAACAGCGACGGTCTCATCAGACTTGATCAACCCATGGTCGTCAACTTTGTCTGCAATATGGAGGTCCTTTTTATATTTTTGGTTGAAATGCAATAAAAAAAAGGCACCGAACACAATTTGTGCAAACAGTAGTTAAAGAATCCGTCCCTCTCTAATTTTCACTTTTGAGTTAACAATCTGACCCTATGGCAAATGAAAAACCATTATCAAAAATATATACTTTTATATCCCTATCTTGCTTCGTTTTCTCAGAAAAGCGGCTTACGTAATGACACCGATAGGGGGGTTGCGTACGGGGTATGCTCAAAATAGCCTACAGAAGTGCAAAAATGATTTTAAAACACTTTGTCACATACGAGTCCACATTAAAACACTGAAAAATAAAAATAAATCTGGATGTGAATGAACCAAGTCAAGTTGCGTCACAGTGAAAATGTTCATGTCCCCTTCTTCATTGCTTGATATTATGCAAATTTTACAATTTTTCAATTAGAAAGTTTTTCATTGTCTATGGGTAGACATCAAGACACTTTTTTGAGCTTTTTAAATTTTTCGTGAAACTCAAATTATAGAGGAACGGTTTCTTTAATATTTGAAAAGTAGTAGTAACACAACATTTCCTTCAGGTAACCCACTTTCCATTCGATGTTCAGACGTGTAAATTGATGTTTTACTCGTACGGGTTTGTGGAGGAACCCTACCATCTAAATCATACTGTACGATATGAACAGATAGACATGGATGAGAAGGTATAGTCTGTTTCAACAATCGATGTACTTTTACAGTAATCCGTGAAAAGTTTAGGAAGCTTTTCCTAATGAATGATCCGTTATCTTTGTTTCAAACTTCTCCAGATTGTAGTAGTAAAGGTGTCGGAGACACTGCCAAAAGTTTGAGGAAATCTAAAAACGTTCACATAACGAACTTAGACCTCAAAGTTTGAGCAGATTACTGTAGAAGGTTATAAGTGGGTGGAACGAACTATACTGCTTTCGAAAATCGAACGGAGTTTGTACCTGGTTTAGTACTACTATTGAAAAATGTGAGACACAGTTCTCAAAACATAGGTAATCTTCTGCTGTGATAGCAGTGTTGATTTTTCTCAATTCTCCATGAGAAGACGGTCATTAAGTCTGTTCGTACTGTTTTCATTTGCTCAGAGAAGTTCAACTGATGATGATCCAACCCTCTGCAAAAACCCTTAACCGTCTTGAGTAAGGGTCGAAACGGTTCTGAGCACATTCTCAACTATAGATAAAAAAACAGAATAGTTGAATGTTTGCCATGTGAGACGACTCGAAATTGAAGAAAAGTATACACGTATACAGAGTGAATCTCGTTTATCTGTGAGCGAGAAGTAAATTTTAAATTTCCGAAACTCCAAATCTTGAAAAACTTTCAGGGCAACTGCGAATGGCGTCTGCGCAACATCACCACCGATTTCCATTGGTTTTCCGATGTAGGAAAAGTGGTTGGTTATTTCAGCCACTTTGGAACGTTCCCTATTTGACCTGCCTTGAGTTTCGAATGAAACAGGTCAATATTAAAAAGTGTGCTGTCGTACGGACTTGAAACGTGCCAGCCGCATCTATCACAAATCTGGTACCTTTCGCTAACGGAACTCCGGACTTGGTCCTTTTTCTGAAAACAACTTCATCATCTCTCAAAAGAAGACGAAAAAACGTGTCCTTGGATTCAAGTTTCTCTTAAATTTTAATGTTTCCATTCAACGTTATATTTTTCAACTCTAAACCGTGGTTTTGCCGCATTCAAGACTCAAAAACTGGCACGTGACATTCATTATTTGAGCCAGGCCTCAACCTGTAGGCCATGCCCCCTTATATGCCTCTAGCTACTTCACGTTCTGCCTGGAGATCCGTGAACGAGCTGAAGGTATATGGAACCACTTCTTTTTCTCACGTTACGTGAGAACGACGTGGTTCCTGTTGCGTTGTGATGTACTTGCCATTTATATTTTTCAGTATAGTTATGTGGTGACAATCGAGCGCCACTCTTCCTTCTATACTGCGATGATAGTCATACCATCGTTTGTTCTCAACATTATTTCGGTGATCGGAGTTTTTATGCGGGATGGAGATAATATGAACAGGGTACGACTTTTTAATTCCTTTTCTTGGCGATTTTTCCCTGTTTAAACTCCCCCTTTTTCTTTTCCGAGAGATGGCTGAATGAATTCTCTTCAAATTTTCAGAGTTTACTCTGCTGATGGATATGTTGTCAAGGACAGAGTTTCATGTTGATATCTCTATATACAAAGTGTTTTCTCATTAGGGGTTTACGGAAGTGTTTCGTTCTGAAAACTGCATATTGCGATGTTCATTACATCTCAAATATGTAATATCTGCGGTACTTATGTTAAAATGTCACAAAAGTGCTAATAGGCATGAAAGAAAAATTTGCATTAGACGGGATTCGAACCCTCGGTGCCTCATCAGAACAGCGCCTTAGACCACTCGGCCATGCAGGCACAACCGCTTATGAAACTTAAAGGGACCGTACCTCTATAATGTGCAATGTAAGTAGTTTTTGAAAAATGAAAAAAGTCATTTATTCTGTTTTGAGATGAAAGTTTCACACGTTACATCAAAAAAGTGCAGAAAACCACACTATTGCGGAGCAAATTAGAAGCGCATCAATCCTTGACCTCTCACTGCTTTGTTGTTTTCATGATATCTACAAATTCTCTGTAACATATTTGATTGTGGTAATTTTGGCAATGTTTTGAATATGGTTTTGTATTTTTATAGACATTTTGAAAATTTTGTACGTAGGTGAACTCGGCGGTGTATGTACGTGCGCGTGGTCGCGCCGCATTTTTGAGAACACGGAGCAAGACAGGACGTTGAGACCTAGATGAATGATTGTGATTTTTTAATGGTAACAATATCGACTAATCAGCTCAAACCTCCAAATTAAAGAGGAACGGTCCCTTTAATGCGACACGTGTCGCCTGTCTACTGGGAAGTGTGATTTCACTTTTCGGGGCGAACATTTGAATTCGCTCACAAACACCTCAACGTCAGACCTACCACTTATCTATTCGTTTCGAACTGTTGATAATGTTCAACGGGTATTATTGACTTCAATATCGTTTCATACTAATTTCCCTTGGAAATATAGAAAAAGAGATCAATTAGTATAAAAAACAAATGTAAAGAGAGAGTAGATTAGTTTTTGAGATGAAGCTGCATGGAAAATAGAAAAGGAGTTCAATAACTCGAGAGGGAAATGAAAAATCTAATCTCGCAACTTTCATGATCAATCTCACACACGATTTCAGAAAATGAGTGCCCAACCAGAACATTCCTTCTTACACTAAAAACGTATCTGAAATAAAAATCAGCTGTGCTGTCAGTCAATCGCACAGTCACGTGAAACATGATAAACACAGCAGAACTCGAAAACGTGAAATAACAAAGAACCAAGTGCACATTGGAATGACAAAGTGTACAAGAATATTCAATTTGCTTCTAGTATACTTTGTTCTGTTAACAGTTTTGAATCAGTGGCGAGCAACTGTCATATTCGGAAGTTTCACCTAATGTGTGTTTGCTGCGAGATATTTTTCAGTAGAACACCAAAATGACCCATGAAAATTGCGAGATTAGATTTTTCATTTCCCTCTCGAGTTATTGAACTCCTTTTCTATTTTCCATGCAGCTTCATCTCAAAAACTAATCTACTCTCTCTTTACATTCGTTTTTTATACTAATGATGTTATTGTTCTGAGATTTGAATGCCCGTTGTCTAGCGGGAACTCTACTTGTCGAAGTCATCTCGTACCGTTTCTGTGATAGGAAATGAGATTGGACGGTAAACTTCTATACGTTTCCAATAATCAGTACTCGAGAAGAACAGCTTACACATCTGTTAACTTACGGTGGAGTCTCATGAAGAATGGAGTGTAATCATTGGTTAAGAACTAAGTGCTGCGAATGAGTAACATTCTGAGCGTTATTGTGAAGGGATCAACGAGTATTTTGATAGATGTGTATATTTGGTTATTCATTCGAACACAATAATCTATTGCTAGGGCGTTCTGCATGTTATAGATATGAAATTGGGTTAGTGTTAAAATATTAATGTACGTTTTGAGCTAATCACATTGCAGTGTGTTACTAGATCAAAGTGGTTTTTCCAATCATCAAATTTGCAGTTGATGATAGGTCTAACGAACATAATGTCTCTGACCTTCATTCTGAGTATGGTGGCAGATAAACTTCCGGCGACTCAGAACCTACCTCTGCTTGGTAAGTGTGTAGTTTCATTCATTCATTCCTACTGAGATACAGTAAGACTATGACATTGTGAAACTGTATTGACAACGTACATGTTACCGACAAGCTAAGTCAATTTCGTCTCAGAATATGATCATCAATTAAAACCTTTTCCCCTGACAAATTTGAAGGTTGCATCGGAAAACAGTCATTGGAAAATGCGAAAGTGTATTGTAAAAGTGCCACTAGAAATGATGGCAACCATACTGGGACTGGGAGGGAAAAAAACAAACGAAAGAAACACCACATTAGGACTACATGTATAATTCCCGTCTGCAATAATTGAACTGCAATCGAAAGAACGAGCTGCCCGAGAATCGGTAAATATTGCAATCGAAACGAGTTCATTTGTTGAAATGGTTAACTATTTCAATGAGTACCAAACGATGTTAGCTAGGTAACAACATATTTTTCTTTTGTCTAGATCTAGATGTTATACAATGTAGAACAACTTAGTTGTGTCTCGGTGTGGTACACTGGTACGTTCTAATCTCCTACGTAATCACTCAACATTACCTTACTTTTGACGTAAACAACTTACGTGAAGGCTCCCACGGTATGTGTATTTCAGGCTGGTACGTACTGGTGAACCTAATGATAATGGTGGCAAGTGTCATGATCGTGCTTGTACTACCGTATACAGCAAAGTACAAAACGCAGTTGATAAAATATTTGCAGTCGCACAAGTTGGAGTGAGTTGAACTGCATACTAAGAGAGAGAAAAAACAGAGTGAGAGACTAACAGAGAAAAACCACATTACATACACAACGAAAGAGAGAAACGAAAAAAAAACAAGGAAGAAAAGAGAAAGAGGGAAAAGGAAAAAGAATGCAAAAAAAAAACAGAGAATCATTTTGATTTCTTCCAGAAGAGCATCCGTTGTGGTGGAGAAGTGCTCCATCCGGGTACTAGCTTTCGCCGCAATTCAGTTGACCAATCTACTAAGTTTTTTATACTTTGTGTGCTGGTGAGCCAGTGAAATGTTCACTTTGATGTATTATCGATTTCAATGAAATTTTATCCAGATTATTCTCATTTATTGACAGCAGCGGAAAAAATCAATTTTATCGAACAAGATTCCCGGAATTCGCACCCGAAACCGAAAAAATCCAACTACAAACACAATGGAAATAAGGAAAATGACCGTGTCGATTCGCTGCTAATTGTATCGGTGGAACCAATTCAATCTTGGTAGAACGAAAAAAGCCACCGAAACTGGCCGACACGTGACGTCGCCCAGTTTACCTGTTTCAAGCTTCACAAGACGTAATCGTATACGAATTGTAGCTCAATCTGCTGAATTCGTTGTATGGAGGAAAGAAAAAAGTTACAAGCGTGCGAGTAGAAGAAGTCGTGTCCGTCCGTCCGATGTCGCGGCAAAGAGATTTTGAGAATGTTCACAGATAAAAATTGTGAAAAGTGATTGAGTGCCACGAACAACAACGTGGAAAGTTACGTGTTGAATAATGAATCTATTCTATTCAATGGTATGGGGTGATACCGTATTTCAACTATATGACGTGTACGAATGAATCTTGAAATTTTTAAAATGACTGTTAGTTGAAGTCTATAGGCACACGCAATCTCCGAATGAGAACTTTTCTGGTATATCAATCAATTCTCTATGAATCGCTATTCTCCAACTACAACGGAAGGTTATCAGCTGTAAATACGAGAAGTTTGTGATAAGGAACACTGTTACAAACGCAATCTGCTTACAAGGAAGCGTTGAAAAAATCTTTAAAAGGGAAGCGGTACAATGAAACTTTACTTTGTTGATTTTTTTTCCAGAACGAGCTCAGCGAGTATATCAGCGCAATTGTGGAATTCCAAAAAGGATCAGCGAGTGATATATAATAATGTTTATCAGTATAATAATAGACCAATATGAAATCACGAAATGTAAACTATTCAAACTGACATTTGAGAAAACAAAAGAAAAACAGGTACATGAAGAAAGTTGCTAATAGCATATCAGTTAGATGAGCACAGTTAGATATCAGGCACAGTTCAAGAAATAATTGGAAATGCACGAAATGCCGTGAGTCAAACATTCATTTGGCTCTAGTAAGCTTAGCTCACTTTATTTATCTTAGCATTCATATGCAAACAATAACGATCTGGTTCCTACTGCTAAATCATTTCTGTGTTGTAGTTTGATCACAGCGTAACACCAACAGAATCAAATCTTGAATCAAATCAGGTGCAAACTATGCGTATACAGAAAGGTGGTGAGGAATAGTTTATTTCGAAAAAAATGAGTCTATGTCCGTTGACTGTTGACCAGCAAATAACCTATAGTGCGTGCCAAATTTATAAAATAGCCGCCTCATGTAAGACTCGAACCGGGCCCAAAAGTTTGGGTAGCGCAAACGCTAACCACTATACCAACTACGCTCATTGCAGTAGTCTGCACGAATCGAGTATATGTGTTATTGCACAACGCAAAGTGATATATACAGTACACCCTCGCCTTTCTTTATGCGACGACTATATACTCCGCTCAAAATGAAGACAGACACTGTCAGTTTGGGTGATTTTGCTGTGATTGTAGTTCTCCCTTGGTGCATTATGGAGTTTGACTCACATTCAATTTTTGCAGTTTTTTTTTCAACTCTAATTTCTATGTGTTTAGATCCTTGAATTACTGAAAAACAATTCCGGAAAATCTTCCCATATGGTGGAAAAGTTCTCTCTCCGTGTACTGGCATTTGCCGCAATTCAGTTGGCCAATCTACTGAGTTTCATATACTTTGTGTGGTGGTAAAAATACAAATTTATGTTTGGTCTATTGTTTCATCGGTTTCATGTTTCAATAAAGATTACACCACATAATTGTATTTTCCATTCAATAGAAGTAGTAAAAGAAGCTTGAAGGTAGAATGCACTCATTTCGAACTCACCTCACATGTTGCAGTTTCGTTTCATTGAAAGCTAAACATTACAGAGATAGACGTGAGAACCTGGCACTACCATAAGTTTTTATTCACGTTATTCACGTATACTTGGATTATACACCCTGTTAAAGGAGACCGGAACACAACTCGAGCAGAGTTTTTGTTTCAGGCTGCTTTTACATGTATTGAGATCAGAGAACACAAATATCTGGTATACGAGTTTGATCAGTCCACGTGACATTCACATAACAACGCCGCAACGCGTCCAATAAAAAGTAGAATACAGCAGCTTTACAAAAAACCATGTCGCTCTCCGGTCTCCTTTAAATTAAAAATACTTACGGCAAAGAAGATTTCGGAGTTGAGTTCATACGCGCAGTATCTGGGTCTCTTTCGCTCTTCCATTCTGCTACTTGCCTTTGAAGAACAAAATGTTGCGAATGAAACTCGAGATGACAGATTATGAACCCACATAATTTCTGACCTAAGCTGTATTTGCGCACATTCGACATCAAAACACATTTGCTAATGAGTTTCCGTATTTTCACCTGCTAAACTCTATGTGTAGCAGGTGAAAATACGGAAACTTATTAGCAAATGTGTTTTGATGTCAAATTGAATGCATTCCAACCTGAGTTTCTCGCTTCGCTCACTACTTTGCGACGCAAATGACAATCTGTTCATTTTTAACCGCTATTTCGATTCTGCTCAGTTTCTTGAAAGCTCAGGCTCCGGCTCAAGGTGAGACTTTTTCCGTTTCCTGTCTTGTTCCGTGTTCTCGAAAATGCGGCGGGACCACGCGCACGTACATACACCGCCAAGTTCACCTACGTACAAAATCTTCAAAATGTCCATAAAATTACAAAACCATATTCAAAACATGGCCAAAGTTACCAATTTGAAACCTGTGGAATAGGATTTGTAAATATCATGGAAACTACAAAGCAGTGATAGATTAAGGATTGCTGCATTACTGTAACCCAAACGCTGTTGGCTTCTGTTGTGTTTGTAACAATGTGGTTTTCTGAACTCTCTGTACGTAAGGTATGAACTTTCAGTCCAAAACAGAATAAATTACATTTTTCAATTTTCAAACATTGCACATTATACAGGTACAGTCCCTTTAACCATAACGAAACCTTGAAGGGTTTTAGCAATAAAAGTTGACATGATTATAGTTCAATAGCATACAACCATAACCACCAGTTATCATTCAACCGCATGAATACAATCATGATTTTCATTTTTTATAGTGATACTTATTTTGCTTAGTCGTTTTTACCAAGTCATGAAACCCTACTCCTTGTGGGTCTTTTCAGATTTGGATTACATACATGCTTTGGTGAACCAGTCGGTTCTTTATGAATCGCTTTTTTCAAACTACAACAGAAGATTATCGGCGCTCAACCCAAAAGGTGAGTCAATTGAAAAAGCTTTTTGTTGATTTCAAGTTGTCAGTTCCTGTCAACTCGAGTCAAAGGTCAGTGTCACTTGACGGTTCCCGCACCTGCGGCTTTCATGGTGTGAGCTAAATTTTCTGCAATTGACCAGCTACAGAAGCGAGAGAGCATGCAGATCAATGAGGCCGCAGACATCTGCGTCTCTCTGGCCTGAGTACGTATGCTAGAAGATCCCGGCACCTTCATCCCATTCCTCGTCTCCTCAAACATACGCTATTTCTCTGCTCTTACATCCCGCCGGGATGTAAGTGACAAGAAATAGTGAGACAGAGTGAGATACGCACGATGGGACGGAGGTGCCGGGATCTTCTAGCATACGTACTCTGCACACTCTCTCTTCGAAGCCGCTACAAAAGTTGCTGGCCAATTGGCTGGGACAGTTCTGAATTCATTCCATCCTCCAACTTTGCTCACTACTTTGCGACACTATTGCGACACCGTCAAATATTCAGGAGGCTTTTATTTAATGAATATATCATTATTTAGGTTCAAAAAATATATCATTATTTGGGTTTTTTCACAGTTTGTAGTGGGAAAGGTGCAAAAGATAGTACTGCAAATTTTTAAAAATCCAAACACCCGCAAGTTTGAGCATGTTACTGTGAAGAGCTAAAGGTGGGTGGAAGAAACTAAAGTGGCTGGGTGATCAGAGTTGGACGGTGACACTAGGTTGAAGATGTGGTGTAGTGTACTTCATTTCTTACCTGTTATAACATCAATAGGATCTTAATGATGGGTACAGATGTGTGGAGAGTGATAATAGTTGAGTTTATTACTTTACTTCACTCTACTAGACTCCAAATTTCCGCTTAAAAACTCTAAAACACTAAAAACTGATACTCTAACCAAAGTCTAAAATTTGAAACTGTTAATTTGATACAGAGCTCTAATATGCCATTATAAATGTTTACAAACATTTACAAACTCAAACGTCTTCGTTTTCCAATTTCATTTTTCAGGTGGGAATGGAACCACATTCGAAGTACAACTAAGTCTGGAGTATTTCAAACTGATCAGTGTTGTGAGTTGAGATGATGGTGTTGAAGGTTTATCTAATCATTACAAAGTTCAGAGTTCCCATGTCTTCAACAAGTATGATTGTGTAACTACTTGAAATAACACTCCGACATGTGACAATTTGATTTCCTGATAGTCCTATTACAACGATACTGCAACCATATTTGACTTTTTCTTTCATAACTTACTAAAGTAGCCCCATATCAACAGTTAGTTGAGCTTGTTTATACAAGCAACGTGGTTTTGTATAATAATTTCTATCTTCTAGTTTTTCTTATTAAATCTACCTTTTCTTTCCATAACATTACGAATATTGGATGGTGGTATGATTAGGTGAATGTGCTCAGTAAGAGATGAACTTAAAACCGTTTCGACCCTGATTCAAGACACCATCCAAAAGTCCTAGTGACACAATTATATTTTGTTCAAATAAAACAACCTAATATTACGAATGTTGTTTGCTTTTCTAGAACGAACCCAACGAGTACGTCAGTACGATAGTGGAGTTCAGAAAGGTATGTAAGAACATATTTTTCATCGAGCTTGAACATAAACTCTTTCCACATGGTATGGTTGTTTTATCCAGACATTTACCGTGCCAAACCCAAAAAACCCTAAACATAGTGCGTGCCGAGTGGGCAAGTCGTTAGCTTCCGGCTGTCGCTCTACAGTTCGAATCCCGCTTGCCGCGGTATCTATCTGGCAGACCGCATGAGTTGTCAATGTAGCTCATCCATGCCAAACTCCACCCTAGTAGTATATGCCCCCGCTTTTTAGGCTGTCGTCACAGTTTTTGGCAACCCCGGCTGCCGATCTCTCGCGGCGCGACCTTAAAAAGTCAGTCGCGCTAGAGTGATATAGAAAAGCGAGAGAGAAGGTGAATAGCGTGAAGGGAAAAAAGATGATCGAGTATGGAACGAACCAAAATAAAATTTATGGTCGCGCCGGCAGCTGGGGTCGCCAAAAAACTGTGCCGACACCCTAAAAAGCGGGGGCATATACTACTACTCAGACTCACCCTCTACGAAAATTCCTTTTGCGCTTGAAAATCTGTGATTTGATTATTATATTGGTATGAATGAAGAGTAAGTATTAGTCTGATCTTGTTTCAGTTTTGGATAGATCCTCGTCTGACTTGGAATCCTGCAGAGTTCGGTGGTATTGACCACATCTACGTGCACAAATCCGATATTTGGCTGGCGGAAGTGACCGTAGCAGAGTGGTGAGTTTATTTCATGCCATGTGCTAAAATATCCCTCGGCCCAGATTGTACCCTCTAACTGTGTAACAGAATTTTTCTGAGAGTTCCGATTACAGAATTATAGGTGGGATCTGAGAGTCCGACAGTACACGATCATACTTCCCAACTACTGTTTTCTAGGGCATACTATAACTTTGTCGAACACTTTTTCGAAAACTTCTCGTAATATGGAAACAGAATCCAGAACAGAATTAGTATCTGTACGTTTCATTATCATACTGTGAGGATGTCAATACGAATGAAAAGACTATACACATCTTGAATAATTCTTTTTTCACCAGTCTTTGTGGTTGCACATTGCTTCCGTGTACATGGGTTCGGTTTTTCTCAAAGCAAGCAAGTGCGGTGTTTGCCGTTCAAGGCTGCTGTGTTTGTAGTTTGATCTGTCGCATTTTGGTCGACAATTGTGAACTATTGATTCTATCGAAACTAAACTACAAAAACGGCTTTCAGCCCCGCAAAACAACTTTCAGCCCCGCACAATCCGACATGATTGCTGACAATGAGCATTATGTTCGTCTGAACAGCGACGGCCTTATCAGATTCGATCAGCCCATGGTCGTCGATTTTGTGTGCAACATGGAGGTACTTTTTTGCATCTTCCTGTGAGAAAATGTTGAACAATAACTCGTTTTGTAGGTCCGGTTCATGGTAGTTTATTGAAAATTCTGAGGTCAGACTATTTATTGATTTTCCAGGTCACTGATTTTCCATTCGACATTCAGACGTGTAAATTGTTGTTGTACACTTATGCGTTTGTGGAGGAGCCTTTCAATGTGAATCACAGTGTGCGATATGAGCAGATGAATATGGATGATCAGGTATACATCGGGAAACTGTACCGATCCCCCCCCCCCTCAACCATTTATTCACCCCAAAATAATAAAATCTTTTTTTCTCTCCCGGGTGTTGTGTGAAGGTGTTGTTGACATCAAAAGGGCGCTGGGCGTTGGAGGAAAAGAGTTTTCTATAGAGGGTGCTAAATTTATTAGTGTCTGTCTCTCGCCGGAATCGAACCTGCTAGCAAAGTATTCGTAGAAGGGCCCTAACCACTGCGCTATTAGTGCACATAACCGGCAAGCTTTGGAATCGAAGATATGTGTGTGTACACAGCAAAAATGAGATATACAGTTCCGCCCGAATTCCCGTTTCCGACGACTATGAAAAGACAACGGCCGTACTATATTTTCGGATATTTTCTGTTACACTCAGTTTGCAATGCTGGAGAAAACTCTGAACCTCCTGGGTTCCAGACGTGGTCTGAGTCACCCCAGAATTTCCCGCAATTGACCATGGTCTCAGACCACGCATGAGTCAAATCGCACGTGGTTCCAGACGTGGTCTGACTCATAATGAAAACCCCCGCGCCACCCGTGACGCCCGGCCAGTACTAGATACGTACGTGCCAGAGGTGCCACCCTGCGCAACTCGGCAATTTCAGATCAATCGAGCTCAGTTAAAAGCCGCACTAACACGCGAAAGAAGTTTTTCTTCGATTAGGTGTTAAAGTGAAAACATTCTCATTGCGTATTCTTTTGAAAAACTTCATTGTTTTCAAAAAGAATTAGCATTGAAATGAAGGTTGAGAGATTACCTAATCTTTTATTATTACATTTTTGAGTTATCTTCATTAATACATTAATACTGCAAATCCCAGAACAAAATATTGAAAGCAAAATATCGTTCTGTTTGTTTTAGATCTGTGAATAGAAGTAATATATTATATTTTCATGAAAACTGAAAAAATACAAAATATTACAAATGATTTAGGTTATATGGAGAGCTGTGGTAATGTTAATCAATTCAAATTTGAATTGCCGGGGGTTGGGGCCGCGCTGATTTCAGTTGGCCGGAGTGCGACTGGTCGCAGACCGCGTCTGACTCAGACTGGTCTCACACCATGGTCAAGATGGTCTGCGACTGCCTTATAGCCAGTCTGAGACCATCTGACTCAGACCACGTCTGGAACCCAGGAGGTTCAGAGAATGAATGACGTTACAAATACAGTTACTAACTATCACTACCACCGTGTGGTAGATCGACCAAAACGGTAGAGAAAATAGGATATATAAGATTCAAGTTCTGAGGTTAAAGTACGATGTTCAGTTTTTCAGCTGAAATAAAATTGGTTCACTGTTTCACATTGAATGTATCCATTCTGAAAATACATTCTCAACAATGAGTTCGGTTCTTTTTCTTCAAATTTTCTAAAAAAAATCAGAAATAAAAGAGTGGTACATGTCACATTCTGTGAATGAGTTGACTCCTCACAATACACTTCATTTCATCTTATTAATAATAGAAAAAATGCAGGGCAACTGTGAGTGGCGCTTGCGAAACATCACCACAGACTTCTATTGGTTTTCGAATTTCGGCAAAGTGGTTCGTTATTCAATCAACTTGAACTGTGTTCAACTATTCAATCAAATCAGTTGCTTAACTAACCGCATTTTTGTATTGCTAGTCAGATGTGTAGTCCTGTGGAAGCTGCCAGACAGCAATGGGTTAATTTCACAACAATCACACACATGTTTTCTGATAATCGTCCATGGGAGTCACCTTAGAATCCTAGAGAAAGGGGTTTCAACCTTCCAGAATGGTAAAATGATCGATGTATCTTTGCTTTCTCGTGAACATTCCACTGAATCCTGTTCCACAAGGAACATGATGTTTCGGTAACCCTATCAGGTAACCATTGACCGTGTTACCTGATTACCCCTTTTGTTAACGTATACTTTGGTGCGGAAGGGAAAACTAGGGGTGACGCGAGCTACTTTGCGGCGTTAGTGGGTACGGCCACTGCAACCATGTTTGTTACGAGACGGTACGCAGGCAAATTTCGCACACTTTCATATTCTTGAAAAGGCGCTGTTTAGTCGGAGAGATGTGTGCAAAGCAGAACATTGAGTAAAATGTCTGCGCTTTGGAATACTCCCAAATACATTCTGAAAATCACTAGCTTCAACTTTAGCTTCAACTTTTTCAGTACACTTTTGTGGTGACAATCGAGCGCCATTCCACCTTCTACACAGCGATGATTGTTATTCCTTCTTTCGTTCTCAACATAGTTTCTGTGATCGGAGTCTTCATGCCAGATGGAGATAACATGAACAGGGTAGGTATTGTTTGACTTTTTGGTTTTTATTTGAATAATACAATTTGACCATTTTCGTTGGTGCTAGAAATCCCTAAAGCTCATAATACTGAATAAAATGTTGTAAATTGATCTGCTCACATATAATGACATATTCCATGGAATCTGAGATCAAACTACAACACATAGAACTAAAACTTATAAAGAAACAAAAAAAAACTAAAATTCTGTCACTCCGGTAAGTAATTCTCCAACTTTCCAGTTGATGATAGGTCTGACAAACATAATGTCTCTGACCTTCATTCTGAGTATGGTAGCAGATAAACTCCCAGCTACTCAGAACCTGCCGCTACTGGGTGAGTTATCTAGAAAACATGGCAAGGTTACTGTGACGCAATTAGCCTCTTATTAAACGTTAAAGGAGGATCGACTGGAAAGCTAGTTTAGGTACCCCGGGGTACCTAAACTTAACGTTGCGCGCGCCAAAACCAACTAAAACATATGAACCGTTTGCAAATTAGTTTGGCTAGTTTGAGTTGAAAAAGGTCTATATCAGTTTCTCTTGAACAGCTCTTTCATATGAACATTTCTTTTTGTTCCCCTTCAACTGGGGATATTGAACCGTTTCTCATTGCTGATGCCTGTGCGTGGAAAGTGCAGGGAACAATAGAAACACATGTTTAATATTGAACAAAATGGGAACGATTAAATTTGGAAATCTGAAAAAGAATGGGACACGAAATCATACAATCATTGGAGATGCGCGTTATTGATTACGTGATAAGTGTTAGCGCACACGAGCTTCGACGCATGTGACTCAGATTGTTCGCACACTTGACACGGATCTCGTCTTGACTTCCGTTGAGGTTTACTAGAACTGAATTGAATAGTCACGTGAGGTTTGCATTCTAATGAAGCATCGTGCACTTTTTCACTGCACGTTTCTGCGTTCTGCTGTATTTAACATTCTTCACGTGACTGTGCAATTGACCAACAGTATATAGGCACTATCCAAAAGAAACTGCGATTTTCGTGGAAGTTTACCTTAGACCCGGTTCCGGTTAAAGTTTTGACTAACAAATACATGTATTGGTGAAACGAACTATACGTAAATCTCCGCTAGAAGACGGTCAGTGAGTCTTTTCGTCCTGTTTTCATTTTCTCAGAGGGGTTCAACTGATGATGACCCAACCTTCTGAGAAAACCCAAAACCGTCTTGAATCAGGGTCGAAACGGTTTTGAGTACATCTCTTACTGAGCACATTAACCTAATCATACCACCATCCAAAAGTCCTAGTGACACAATTATATTTTGTTCAAATAAAATAACCTAATATACATTAATCGGTTTTCAGGTTGGTACGTACTCATTAATCTTCTCGTGATGGTGATAGGTGTTCTGATAGTTCTTATTCTACCGTGTACAGATAGGTACACAGCGCAGTTCAGGAAGTATTTGGAGTTGCACAACATGAAGTAGGTTGAAGCTAGTGAGAGAGAAGAAGTGAGAAAGAGAGAGAGAGACAGAGAGAAAAGGATGTAATGCATAAAGAAACAGAAAGAGAGAGCGACATAGAAGTGAGAGAGAGACTGAAAAATAAAGAGAGAGACAGTAAAATATCTCTTTATTTCTTCCAGAAGATCATCTCGGATCATGAAAAAGTTGTCTCTCCGTGTACTAGCTTTCGCCGCAATTCAGTTGGCCAATCTGCTAAGTTTCCTATATTTTGTGTGGTGGTAAGGCAGCCTGAAGTGTACCTTAATTCTGTACTTTTATGTATGTTCTGTTAATTCGAATAAATGCATATTGTTGTGAAGCGAATCAAGGAAACGACTATGGAGCATCCGTAAGAAGCGTATAATGACTGAATCTGACATTCCGCATGTTTTGTCTGAAACTGCAGGCTGCGTAGCAATACATCAGAAATCGCATGAAATACCTCATGAGCTAACAGTACGAGCGTCTCATGAGATTGCCATGCGTCTCTGTTGATTGCCATGCTAAAACATCGAGAGTTCACGAGTAGCTCACGAGGTATCTCATGAGAAACTCATATGAATTTGATCGTGTACTGTGAATACGAACGCTACCAATGCAACCGAACAAACCAACCACTTCAACTGAATAATAACCAGCTACGAAAACTCAGTCGTATATGAATTAGCCTACACTTTTTCGAATTCTTACTGTAGAAGACGACATTGTCGTGACCAAGACTTTGCACCATTAGTACACGCATACTGCTGAGAATCTTTCGCTTCAACACGTTAACGTTTGAACGTGTGGTGGAAATGACGAACTATTTCCCCTTGTTTCCATTTTCCCTTTCCTTCTTCTGAGAACAGTCGGATTGAGGTTTGGTTATGGAGGAGCAAACTACAACATCCCAATGCTCAAGGTATTAGTTTCATTCCAATGTTCCACCGTAATCCGACGTATCAAAGACTACTGTAGCTATTACCAACTATAAGGCATTAGTAATACCGACACACAATTGCTTGTTTTCGTTAAATCGTTCAAGTATCTCTCACAGATTGTCTGGTTCGCCACAAATTTAGTTTAAAAAAAGATCAAATAAAGTGTCGCATAGTTTTTTAGTGCTAAGCGGATTATAGATTATAGTGTGTGCCAAATTCATAAAATATCCACCTCATTTGAGACTCGAACCGGGCCCAAAAGTTTGGGAGGCGCGGACGCTAACCACTACACCAACTGGGCTTCTTACACAGCACGTTCTTACACAGCACAAAGTCAGATATACAGTATACCCCGCCTTTGAATAAGCGACAACTATGAGCGTCTTGAGTAAAAAAACGTAATACAGGTTTTTTCGAACGTTTTATTTGATTTTTAATGAATTTGAACAAAAAACTGTAGGAAAACTTGAGTTGCTTTGATTCTGAAACATAATTTTCTCGACTTAAATCAACAATTTTGAGGTCTACAGCCGGTGCGGAAAGTCAGGTGCTCAATGCGGGAGGGGTGTCGCTCTCGTTCAAGGTGGGATCGAACTAGCCTCCAAGCAGAGTACGTGTTCTACATGATCCCGGCACCTTCATCCCACCCTGCGTCTCTTCAAACATACGCTATTTCTCTGCTTTTACATCCCGCCGGGATGTAAGACAAGAAATAGTGAGGCAGAGTGAGAGACGCAGGATGAGATGAAGGTGCCGGGATCTTCTAGCACATGTACTCAGGCCTATACGGTAGCCTATCCCGGGACTATTTTACTTTCGCTCCCCACGTTTTTAGTTTTAGCCGAAACAAGTCCTATGTTACGTTCACCCCCCCCCACCATGGGGGGTGAAAGTAACATGGCTTCGTTTCAACTAAGAATCCCAATGGTGGGGGGGATCGATTGTTAAAGATTGCCAGACATGTTACTTTCGCCCCTCAATTCACGTTAGTGGGGGGGGGGGGTGATTGTACAATGTCGACATTCAACTTTAACCCCCCACCCTACCATACATTTACCCCCCACCATTTTCTGTTGAAACTAGTGCGGGTGGGGGGCCAAAGTGTCACGGGGGGTGCGATTGTTGGGTGGGGGGCGAAAGTAAAATTTTCCCGCCTATCCCACTATGTTTGTAGTTTGATTCCGTCGCTTCTCGGTCGAAACCCAGGAATCATGGACTTTATCCAGATCAAACTACAACTAGCTTTTCCTGCAGAAGTCAATAGAATCGAATACCACGAAAACACGTGGAAAACCTAAGTATACACAGTATTTTAACTAAATTGAAATGAAATTGAGAGATATTTGGATATTAGAAAAATTGAGAATAAATGAAAATTGATTGATCATGTTATGAATAGGTCACGAAATCGGAATCAATTTCAAAAATATGAGATACTAGCTCGTTCGAAAAGGTGTGAAGGTTTTGGGCTGAAACTGAAGGAAACCCCAATTTCATGCCCATCTTCAAAAAAATTTCTCCCTTGTCATTGACGTGAGAGAAACCTATTGTACTAGAAGTAAATTGAATAGTCACGTAAAGTTGAGGTTCTAATAAGAAATTGTGCACTACCAAAAGCAATTGACTCCCAGTTTGTATTCACATTTCAGGGTTTGATAGTAGTTTCGTTGATCTGGAGTATCGTGATGATTATTCTGTGCATAGTTGCGCTGGCGACACAAGAAAAGGGTGGTGCGTGGATATTTATTGGAATGTTGATTGTTCTGGTGAGTTAGATATTTTTCTGAGAGCAAGAGTCATAAGTATCATAAATATATATTTAATGAAATAAGTGCATAGTCGTCGCCAACGGAAAAGCGTGAGGGTACTGTATATCTTACTTTCTGCTGTGTACGCACAAAAGTCTTCGATTCCAAAGCTTTCCGGTTATATGCTCTAATAGCGCAGTGGTTAGCGCCCTGCTACGAAACTTTTGCTCGCAGGTTCGATTCCGGCAAGAGACAGAACTATATAAATTTGGCACTCACTATAGTAAAATAGTTAACAGGAATCATAAGTGGAATGTGACATAATGTTTCGAAGACACGCTACAACTGATGAGATCGTGCTAACTTTCAAATCAATGCTCGAATCAGAAACATGAGCTAGTACTCAAAATGAAATTTGTAAAAACATAACTATGGAAAAAAAGTAGAGAATAAACCTGTTCTCTGAAAGATAGTTGCGCTTCAAATATTCATTCGCTTCAGACCATCTCTGCATTTCTAACCCATTGTAATTGGAATTGAAAAGTACACGATAGAGAATGAGTAATCTCAGCCTCAAAGTATGTTCTGGAAGATTGCACTCCTAAACCAATTCTCTACCAACTAGCAAACCACTTTTTAGCGGTTCCAGAAGGTCAGATATATATGTCTGCGGTCTCATTGATCTCCACGCTCTGCTAGTAGCTGAAAATTGGAGCAAACGTTCATCAACAATGATATCTATTACAGGTATTCCTGATAATATGCATAATCATGATGTTGATAACCTTCAAACAATCGTGGATTCTTTGTGTAACAATGTACCGGGTAAGCCATCTTGCCTAATGTGTATGAGTTAATGTAAAACGTTTTGTGAAGACAAATTTAAGTTTACAAGTTGTTCCTTAGTTCTAGCCTAGCGAGTTTTATCTGAAACAATATGATCCCACTGCGTTCATAGTTTGATTCCGTCTATTTTGCCGCAAATCAAAGTACAACAAATACTCTGTCAGTCTAAAAACGGACTATCTTCCAGGCAACATGCTTCTGCTTGGCAATTTGGGTGGTGTACCAGTGTTTTCACATCGCAGGTAACATGGAAAAAAATTACTTTAACATACAAGGGGACTTTGTGAACTCGTACAGCATTGAGTCAAAAAACTCAGAGAAAAGTGTACAAACTGAAACCATATATAGAACGTTTTCGACAAAAACGTCGTAATTGATCAGAAACATTGACGCCAATTTTCTGCGACTAGCAAGCTACAAAAACAAAAGAACACGCAGGTCAACGAGGCAGCAGACAGGTTTAGACAGTCCGCGTCTCTCTGACCTGCACACTCTCTCGTTGAGGCCGCTACAAAAGTGGCTTGCAAATTGGCAAGGAGTTGTCTGAGTATACAACACGAAAATCTGGCAGTTTGCCGAAAACCTCTCAACCTTTCGAACATATAACTTCATTTGAAAAAGTCTTGTTTTCAGGAATCGTTCACAACGATTTCTTCTACATCATGTACGGAATCATTTTTATTGTCGACATCCTTGTAAATTTGGTGAACGTCATTTATTGCATCAAAATCTACAGCCAAGGAGGTTGACAGAGGAAAACTTACTAGTAGTAAAACGCGTGGTTACGTTTGAATTCGTGTTCATGCTTCACGTGCTTTTGTGTGATATATTTTACTGGTTAAAAATGTTCTCTGTATAAGATGATGAAATTCCGTGCACGATTGTTGTTATGATGAATGTTTCTAATTTCTGTTTTCAATGGGTTTTTCGGATATGGATAAAAACACATGAAAGGCTGTAATGCGCAAGGAAAAGAAAACACATTCATCTGTATTGTAAATTATCAACGAATGAACATTATACAATATCTATTTATCGCTCAGTTGCGCCAGACGTATGGTAAAAGCGTAAAAGTATTCAAATAAAATCTTGGGAGCATTCAAATTCAATCCGTATTCTGTCTTTGCATTGCTTTTATGAAATCAAGGAAGGTGCACGGTTTGAGTGCACGGTTTTTCAACGCCGCTATGAAGAAAACGAAGAAACCAACGTGGAATCGTGAAAAAAGTGCACGGAAAAGGAAAACGTTCTCTTGAAAGTCTAGGATATCGGGAGACCGGGAAAACCAACGTGGAATCGTGAAAAAGTGCACGGAAAAGAGAAACGTTCTCTTGAAAGTCTATGATATCGAGAAAACGAGAAAACCAACGCGAAATCGTGAAATAGTGCACGGAAGCTGTGCACGTTTCCGGGAGAGTCTAGGATATCGGGAGAACGAGAAAACCAACGTGGAATCGTGAAAAAGTGCACGGAAAAAAGAAACGTTCTCTTGAAAGTCTATGATATCGAGAAAACGAGAGAACCAACGCGAAATCGTGAAATAGTGCACGGAAGCTGTGCACGTTTCCGGGAAAGTCTAGGATATCGGGAGAACGAGAAAACCGACGTGGAATCGTGAAATAGTGCACGGAAAAGAGGAACGTTTTCGGGAAGGTCTGAGAAGATAGCGTATTTCTACTTGGTCAGTGGCGCGGTGCGGCCGTGTGCAACTATGATCTTCCTGATGTCCGATATATCAACTGCATTAATGCTACTACTACATGTGAGCCTAGTCGCTGCCCTCACTACCATGTGCGGAAAAAAGAAGGAGGTGAGTTAGTGGCCCACGTGTATTTTTTCGTGCTTTTGAGTTTTTGATACGATTCAGAGTTTGTTTTTTCAAAAATTTTCATTCACCCTCCTAGATGAAAAGCCAAGCGACTATTAGGCCCTAAAGGGGAGATTTTGGGTGATCGGTAACGACCACGCTTTGATCAATTTTGAACACAACTGTTCAAATGTGTTGCACTACTCTAGATTTTCTTTTATTTTACGAGTAAGTACGCTAGGGTAGGCAGGAAAAAGAAACTAAATCTAGTATTTGAGACGAAAAATGTCATTCTACGCGACCCTATTAGGCCCTAATAGGGTGATTTCGGCTACAAAAATCGCGGGGCTAAAAGGAACCTCATAGGTCTTTGACTTGAAAGCTTTTTGATATCTTTATGAGGAAAAGAGCGACTGAATAGTCGCCATTTTTTCCATAAAGACAGCAGATAGTGCGGGGCGAGCGGTCGTTGATTACTTGCCAGCAGTTGAGAGAGTGTGTAGATCAATGAAACGCAGACCCACGCCAAACCCCGCTCCTTACAAAATCGATGGTACGGTGTCCACAACGGTTTGACAAATTCTTACCGATCGACTTTAATTTCAGAAAAAGAAAAGTGACGAAGATAACGAAACCGAAGACAAATCGGAAGGAGGTACAATAGTGTTCTTACTTAGAGGAATTCATGAGAACTGGTGGCGTGAATCACTCAATCTCATTAGGTTACTCATGAGCTATTAGCGTGAGCTTCTCACGAGATTCTATTGATCGCTATGCTACAACTACAACATTGAGAGTTCACCAGTAGCTCATGAGGTATCTCATGAGAAACTGTTATGAACTTCTTAAGAGGTTGGAGGGATTGCTACACCGCCTGATGTTATAGAAAACCCGCGTCTTCTCATCGCCTTTTACTAAATTGCTCTAAAATCTCAGGTTGTCTTACTGTGTGTTGAGAACATTCAGAGCCTATCATTCATAAACTTTTTTTTTAAATCTTTTTGTGTATTAGAGTTGACCTAAACTGTATGGGTCATGTTTTGGTACAATTGATTTTGGGCGCGCCTGACCTCAGAACCACACCTCTGCTGACTTTTCTTTCGCGCCCCTTTCTATGCTTCCACCTCATGAATTTTACATATTTCTGATTAAATTGAATTAGTTAATACAAATTATGTTGATAGTGATGATTCTCTCGCTTAATTAACTATATTAGAAGTAAATTGAATAGTCACTTAAAGTTAGCTTTCCAATGAGGAATCCTGCACTTTAGGATATCACGTTTCTGAGTTCTGCTGTGTTACATGTTTTACATGACTGGCCAATTGACTAACAGTATATTTTCCTACTGCACAGTTGATACTGAATCATCAGAATCCTGAACACGAAATTTGAGCACCAAATTATATGTATTCACTTTTTTCTCTTCAGATGACAAGAAAAACAGCACACCCAAGAAGTCGTCTAAGAAAATACGTGAGTTTTATAGTCATTTTCATTCCTACGAGACCCTCTACAGTCTCACTTTAAAATCAGCACCCTAATCTTTCTCTAAAACTCAATCAATTTACCACATCAATCCTTTCGAATTAGTATTTAACAAGGTAGGTCGCCGGCGGCTAAAGCCGCCTCCGCCTCCCTTGTTTTCATTCCGGGCTGGCGAGAGCTTCCAAATATATTTAGTTTCACTTTCAGTCCATTTACCTAAATTAAGAGAAGAGGAGGGAACTGAACAACACATGACCCGAATTTTTTTTGAGGCGCGGGAGCTCTCCCTAACATAAGGTGCTGGATATCCATCTAACATAGGGCACAGGAGTTCTCTTTAACATAGGGCGCGAGACCTCTCCTTAACATAGGGCGCGAAACCTCTCCTTAACATAGAGCACGAAAGCTCTTCTTCAAATAGGGCGCGGGAGCTCTCTCTAACATAGAGCGCGCCAACTTTCCTTAACATAGGGCGCGGGAGCTCTCCTTAACTGAGAGCGTGGGATATCTCTCTAGAATATGGCGCGAGAGTTCTCTCTAACATAGAGCGCGAAAACTCTCCTTAACATAGGGCGCGGGAGCTCTCCTTAACTGAGAGCGTGGGATATCTCTCTAGCATATGGCGCGAGAGTTCTCTCTAACATAGAGCGCGAAAACTCTCCTTAACATAGGGCGCGGGAGCTCTCCTTAACTGAGAGCGTGGGGTATCTCTCTAGAATATGACGCGAGTGTTCTCTCTAACATAGAGCGCGAAAACTCTCCTTAACATAGGGCACGGGAGCTCTCCTTAACTGAGAGCGTGGGATATCTCTCTAGCATATGGCGCGTGAGTTCTCTCTGACATAGAGCGCGAAAACTCTCCTTAACATAGGGCACGGGAGCTCTCCTTAACTGAGAGCGTGGGATATCTCTCTAGCATATGGCGCGAGAGTTCTCTCTAACATAGAGCGCGAAAACTCTCCTTAACATAGGGCGCGGGAGCTCTCCTTAACTGAGAGCGTGGGATATCTCTCTAGCATATGGCGCGAGAGTTCTCTCTAACATAGAGCGCGAAAACTCTCCTTAACATAGGGCGCGGGAGCTCTCCTTAACTGAGAGCGCGGGATATCTCTCTAGCATATGGCGCGAGAGTTGTCTCTGACATAGAGCGCGAAAACTCTCCTTAACATAGGGCACGGGAGCTCTCCTTAACTGAGAGCGTGGGATATCTCTCTAGCATATGGCGCGAGAGTTCTCTCTAACATAGAGCGCGAAAACTCTCCTTAACATAGGGCGCGGGAGCTCTCCTTAACTGAGAGCGTGGGATATCTCTCTAGCATATGGCGCGAGAGTTCTCTCTAACATAGAGCGCGAAAACTCTCCTTAACATAGGGCGCGGATTTTTTCCTAACATAGGGCGCGGGAGTTTTCCTTAACATAGAGTGCGGAATTTCTTCCTAAAATGCGGTGCGGAAGTTTCATTTAACATAGAGCGCGGAATTGTTTTACTAAGATAGGGCGCGGGAGTTTCCCTTAACATAGAGCGCAGAATTCTTTTCTAACATAGGACGCGGCTGTTTCCCGTAACATAGAGCGCGGAACTTCTCCCTAACATAGGGCGCGAGGGTTTCACTTAACATAGAGAGAGGCGAAAATTCTATTTAACAAACGCGAGATTTTTCTTTGGAAATTATGATCCACCCTTCCCACACTACTGCCAATGAGAAATGGAATGCATCTAGCTCACGTTCGCTCACGGCTTTTCTCAGTTTTCAGCAAAAAGTGCATTTGCTTCAGTTTTTCCCCATTTTTCGACTAAAAGTGCAGCAAAAGGCTTCACACAAACAAACAAACAAACAAACCAAATAGGCGAATTATAGAAAGGGACAAGGTAGGTCGCCGGCGGCTAAAGCCGCCTCCTCCTCCCTTGTTTCTATTCCGGGCTCTCTCTCATACACAGCACAAAATAGGAACAAATGTGGTAAACATAGACAGCGAGAATGGGGACAGTGGGGCTTACATAGACAGTGGAAATGGGGCAAGAGGGACTCACATAGACAGTGGGGCTTACATAGACAGTGGAAATGGGGCAAGAGGGGCTCACATAGACAGTGGGGCTTACATAGACAGTGAAAATGAGGAAAGTGGGGCTCACATAGACAGTGGGGCTACATAGACAGTGGGGCTTACATAGACAGTGAAAATGGGAAAAGTGGAGATCACATAGACAGTGGGGCCTACATAGACAGTGGAAATGGGGATAGAGGGCTCACATAGACAGTGGGGCCTACATAGACAGTGGAAATGGGGATATAGGGGGTCACATAGAGAGTGGGGTTTAGATAGACAGTGAAAATAGGGAAAGTGGGACTCACATAGACAGTAGGGCTTACATAGACAGTGGAAATGGGGATCGTAGGGCTCACATAGACAGTGGGGCTTACATAGACAGTGACAATGGGAAAAGTGGGGCTCACATAGACAGTTGCGCCTACATAGACAGTGGAAATGGGGCTATAGGGGCTCACATAGACAGTGGGGCTTACATAGACAGTGGGGCTTACATAGACAGTGAAAATGGAGACAGTGGGGCTCACATAGACAGTGGGGCTTACATAGACAGTGGAAATGGTAAAAGTGGGGCTCACATAGACAGTGGGACTTACATAGACAGTGGAAATGGGGATAGAGGGGCTCCCAAAGACAGTGAGGCCTACATAGACAGTGAAAATGGGGATAGAGGAGCTCACATAGACAGTGGGGCTTACATAGACAGTGAAAATGGGAAGAGTGGGCCTCACATAGACAGTGGGGCTTACATATGCAGTGAAAATGGGGACAATGGGGCTTAGATAGACAGGAACAGCGGCGAGAGATTGGGAAGAAAAAAAGTCAAAAATAAACGGCAAATACCTTTTCAAATGCATCCCAGCCGCCTCCCAAGTCGCCATTGAAACAAAATGGCTTTTTCCAAAGTTGCCGCGTTTGAGCAGCTCACGTAAACTCGTTCCCATTTTCCATCCGACTTCAAAATGATGATCCACCACTCCCCATCCCACTACCAATTGAAAATGAAAAGCAAAAAGCACGTTTTTTCTCACCCGGCTTGCCTCACTCGCCTCATTGGCTTTTCGACCAAAAGTGCAGCAAAATTGTTACACACAAACCCACAAACCAACAAACCAAGCAACGCAAATATCAAATATCAAGGAAGGTAGCCCGGGCTAACGCCCGGGTCCCTCCCTTGATGAGTCTAGGCTGGCAATTTATGAACAAAAAAAACCGAGTTGTTTGGATACGTCTAATGAAAGCGTGAACTTTGTTGAGCAAACGGCCTAACTTTATTGTGTTCTTGGATGTACAACCGTTTTTTGCTTGTCCGCTTCATAACATTGTGAGTAGAAATACATTGAAGTGTTTATTAGTTTAATGACAAATCACATTATCTTACAGAACACTCTTTTCGACGACATTCTTGTATTTCTTCGACAACGACAACACTTTGCATCCCTCCATACTCCTTGCGCGAGACAACGCCACGTAAAGTTGTCCATGGCCAAAAACATTCTGAGGAAGATAGAGGCCCACATGTGTAAGTGACTGGCCTTGCGATTTGTTGATAGTCATAGCGAATGCCAGTCGCACAGGGAATTGCCGTCTTCGGAGACGGAAGGGCAATCCTGGAATTTCAAGGTCGCTAATTAATGCCGACATTCGTTCTCATTCTCGGAGTCTCTTCCCTCAAAGTTGTTAGTAAATGGGAGATAAGATACAATTTGTGACGTCAAGCTCTCATCAAAGTTGAACTTCATAATTTACCTTTTTCCGTGAAGTTGTCAATGCGCGGAATGAAAACAACTGCTCCTTTCCTTGCTCCACAGATAAACTTGCATTGTAGAATCCGAGCACTAAATGCTATCACCACGAACCGAGTGCCATTACATAACCCATTTGAAACATCCAAGTTTCTCAATAACATGATCACGCATCCAACCTGAAACACAGAGTGGAATAAGGTTTTGTTTAAACACTTGGGTGGCACTGAAAAGTTTGCAAAGAGTTTTGAAAACGATCAATACCTTCAGCTTCAACAGGTGAGGTGGGGAACCGGCTGGATTTTGTTTATTGAGGAACTCCACGGGGAAATTGATAACGTCGTCGGCATCATCGGAGTTCACTTCATCGATACTTCGGAATATTCTCTCTTGACCGCTGAGACGTTGCAACACGCTGTCATTCATATCATTTACATCAACGTTTTTTGGCGCTAAGATAGCTCTATCAGAAAAAATATTGGGATCATCAAATCTGTCTTCAAAGACCTCTGACAGTAGGTTTCCTTGCGAAATCATAGATTCGGGAATTTGCACACATCCATCTTCGTCATCCTCCAATGTACCATTACCCACTGACAATAGGAATTCAGACCACTCATGAGACCCAGGTAAGCTTCGCATATTTTGTGAGAGGGTGAACTTTTGGAATGAAGAGAATAACGAAGACTGCTTCAAGCAAGCTGCAACCGCATCATCACCACGACCTTTTTCAACAACCGGCAAAACCTGGAAGTTAATTTGGAAATATTGGTTTCTGTTGTGGCGAAGCCTTGAAAAACGGAAAATTGGGTTGAGGTAGAAACTTGTGGTCGAAATACTCATTCGCTCAATCAGTATGGGGACATCGAGCAAAAATGGGCAATGTGAACCGCGTGAGTGTTTAAATCAAGCTAATCCATGCGATATGATCGTTTTAATGCATGCGCATTGTGTATTGAGTAAAATTGAAGTGATATCAAAAATGCGGACACTCACTTGCCGGAAGTCTCCACCCAGTATCATGAGCTTGCCTCCAAACGGAATGTTGTTGGCCATAGTATCACGGAGCAGCCGATCTATTGCATCGAGTGAACATCGGGGTATCATACTGCATTCGTCTACCACGAACACGTCAATGTCACGTAGAAAAGAGGCCTCCTTCGACTGATTCTTGATGGTACTGATCTTATTGAGCTGTGGAATTGATAGTTTGAACAGTGAATGTATTGTTCTTCCTTCTGGCAATAAGTTAGCTGCGATTCCAGTCCACGCCGCACAGGCAACCTTTTTCCCACCTCCAAGAAAGATATGATAGAGACAATTGTAGAGAAAAGTTTTACCGCTGCCGCCAGGGCCATCAACAAAGAAACACGGCAAACGTGAACCATCAGACGCAGGTGGATGAAGTATATTATCGGCAGCGGATTTCTGGGAAACAGTCAACTTTGAATACATATCAGCACCGACAGTTGCGTGATCAATAGGGCTGAGCTGTTGGTGGGCATTGAGAGGACGTATAGGAACTGGAGGAGTAATGTATTTTCTCAGATCAATACCCATGCATGAAGCACTATCCAGTACATCAAAATAAGCATGAGCGTGGGAATCGTCCATAGAATAACCTGGAAGAAATTGTGAACTTGATTCATACAAAAATTAGAAACACACTTGAATAGATCAGAACGTATATGATACAGAGCTTGAAACAAAAAGTAGAATGTACAATTGCAGATTTGCATTGGAAGCCAAATTCAAGTTCAAGTCGAATATGAGAATATTTTTCCACGGATATACTCACCTTGATGTAGATAATCTTCCGAAAGGTCGTTGCGATACTTGTTCCATAGTGCAAGTGGATCATCCACATCCGAAAATGCCAACAACGCGCCAAATAACGATCGAAGTTGAGAAGGCATACCAAAAACGACAGCCTCTGCCATTGTACGGTCGAAGTTATTCTCGTCGCGTAACAGACCCAACTCTTTGGCAGCGGCCGAGAAGCTGGAGAAAATTCTACCATCGATGGTACGGGCATCTTCAAACGAAGTCAACCCTTTCCGACACAGAAGAATCAACCGGAGACAGTAGCGCTCTCTGTCTCTTGGACTACACATATACATACGACCAATTTGGCGAATACCTCGTTGACGTATTTTCCAAAGACCACTGGCCTGAAAGTGACAAAGGTACGAAATAGTGTCGAATCGAAAGAGTTTAGAAGTTAGTTACCGTAACCACCAATTCATCTCGAACAAATCGGAGCAAATGCAATCGAATAACCAAACAAAAATGTAAGAGAAGGATTTAGCGATGTATCTATGCAATGACTGACCTTCACAAACGTGAATTTTTCGGGAAAGTTGATATAGAGGATTTGTCGTGGGTCTACCGTCAAAGCATTTGCTGTTGTGGGATCAAACTCGCGATTCATTTTGAACCTGTAAACATGGTTTGTTGGCATGTTCAGTGAAGACGCCAGTTTTTGAGTTACCATGAGTAGTGTCCTCAAACTTGAGTAATTTGTTATACACCAATCTTTTCCATTAAACTAACCAAGCGGTGAGCGTAGTGAGTTTGGATTCCGCACGTTGCAAAGCTGAATCCAATTTTCCATTTTGAAAGACAACAGTCTGCTGTTCGGGAAGGTGTACCTGTATAATTTGTATTGTTTCTTATGAAAATGTTTGCATGTTAACTTCAAGCAGGTGTTGAGATAGATGTTTCATGATTAGGAAACGGTGCTGGGTTGGAAATAGTGAATAAAAAAATGACGGTAGCAATTACAATAGTTACTGATGATCTACTGATCTGAAACTGAAGGAAATACTCACCTGAAGGCGGTAGATCACATCGGACTTGCGCTGAAGATCAAATTCAAAGATACGGTGCATAGCTTCTGGGGCGCAAATGTACCGTGTGTCCAGGTGAGCCTTTATTTCGTCAATAGGTTGTCCGTTTGCCGTTTGCTCTACTTGTTTCAGTCTCAACGTTGCGCGGTCAATACCCTTATAAACATACTTAAAGAGGTATTTGACCGCATGCAGCATAGAACATATTTCCAAGTTTATGTGCGCGTTGTACCGTAAACAGAGGTAGGCATTATGGGGAACTACCCACCGATTGTCATAGACCTGCAAGTGAACATGTTGTATTGGTGCAAATTAGAGTGGTTGAGAAATTAAATCGGATTAGAATTGGAATTGAAAAGAAGTGAAAATTATTCCAGGAAGTTGGATGAAATTGGTTTTTGTGTGTAATTGAATTTATTTTCTGGGAGTCTGAAAGAATTGGAGTTGAATTTATTTAAGTTCTTGAGACCCAACTCTTGACTCTTGAACTCTTGAGACTGAAGAATTGGAGTTGAATTGATTTAAGTTCTTGAGAATCAGCAGGAATGGACGTGTTTAAATTTTTCATTGTATTTGTTGTATTGCAACAGAAATACTTGTTTCTCTAGTTTTCTGCGAAAAACTACTTGAAGAATTTAAGTTGGAATTAATTTTTTACAGATTGGATCGAAATTACAATTCTCCTGAATGGTAAAAAAATGTATTGGATTTTTTTTTTCAAAACTTGGTCGAAACCGTGACCAAAGAGGCCTTCTTTAATTTTCAGAACTTGGTTGAGATTGAAATTGAATTAAATTCATTCTCAAAGGGGATTAACCACTCTAGTGCCAACAGATTGAGTTCAAAGCTGATTTATTTGATGAAACTCACCACATTTCCAATTGTAACAGTTCTGCCATCATCAGGTCGTCGATATTGGGGAAAAGCGTCGTCCTCGATTTGGGTTTGTTCTTGGTGTTGTTTGGGAAACTCCTTGGAGCAAACCCCATCTCTCATACAGGGTGCGTTTGGGTTGTTCACCCCACAGTTCTTGTGAATCATGGCTGAAGAGACAATCTCGAACAGTTCTGGTTCAGTCTCAGGGTTGGGAAGGTAGGCACGGATAACTCGGTCTACTGAAAACACACAGATACTGTATTATATGATTTACTTGATGCCAAATAATGTTCACTCTCTGAGCAAAAAATGCGGATAATGATCAAAAAGATGGTAATTCAGATCCCTGCTGAATCTAGAAAATAAAGAGGCGAAAAATACTGAATCTAGAGAATAAAGAAGCAAACAAAATTAACCTTGTTCGGGTGTCCGTGGCTTGAATTCAGGTTTCATCGTCAGAAGCATGTGGCAGTGAGGAAGTCCTCGTTTCTGCCACTCAATCACACAGATATATGCTAGCACCTCTCCCAGTACATGATCGTTCAGCAACTCGTTCATTAGAGCTTTGTGTTTCATATTGAATACCCTTGTCACCAAGTCCGGTCTGTCGCTGGCAGTCTGGTGAGGCAACAGATTCTCCACAATCTCTTTCCATTTAGGGCTACAGGTAACCGTGAGAAAGTACGTGGGTTTTCCGTATTTTGTGACGATGCTCATAGCATCCTGGTACCCTTGTTGCATGTTCCTGGGGGTGCCAGAGAAAGAGGAGGGAAGAATAATTCTCGCTCCTGGAACTGTACTGTCGACCCCAGTGTTGACATGGTCTAGGAGGGATTGATAGGCATCTGATCGAAGCTCTTCCTGGTGTGTTCTCGCAAAGTTCAGACGATTTTGTTCGATCTTTACCCAAGAATCAACAACAAATTGTTGGAACAATTTGCAACCGTGCAGCAAGGGATTGAATGATTGGCGGATAGAGAGCAGAAAACTATAGTACTCGCGCTGAGTTACCCGGGTACGACGTCTATTGGGATCTTGAACGGTTTTGTTCATATCCGGGTGCCAACCAAACTTTCCGGTTGGGAAAAACAACGGATACGTGAGCGGATCACATAGTTTGTCCGTATCTCGAAGTTTTTGAAGTCCGCCTCCGGCTAGGTGAACAGCGAAGCTTCTAGTGGAGGGCACATCGTTATCTTCGCCCACGAAGACAGCGGCGACCTGAATAAAATTAATTCAAACTAAGACGTGAAAAACTCGTTCCATTCGTTCGATACTTGTCAAGCAATTGAATTGAATGGGAATTGGAATTGAAAAGAATTGGAAACTAATTTCAGAGAATTGTATTGAATTGAATTGAGTTGGTTTTCCAGTGAAACCAATGCCTAAGAATCGAATTGAATTGGTTTCGTTTAGAGAAAATGAGAATTGAATTAAATTGGTTTTTGAACGCCAGAAAAAATGAAATTGAATTGAATTGGTTTTTCTTTAGAATTGGTGAAAAGAATTGGAATTGGTCCGGAATTGATTTAGAATTGAAATTTTAAACCTGTTGAAAATGACAGTTTCTTGTTTTGTTCTATCTAGTTCAAATGTATTTGTTGAAAAAAGCAACAGAAAAACTGTTATACGAACTTTTTTGCAGAAAAATGCCGTGAGAATTGAAATTGGTATTGATTTTTTCAAGAATTGGTCGGGAATGGTTGGAATTGGAAATGAATTTAATCGGTTTTAGAAAACATTGAAAGAATTGTAATTGAAAGTTTACAATTTTTCGAGAATTGGTTGGACTTGGAATTGAATTGAATTGAATTGGTTTTTGGAACTGGTTAACCACCCTACTGACACACCTCATTTGTCTCGGGAACGTTGTACCGGCGTAAGTCCATGGAGTTGTCGACGTGGAACATCATGCGAACATTCGGACGTGGTAGTTGGAGGGCGGCTGCTCTTCTTTCTTCTTCTAATGCCACACGACCCATCATCTTGAAGCTCTGGGCATAAGGGTTGATATCAACGATTAATTTGCTTAGAAACGTCATGATTGCAGGGTCGCAGTTCGCATTCATTGACTTCCCCATTCGCTCATTGGCAGCCTGGTTCGTATCCAGAATATAAAGCTGGCCAAACTGTGGGCTAGATCCAGGAAACGGTTCCAAAGGACCAACGTGATGATAAACCTGCCCATGTACTTTGAAGCAGAATGGGCCTGGTCCATTCGGAACAGAAAGTTGGGCACCCATAGAGGCCATGGCCAAGGAGCTATTGAAACTGCGAACATTGGCTCGGAAGTTGGTACTCGACGGTGTAGATCCGAGGAATAAGTTTTTGAGGCCATCAGGGAATTGCGAGAAGTGATCGATTTGAATGTTGCCAAAGTTACAACAGAGGTTTGATTTCCCGTTCTGTTGATTGGACTCTCCTGGAAAGAATGTAGGTTGAACTTCAAGCATCAAACTACAACAAATATCTTGGAAAGAATGTAGGTTGAATTTTAGGCATCAAACTACAACAAATATCTTGGAAAGAATGTAGGTTGAATTTTAGGCATCAAACTACAACAAATATCTTGGAAAGAATGTAGGTTGAATTTTAGGCATCAAACTACAACAAATATCTTCGAAAGAATGTAGGTTGAATTTTAGGCATCAAACTGCAACAAATATCTTGGAAAGAATGAAGGTTGAATTTTAGGCATCAAACTACAACAAATATCTTGGAAAGAATGTAGGTTGAATTTTAGGCATCAAACTACAACAAATATCTTGGAAAGATTGTAGGTTGAATTTTAGGCATCAAACTACAACAAATATCTTCGAAAGAATGTAGGTTGAATTTTAGGCATCAAACTGCAACAAATATCTTGGAAAGAATGAAGGTTGAACTTTAGGCATCAAACTACAACAAATATAAAATTTGGAAGTAACAAAATGCTGAGGAAAAGTTTGTGCACATGTTCTACCTTGGAAATATTTTGCTCCGCAAGCAGCACAGAGAACATCCATCTGACCAAGATATTGCTGAAGTACAGCTCTCGAAGAAAATCCAACTGGTTCCCCAGTTGGCCCACTATTCCGATTCCGGTGACGTTGCCGTTCTTGTACGCGCCTCTCTTCCACAGATGCGATTGGTTGGCTGAAAAACGACTCATAAATCATATTCAAACAACCGATAAATTGCTAATTTGAAATATAGAAAATCCAATCAATTTATATGGCAAGTCCAATCAATAAGTATGTGAACAAACTTTTGGCGGTACGCAGCTGTTCGCTGAGCATCTCTTGCACGTCTGTCGGCACGTTCTTGCTCGGTTTCCCTTAAAAATGGCCAATTTGTTTTGACTTTTCCTTTTTTAAATGATACATTGTTATCTCAGAAAACTTCAAAGCAAGCAAATATAGTCTAAAACATTAAAAAAAATATTCAATGAAAGTTAACTCTAGTTTATCTCGTCATGTTCTCATAATCATTATTGTAACTAACTCATTGCGGACAGCAGTTGTTCGTTGTGATTTGGTGGCTAATCGGGTGACTCGTTCCGTGTCCGTCTCACTGTAATTTTTGCATTTACGAAATTCAATATTTTCTGGATGTGTACGTGTACCCAAAATAGTAGACTCGACTTACTTTTGACGTGCCGAGGCTGTGGTCAAAGAGTTAGCTGACAGTCTTCGTGCGCGTTGCTCTGTGCTTTCCCTGAAAGAAATATTAATTGGACGCTTTCCTGTATCTGAAAAAATAAAACGAAATGAATACTAAATATTTATCATAATAAACTGGTTTTACCGGCTCCTTCGATCCCTCCGAAGTCTGTTCTCTCGTTCGCGTTCAGTTTCCACGTAGTTTGCATCCGCTTCTGTGTTATTCAAACCATTCAAAGATGAACACAATTCTGCGGTGTTGTTCCGTATATCGCTGCAACCCAGATACTATAAACAATGAAAGAAGTTCATTTTTCACGCACAGTCAACTATCTGAACATTAACTGATGAATAAGTCTCGAAATATAGTCTCAACTGTCCGACACATCAGAATTTCAAAATAAACATGACAATGATCACATTGAAGTATCCGTGGTAATATAGCAATAGATACCGGAACATGATACTACTAATGACAATTAATTCAAAATATTGTACTTTCTTTGGTGTGAGATGTAGGTTGAACTGTCCACCACAGCAGATTTTCTCAAAAATGAACATAGTGAGATATATCAAAAGATGAGAAAGAAGAGGTTTCCAAGTTGATGCGTAAACAGAGATGTAGTTCTAGGTGTCAGACACATCAGATTTAAATATAAACATAATGAGGGATATCGAACAACAGAAGAAAATAAGAACAATTATGGGAACTACTGAGAAGGTGGTTCTTCAAATTTGAAATGTATTTAGAACTGTCTAATTTGAGATGTAGTTCGTGCGTCGAATTACAGATGTAGTTTGAACTGGAGGAAGTAGGAAATTGTTGACGTAAACATAGTTAGAGTTTTATGATTTCATGTTTTAGAGTGTCCTTGTGATTGTAGTTCAATTACTTCGATGATGTGGTATTAAGCGACTTTGGGTGAACATTTGAGACTATTTTCGAATTGCTATTGGGAGTCACAATTTGTATTATTCACCTTCCTTTGTTCATTGTTGCTGTTCCGGTCACATTCTGAGCTTGATTTCCCTGCAGTGGTAGAATTGGCTGGAGCATAGTTCGGCTGGTAGATGGCTGATCCAATTGGCAGGAGTCTGCGGTCAATTGTCCTTCTCGTTTCTCCACACTTGCCCTGGAATTTCTGAATATGTTATTGGTAAAACAGATTGAAGACATTGTTCAGTCGAAAACACTTACCTCCGTCTTCTTTCTCTCTGGAGCCTCATAGCACGCTCTCTCTTGCTTTCCACGGGAGTAGTCTCTATTTCGCTATCAGATAGTCTACTTCGAGAACGTGAGGTAGGGGAGTCGCTCCGGGCAATACTCGTATTTCTGTAATTTCATCGCTACTTCCAGAACAATCCAGTCGTTCGTTGTCTTTTATCATGTTTTTAATGATTGATTGTATTTGTGATTGTAGTTCAATTACTTCGATGATGTGGTATTAAGCGACTTTGGGTGAACATTTGAGACTATTTTCGGGAGTCACAATTTGTATTATTCACCTTCCGTTGTTCATTGTTGCTGTTCCGGTCACATTCTGAGCTTGATTTCCCTGCAGTGGTAGAATTGGCTGGAGCATAGTTCGGCTGGTAGATGGCTGATCTAATTGGAGGGAATCTGCGGTCAATTTTCCTTCTCGTTTCTCCACACTTGCCCTAAAACTTTGTTAGTGGAAAATGAACCTCAATTGTTCACTCACTTTTTGTGATAAGTACAATCATAGTAGACGAACTGAAACCTAGTCAAATGAATAAATATTCAAGACATTATAAAATCGAAAACACTTACATCCTTCTTCTTTCTCTCTGGAGCCTTGTAGCACGCTCTCTCTTGCTCTCCACAGGAATAGAGCTTTGGGAGTCGTTTCGCGCAATATTCGTATTTCTGTAATTGACAAACAAACAATTGAGTCGTTATCTTTCTCCTTGATTTTATGTCACATGATTTAATGTCAAAAAATGTGGCGTGTACATCAATGTAGTTGAATTACCTTGAGGATGTGTTAGATGTGGTATGACGGGGAACTGGGTGGTGATCTGGCGGTTCTGGCATCGGCGGCACATCGGAGGTAACATTTGTCATGAGAGACAGAATACAGAGTAAATTTTTGATAGACATATTGTGTATAATGTTCATACAACTTTTCTCAAGTCTTTTATAGGGAATCACTTCTACATTTTCGCGTTTTGCCATGCGCATTCTAGTTTAATCAGGTTTCACAACTCTGTTTATTCGTTAAATCATTGTTTATTTATTGTTTTATTGTTCAATCATTGGTCATACGCTTAAATGTTTGTATTACGCTCACGTTACCGCTCACGTAATTGAGCTCATCTTGTTTCTTTTGGTGGAAACATATCTTTAAAACTTCCGTGCTTCTAATTCTTTCTTCATTTCACTATTTTTTATAAAGCGTTGAGTGCTCAACCTTTCGAACTTCTCTCCAAACGTCCGAGGTTTGAAATGAGCAGTTGACAGTATTCATGCGCAACGTGTTTTTGAGAAGTGTTTTTGAGTAATTAAAACAGAACTTTTTTTTATTTACAATACGAAAACATTGAAACGTAATATTATGTTTTCTCACACATCACATTGGTTTGAAAGTAGAATGATGTGGAAGCCTGTGAATTATCTATTTCTGAATTCGCAACCCTTTTGGAAACCTGGAAATACACACCTCTGAAATTATAAAAAAGTTTTTCTGACACATCACAGTGAGTATTTTTCAGAAATCAAACAAAAGTCGTTTCTTTATTAACAATACAAAAACACTGTAGTAGAACAGAATTCTTCTGACACTGTTTTATAATAATCAGTCTTCAACAATCAGTGTTCATGCGCAATATTGACAATATTGCTAGTTTTAACTTGTTTTAAGCAATCAAATGGGAACTTTTTTTTATTAACAATACGAAAACATTGAAACGTAATATTATGTAAAGATATGTAGTAGAAATATAAGTTCTTCTGTAAATGATGGTGGTAATGTAGAGTAGAGTAGTCGTTCTGAAATTTGATGAAAATCATTGATACTTTTGTTCAAATTTCTACTTGTACACATTTATTTCCTTTATTAGCAATCAAATGGGAACTTTTTTTATTAACAATACGAAAACATTCAAACGTAATTTTTTTTTTCACACATCACAATGGTTTGAAAGTGGAATAATGTGTAAGCCGGTGAATTATCTATTTCTGCATTCGCAACCCTTTTGGAAAACTGGAAATACACACCTCTGAAATTATAAAAAAGTTTTTCTGACACATCACAGTGAGTATTTTTCAGAAATCAAACAAAAATCGTTTCTTTATTAACAATACAAAAACACTGTAGTAGAACAGAATTCTTCTGACACTGTTTTATAATAATCAGTCTTCAACAATCAGTGTTCATGCGCAATATTGACAATATTGCTAGTTTTAACTTGTTTTAAGCAATCAAATGGGAACTTTTTTTTATTAACAATACGAAAACATTGAAACGTAATATTATGTAAAGATATGTAGTAGAAATATAAGTTCTTCTGTAAATGATGGTGGTAATGTAGAGTAGAGTAGTCGTTCTGAAATTTGATGAAAATCATTGATACTTTTGTTCAAATTTCTACTTGTACACATTTATTTCCTACACATTTATTTTAATTTTCTGTTCTTATTGGCGAGTTTAGTCACAGACCGAAACTCAAACCGAATTCCCAGAAATGAAAAAGCAAAAAGCACGCCGTCCACGCCTCCCCAGTTGGAAAGTGCAAAGTGTGTGATTTCTCCAAAATCTCGACCAAAAGTGCAAAATGATGGAATTCCGGACACACACACAGACCAAGCAAGCGAAATATATTAATAGACAAGGGAGGTAGCCCGGGCTAACGCCCGGGCCCCTCCCTTGATGAGTTTAGATAGATGGATGTGTCGAGATGTTCATTTCTTCTTTTCTTCTTTTTTCTTTATTCGCGCGCTCTCTCACAGTGGGGATAACAGACACAGTGAAAGTGAATTAAAAAATAAAGCGCGAGAGTTTTTAATTTTCTTCTCCCTTCGCTTTCATCTTTCCCTCTTTTGCTATACGTCTTCTTTCTCTGCTCCCTTTTTCACTGTTCATACATTCAATGGTTTCAAAAACAACATAGAAATCATAAAAGAAACAGTGGGGCTCACATAGAGGGCGAACATGAGGACAGTGGGGTTCATATAGACAGTGAAAACGGGCACAGTGGGGCTCACATGGACAGCAATTATGGGAACAGTGGAGTAGCTCACACATATAGTGCAAATGGGAAAAGTGGGATTAACATGAACAGTGAGAATGGAAATAGTGGCCCTAGCATGGACAGGAAACGTGGGAAAAGTGGGACTAACATAGACAGTGAAAATGGGCAAAGTGAGTCTCACATAGACAGCGAATACAGGGAAAAAAATGAGAAAAGTGGGGCTCACATAGCCATTGATAATGGAAACAATGGGGTTCACATAGACAGTGAGAATGGAAAAAGTGGGGCTCACAAAAACAGTGGAAATGGGAACAGTTGGGCGAACATGAGAACATGAAAGTTTATGAAAACAGATGGAAAAAGAGAAAGAGAAACACAAAGAGAGATATTAAACCGGAAATAAACGGCAAATACCTGTTTTAATACACCCCAGCCGCCTCCCAAGTCGCCAGTAAAACAAAATGTTTTTTCCGAAATTTCCGCGTTTGAGTAGCTCACGTCAACTCGTTTCCATTTTCTTTCCGCCGAAAAACGGTGATCCAGCACTCCCCATCCCACCACCAATTGGCAGTATACACAGTAACAGTAACATAGACAGCTAGCATAGACAGTAACAATGAGAAAAGTGGGGCTAACATGGACAGCAAAAAAATGGGAACAGTGGGGCACACGTAGACAGCTAAAATGGGGACAGTGGGGCTCGAATACACAGCGAAAATCAGAACAGCGGGGCTTACACAGACAGCAAAATGAAAACATTGGGGATTCACATACACATCGAAATGGGGACAGTGGGACTCACATACACAGCAAAAATTAGGACAGTGGGAATCAAATACACAGCAAAAATGGGGAAAGTGGGGCTCAAATACACAGCAAAAATTAGTACAGTGGGGCTCATACAGACAGCAAAATGGAAACATTGGGAATTCACATACACATCAAAATGGGGACAGTGGGAATCAAATAAACAGCATAAGTTTGGACAGTGGGGCTCAAATACAGAGCGAAAATTAGAACAGTGGGGCTCACACAGACAGCAAAATGGAAACATAGGGGATTCACATACACATCAAAATGGGGACAGTGGGAGTCACATACACAGCAAAAATTAGGACAGTGGGAATCAAAAACACAGCAAAAATGGGGACAGTGGGGCTCAAATACACATCAAAAATGGGGACAGTGGGGCTCAAATACAGAGCGAAAATAGAACAGTGGGGCTCACACAGACAGCAAAATTGAAACTTTGGGGATTCACATACACATCAAAATGGCGACAGTGGGAATCAAATACACAGCAAAAATTTGGACAGTGGGACTCAAATACAGAGCGAAAATTAGAACAGTGGGGCTCACACAGACAGCAAAATGGAAACATTGGGGATTACCATACACATAGAAATGGGGACAGTGGGAGTCACTTACACAGCAATAATGGGGACAGTGGGGCTCAAAAACACAGCAATAATGGGGACAGTGGGGCTCAAATACACAGCAAAAATGGGGACAGTGGGGCTCAAATACACATCAAAAATGGGGACAGTGAGGCTCAAATACACAGCGCAAATTAGAACAGTGAGGCTCACACAGACAGCAAAAATGGAAACTTTGGGAATTCACATACACATCGAAATGGGGACAGTGGGGCTCAAATACACAGCAAAAATGGGGACAGTGGGGCTCAAATACATAGCGCAAATTAGAACAGTGAGGCTCACACAGACAGCAAAATGGAAACATTGGGAATTCACATACACATCGAAATGGGGACAGTGGGGCCCAAATACACAGCAAAAATATCTGTAGAGTATCAGAAGTATCACGTAGGGTATGCCCTTCAATTTAACCTATATTTACTGAAAAGGACTTTCCAGCAACAGCCGAATGGGAACGGTGGGGCTTACATAGACTACAAAAATAGGAACAGTGGGGCTTACATAGACAGTAATGAATTTTTTTTCTAATCTCTCTCTCTCTCTCTCTCTCTCTCTCTCTCTCTCTCTCTTATTTTCACACTGTTCCTGAATACACACAACCCAAATACACAACGAATACAATACCCCTTTCTACAAAAAAAAAGATTTTGAGAGGATAAGTAAGCAATATCATACACATTATCAACATGAAGACTGACCTAAGTATTTGAACACATTAATAAAAAATCAATTCTCACCTTTCCAGTATGTTGCAGCCTCTTTTGATTGATAAATACATTTAATTAAGAGTGT